>VWYI01014803.1:409664-543393 GCA_013399455.1 Anthoscopus minutus | reverse complement strand
ATGGGGGCGCGGGGGCTGTGAGGGGTGAGCAATGCGTGTGTAAAGGGAGTGACGCCCGCGAGGGGAGTGACACCCGCGAGGGGAGTGACACCCGCCGAGGGGTGTCACACAGGCCGAGGGGTGTGACCAAGTGCGACAAAGAGTAAGGGGATCGGAACAGGCGTGCAACAGCTGTGCACAGAAGAGTGTGCAACAGGTGTTGAAGTGGGCCTGGACTTGCTGTGCAGCAAAGGCTATATGGGCGTGCAAATGAACGAAAAAGGCTCTGCAGTGTGTGTGTAATAAGCAAAGGTCATTAAAGGTTAATGGATGTGTAACAGGTGTGCAATAAAGGGTAACAGGTAATTGAGGAGTTCTGGGATGTGTAATGGGGATTGTGTGTAACAGCAGGGGCATACAAGGGGCGGGTAATCAGTAGCTGTAGATGCAATGGTTCACATGGCCCAACATGGCACATTCTGGCATACATGGGACAACCTGGCACACAGGGTTCACCATGGCTGCCTGCCTGGCCTGTTCCAACAGCCTGGCCACATGGCCCATGGGCACCCCAACAGCTGGTAAGCCTGGGTTTGGCATCACTGTGTGCTGTGCTGCTGTCCCTGACATCATCTGCAGAGAGCTGGGAGCAGGCTGGGAGGGGGCTGCAGCTGGGAGCTGTGGGAGGCACATGTGTGAGCTGCGTGGGGTCACAGCATCTATGGTCATGCACAAGCTGCATGCACACCCATGCTGCTACCCAAGCGTGTAAGAGCCTGAGCACACAGGGAGGAAACCAAGGGAAGGGACACCAGGGGCGCCTGCAGCCAGTGGGCAATGAGTGGGCCTGTGTGAGGGCCCAGGCCACTGAGCAAGTGGTGCATGTGGAGAGGCCAGGAATGTGCCCCTGATTGTGCATGTGCCTCCCGGCCACCCTCCCCATCACAGCATTTCCTCTCACCCTCTCCAGGGTTACTCTCAGGCCACACCAGGGTGGGGCGGCTGAGCTGAGGCCAGATTGCAAACACATGCCCTTCCCCAAAAAGCAGTACTTGAGCCACCAGCACTGTCCCCAGTTTGGAGGCAGATGTCCCTGCGTATCACCAGAGAAAGGGAAACTGAGGCACAGCTGTGGGTAGGAGACATCCGGTGGCAGGGACTGTGGTCGTGCCCACAAACCGCAGCTGCCCTGGCGGGTGCAGCCTGAGGACTGTGGTTTCCTCTTGTTGGTGACAGTGGTGACAGTGCAGGCACTGAGCACCATGAGCATCCTTGGGATGGGCTCCAAAGGCTTCCCACCCTCTCTCCTGCCACTCTACAGCTATTCCCATGAAGCCAGGGTATGTTTGCTTTGCAGAGCCTGAGTCTTGTGTGGGCCCACCAGGCCAGCAGTGAGGGTCTCCTGGGATCCCTGAGGTGTCCCATGGTCAAGCTGCCACCATATGACTTCAGGCAGGTGCTAAGGGGCTATAAGCTTCCTGCTTTTGGACTTAAAGGCAGTGGGAATTTCACTTTCCCTGCTCCATGTGTTGATACTCGGATCAAAGCGTTAACTGTCAAACTTGATCCCATTTTTGGTCCATCAGAGCCAAAAATCACTGCTTGCATCTGCTGAGCACACTGAGCTGGCAACAGCTCCTGCACATCCCTGCTTCCACAGCCAAGCACCCATGGGGCGACAGGCACCAACAGGTCTTCCTTTGGCTTCTCCTACCTTTGAGAAAATTAAATGCCAAAAAGAAGATGAAAAGTGGGGCATTACTGGGGCCTTGCAGCACTGGGGATGCTCAGAGCTGGACTGGCTGCCAGAAAATCCCTGTGCTGCTGCCAATGGGGTATGGTGAGGGTCCCACCAGTCCCATGCCATGATTCCCTGCCAGCTCCACTGGACACAGGGCTGGGTGTTTCAGGATGGATGCTCCTTGGGATGCAGGTTGCCCCAGCAACGGTTGCTATAGAAAACACTTCAGTGGCAAAATTTCCAGCCATATTAATGTGTCCGTCATTGTCTTCCAGGGGAGTCCCTGGTGTATGGTGAGCCAGGCACGGCTGGCTCTGCATGGGCAGGCTGTGGCTGCAGGGGCCTGGCTGCTCCTGGCTTTTGCAGCTTTCCCTGCTGGATACGGTGTGAGAAGGTGTAGGAGGACTCCAACGTGAGATTTGGGGGAGCATGGTAGATATACAGTGGACAGGGGGAGCAGGCTGAGCCATGCCATATTAATTGGCTAGGAGCCAATTAATGTCCCATTGGCCCAGCTGTGCCCCAACCATTGGTTGAGATTAATTTTGGTGAATCAAACACCGAGCACAGCTCTGGAACAATGGGACATACCAGGAAATGGGCTGGCACTGGGGTGTTTGCCGGGACCAGCAGCTCTGGCCAGGGCTTCCTGCTCCTGCCCACAGCCCTGCCAGGTCTGTGCTTTGGAAAGCCACTCCCCACCTCCTGGAGCAGCAATAGGATTACACAGGACTGCGTCTCCTAGCAATGAATGAAGAAATAAATCCTATAAGGCAGGACAGGATTTATTAGACTTCAATATTCTGGAAATAATGAGGACATTTCTCTTGGCTTGTAATATCACGGGACCCAACAGGATCACAACCAGGATTTATCCCCATGCTTCTCTGTGGCACTGGGTTGGTTCTTAGCTGTGGAGAGAAGATGCTGAGGGAAGCTGCTGCCTTTCCAAAGAGCAGGACGGCAGGGCACCCCCATCTTCAGCAAAGCCAAGGCGGACTGCAGGCCTCAGGCTGCCCCAACAGTAGCAGCTCTGTTTGTCTCCCCATTCATCCCTGAGTGAGGGCTGGCGCTGATCCTCGCCCCGGCTGGGACTCACTGCTGGGAGCGAGAAGGGCTGACAGCAGGAAGGGCTGGCTGTGCCATCGCCATCAGCTGAGTTTCAAATGTCAGTGCCAGCACTCACTACCAGCACAAGGATGCCCTGGGGTGGAGACCCTCAAATGGGGTGGGAGACCCACAGCCCACTGCATTACTCCCCATTAGTTTTGAACACACTGCAAATAGAATCCCTCTGTGCTGCTGGGTGGTTCATTGCTCTGAAGAAGAGGTGGCAAGAGGCTGAAAACAACATATTGGAAAAGAGGATGTGATGGTGCCAGCATCACCTTCCAGGCACCAGCTCTGCCCCTTGGGCAACTGCCGCCCTGGCTGTGGAGAGATACTCCTAAGTTAGGTCAGCTACACGCTCTGGTCTCTCCTTCTCCCAGCTGCCAGGCTTGGCCCCATGGCAGCTCTGTCCATGAATCCCATTGTGGTCCTTGGGACAGCCTGGGACTATGGGGTGCACCCCCAGCCAGCCAGCATTTGACCTCCCATGTTGAGAGCCAGTGTTTACTCCTGTGTCCCTTTCACTGAAGCAGCTTTAAGCGCACAGTGTTGCACCCCTGTCACGATTCCCATGGCCCTGTAACAGCCCCCACAAACCCCAGCAGATCAGTAAAGCTGAGCCTGTGGGTGTGGGTTGGATACAGCTGGTTTTACCATGGCTCCAGCACACGGATGCCGCTGCAGAAGCCCCGACCATCAGGACACACGGACACAATTGGAGCCTTGTTTGGGGCTCAGCTGCACAAGGGGCCCCTTCAGGCAGCCAGGGAAGGGGGAGCTCCCCAGGGTGAGGTGATGCTCTGGCCATGAGGGACTCCTTATAGGGTGAAAATTACCCCAAGCAAATGCCCAGGGTCGGTCCCAACCCATGGAGAACATGAGTTTCCCAGAGAAGACAGCTGAAGGTGGGAATGTCTCAAAAGATGGACCCACATCTGAGAACATTGCTCATTGCAGAAAGGGTGGGGCTGCCAGGGGCATCAAGAGCTGGTGAGGATGCTGAGGGCTGGCGGGTCCTGGGGCCACCCCCCTTTGTGGGAAGGCAACTAACCAATAAAAATAGCAAGCAGAGAGGGGTTTTGGTTGTTTTCTTTTTCCTTCCAAAGCAGCCAAACTGTGTTTTCTGGAGACCTGTAAATCACTCTTCATATTCAGGAAAGAGAGGCGAGGAATACATGATCCAACCCAGCAAAAACGCGGGATGCTTGGGAGTGTGGAGGAAGCCAGGAATCAGCCCAGGCTGGAGGCTGCCTCCCAGCCATCCCACCAAGCCTGTCCCAGCTTGCTGGGCCAGGAGCAGGCACCTCAGCCCAGCATTCTCAAGCAGAACTGGGCACACCATGCTGCCATGAGCTGGGGAGCCCAGCAGAGACGGGGAGGCTCCCTGCCACTGCCATTACACTGCACTTTTCCAGCAGGTTAGGTTGCTTCCAAGATTTCAAATTTTTTCATATTTGCTCAGCTGAAGAGAAGAAAAAACTCTGGAGGGTTTCTGAAGACCATAGCTGGGGCTGGCAAGCAGGATCCTGTAAACTGGGGGTCATCAATTTTCCCAGTTCACCATGCCAGGGGAGGTTGTACTGGCCACATCCTTCTAACACGCCGTTAGCATGTGAATCCAAAACCACCCTCCAGCCACTCAGAGCCAGATGCAGCTGCAGGACTCACTATGGACACAGCCTGGAGATCTTTAATGCTTTTAAAAACAAGGCTGGGTTTGGTGCCTCTGGCCTTTGGTACCTCCAAGGGTACTTGCTGCATCTCCAATCTGCTCTTGCTCATGATAAAATGCACAGAATTATTTTCCATTTCTTACCTACTTGGTGCTGCCCAGCTGCTGGAGCAGAAAGGGCCCTAGAATGCAGCAGGGATGCACTCACGCTGCAGCAAAGGTTTTGGTCCCCCAGAAGCCAGACACCACAGGGTGCCAACCTGTGCAGGGGTAACATGACCCTTCCCAGCATCAGTCATGGGGGACACAGGGCAGAGATGTTCCCAAATATACCCTTCTCTGCTAAGCAAGAGCAGAGCAATAGGCAAATAATTTCTCTGGCTGCCTGCTCAGCACTCACAGCAGGCCCAGCCCTCCCAGCCCTGTTTGTGGCTGCCTCAGCATCTCACCGTCTTTGGGGACCTGCAGCAAAACAAGCCTAGGCTGCCTTGGGGTGCCTGTTGGGAGGGACCCTGTAAGGAGGGCAGGACAGCACACAAGGAGAGAAGGTGCTGGAGATGGTCCAGCACTACCATTCCGAGCAGAAGAGCAGCCCAACTAGTGCAGCAGCACCTTGCTCCACTGCCCCCACTGAGGTCCTGCCAGGGTCATTCACTGCCACTCAGGAGCCCCAAGCTGAGATATCCCCACAACAGTGCCCTGCTCAGGGACTCTGGTTGTTTTTGCAACCTAAGCCAGAGCAGCAACTGGCTTGGAAGTATTTCAAGATGAAAACACGTCATCACTCCATTGTTTTATTTCTGTCCAATTTCAGGCTTGTTTAAGCAGGTCCATTACAGCTGATCTACAGAACAGGGCGCCAAAGGCTGCAGCTCCCCTGAGCACGTGGTGTTTTGTTCTGGTCTATCCTGCAGGCCACAGAGCAGGGGCTGACTCAGCAGTGGACATGAGCCCAAGGCTCAGACTGCTCAGAGCCAGAGGCAAGCAGCCATGGGCAGTGGTGGCATTGCTCACCACGTGGGCAGGAAGGATGGGGCTTGTGCTGCTTTCCCCCAGCACAGGCTGCTCACCAAGCGGGCCCAGAGCATCCTGTGGAGAAACACTGGTGAGCACCTCTACGCCAAGGGTGTGCACAGGCCAGACATCGGGAGCTGCCCAGCTCCACCAGAGCCAGGCCAGCAGGGACGGCCGGGATGACGCTGCATTGCTGGTCTCCAGCTCCAGCTGCTTGTTCCACACCCAGGCGCCTGGGCCTGTCCTCCCAGGCAGCTGCACTTGCTGAATGTCCCTATGTGGCCATACTTTGCATGTGTTTCCTTACTCCTGCAGCACTGCTACAGGACTACATTGATCCTGTCTCCCAAGGTCTCCCTCACCTCTCCAATTCTGGGTTTCATTGCACCACCAGTCCCAATTATGAGGACGGGAAGTGATTCAAGCACTTGCTCTGACCCGAAGGCTGCTATCAGGGCACACACGGCACCTCTGAGAGAGGTTTTTATGACTCCTGTCAGATACTCCTTACTGTGTGTGATTCTTAATTTCCTTGTCCTCTGCTTCCCACACAAATCACACTGCCAGCATGCAAGAGTGTTGGGATGGAATAGTTTATTCACATGAACACTCAGATCCTGGCCCTTCCTGCCTGCTGCAGCTGCTCCCATCTTCTTGACAGCATGAACAAGGAAAGATTTCTTCGGCTTGCTTAACTCCCCCCCCCTCCAGCATCATCAGACCCCACAAACAAGTACAGACAGTTTGGCTTTGTCTGGACAGGAGCAGAGGGCGGAGGGGCAGGGAGTGCTGCGGGGCTGGCAGAGCAGGCAGAAGGGTTCCAGCCCACAGCCTGTGTATGCACAGTAGCCATGAAACCTTCTCGCAGCTCCTCTCTCACCACCAAACATGCCAGTACTCTCCCAGCCTTGGCAGCTCCTCCTTCTGCCAGAAGCACCTGGGATTGGTAAAGGATGGATTCCACCACCTCTTCTCCTTGGAAAGTTGCTGCCAGAATTACATCAATGTCTTCTATCAGCTGCTGGGCCATTTAACCCTCAAAGTACTTCTTGTCCATTGACAAATACCCTCCCCAAACTATTACAGTAAAAGGAAAACCCTGTACGTTGAGACATACAGGCTGAGTCTTGGGTAGAGAACAGTTTCTGTGCTTGGTGGTTGCTGGTAGCTGGCAGACCCCAGCCAGCCCTGGGGCACAGAAGGGAGCAAGATCCCCCGCAGCCACCCCCAGCACGTCAGGGCTTCATCCTGCTCAGTCTGATGTCGCGTTCGATTTCAAACTGCCTGTGATCCACGCGCTCCAGGAACGCTTTCCTCTCGATGTACCTGCAGGGAGGCAGAGGCAGAAGCTGTGAGCAGTGCCTGTGGCAGCCTGTGTGGCCCCCAGCCTGGGGCAAATCCCACCTGAAGGGATGAGCAGGGAGGGAAAGCATCATCTGCCTCCCTCCCTCTGTTTCCATGAACTGATCACTCCACTGAACATCTCCTATGGACACCCAGAACTGCTCTGTGGCCTGATGGCTGTCATCTGGGCAACTTCTAGAGGTCTGGTGGCTGCACAGGCTAGAGAACTGAACTGGCTGATTTTGGTTCCAGCTCTTCTCTTACAGCTGAGAAATGTCCTCCACAGACACCTTGAAGGGCATCAGAACAGGCCTTTGCATCACTCAGCAATGCATCTCCAACCCAACCACAACCATCAATACAAGCTGACAGGGCCACAGTACAACCCAGAAACAGGCACAGGGAGCAGCAGGGATGCAAAAAGCATCACCCAGCAAGCCTGCAGCAGCTTAGGGATGCAGGCCAGGGGTCTCCCAGCCACAGACCAGCTTCTAACCACCACTGAGTATTTAGTGCTGCCCCTCAGCACGGCACCTGAGGTGCTGGGAGGAAGAAGGCACGCCTGTGCCTGGAAAAGCACCTTGCTGCTCATTAATGGCATGCAGCTGAATTTTAATGTACTTCGCTGCAAACCCTTGCCACAGACAGCCCGGGGCTGTGCTACTAATTAACCTACAGAGGGAGCGAAATTGCAATTCAAAACAGGAGCTGTAATTGAATCATCACAATTGTTTTGCATTTGTTCCAGAGTGGCAAACACTGGACTGCCATGACAAGGTCATTAAACTCGTGCAGGGAATCACCGAATTTGGCTGTTCTGTCGGTCACTGCTTTTCCTGCTCACTGCTTGAAAGCAAGACCAAAGCCTAAGGGAAGATGAACACCTCAGGCTGCTGGGAGGCTGGCAGTGTGCATTAAAGTGCCCAAGACCTGCATGGGAAGGTTGAAGGCCTCTCCTACCAGTGGTCTCTCTGAGACAGATGAACATTTGGTGGAGGTCCCTGCAAGGTCAGGCTGGATGGGGCTCTAAGCAATCTGATCTAGATAAAGAATTCCTGCTCACTGCTGGGGGCTGGATTAGTTGGCCCTTAAATGTCCCTTCCAACCTAAACCATTCTGTGATTCTGCAATTCTTTACGCTACAGCTATCCAACGTGTACTGAATGTGTTCCCAGCAGGGAGCCTTTGCCCTTGCTGCAAGGGACAGCCCTGACACTCCGGCCCATCCAGTCATCATTGGAAATGAATTAATCCAGATTCATTTCAGTGAGTAATTCCCCCAAGCGGGTGAACACCCCCATGCGTTCCTGCTGCCACCCCATTCCCATCGGATCTCTAGCCTAGCTCGTGCTGACACAACTGGGTCAGCTCATCTCTGCTGGCTGTGAGGGGCAGGGACCAGCACAGCATAATGCAGGCAAAGAGCTGGCTAGACGGAGGTATTTTTGTGGCCCTTGTCCCTCAGCATTGGAGGAGGGCTGTGCACTGAGGCCCCCTCCCCACACTGGTTCAGGAAAGGCAGGCAGGGGAGTGTCGCTTCCCTTCATCCCTGTAAGCAGGGAGGTGACTGGCTCCTGGGGCTGGGCTCAGAGAGGCCACAGGAAGGAAGCTGGGGGGTCACGCTGTATGTGCTCAGTGTCATATTGCTGGGCGTGTGGTTTTTCTCCCCCTCCACAAGCTGGGAAGACAAGGAGAGGAGTTACTGATGTTCATCTGGGAACACCCCAATGGCCTGGGCAGCAACAGCCCAACCTACTAAATCTGAAGCTCTTTTGGCTCCTCTGTGACACCCATCTATCAACCCCAGCAAGGGGTCACTCCTCTTCCTCCCTGACTGCTGTGCCTCTCCAGTGGGCAGGGCCTGGCTCCTGGGGGATCTGTATGGATCATGAACCAGGAATGTGGTCTCACAGCTGCAGCCAGCAGTGCTGCACAGAGAGGAGGAACTGCGACGTCATCCCATGGCATTGTCCTTGGCTGGCCACAGCAAAGTTACCAGAGCAGACCCCCCCAGGTACTACCTGGGCATACCCTGGGGCTTGTGGGGCCTGGCTGGCTTTGTGCTGCAGGTACACAGGGCTGGAGGTGCAGACAGATGTGAGCAGGGAAGCTGCAGGGTTGGCACAAGCCCCTCCATGCTCTGAAGCCTGTGCTGCAGCTGCAGCTCTCTGTGCTCAGCCAGCTCCATGCAGCCAACACCAAGGCACCACCAAACAGAGTGCAAAGTGCATGAGTGAGGCACAAACACCCGTCCTGTGCTTGTCTAAACAACCTTTGCTACCTGAATCAATACCTTCCTGTAAATTATCAACCCGTCTGGAAACAGAGCAGCTGTGATCCACAGCAGAGCAAAGTAAATCCACTGGGAGCAAGGCTGTCTTTGCTAACAAGGGCAGCTGCAAGCTGCTCTGGGGAGGGTCTCTGGTGCTGCCCGTCCCCTGTCAGTCACCATCAGTCACCTGGTGCAGGAGTGCATGGGGCCGGCTGCTCCCCCATGGGGCTGCCCTACAAAGGTGGCCCAATTAAGAGGCCACTACACATTTCCATTTATAAAGCACATCAGAGAGATGAACAGCAAAGGAGATAGCTGTCTCTGCTTCTTACTCCAGCTCCTCCTGTCAAATCCAGGACAGGCCCTCAGGACTTATACGGCCAGGCTGTAAAAGCCCGGATTCTATACCTAAGGAAATGCAAATCACTGGATGGGGGCTGGGGGCACAAGGGGTGGAATGTAAGGCAAGACAAAGCCATGGGGCAGCACATATCCTCTCTGTCTCAGGAACTCTAGGCCCAGGCTGTGACTGGCTGATAACTGGCAACTGGCAGCAGAAAGATGCCACAGCCCCATGGCTCCACTGGTTGCCATGTTCTGGCTGAGCATGTGGCTGCTGGAGAGGGGCCAGGGAGGTACGAGGAGCTCTGGGCTGCAACAACTTCTACAGGGTTAGCACAGTAGAGAAATACAGCCTGTCTTCCCTTCTGAGCAAAAAGTAAAGCTAGGAAGCTTCCTAGTAAAGCCTTCCTTGAGACACTCATGGACCATCTCTGTAAATGCACAGGATGCATGGCATTGAGCAAACATCTCCAGGAGTGGGCTGTAGCTTTCCTTGCCAGGCAGACATTTACAATCACACAGCAGGACATGGGAGGAGCAGAGGTTTCTAACAGCACCAGGGATTAAAGGCAGTGCCCTGCTCTCGCCTGCCTGGGTTGAAGGGTTAACAACAGCTCATTACAATTTTTATAGAGATGTGTAAATGATTGCCCACTGAAGAGTGAGCACAGTTGACATTATTAAAGGAGAAGAGGCAGCTGCAGAAGGGACAACAGGCTCCTCTGAAATGACCTGAGGCCAGCAGCAGCTGTGCCTGTGTGACCTGCCCCCCAGGCAGGATGGCTGATCTGTGAGGGTACTGCACCCTTCACAGCAAAGTCGCCTGTAAGCAGAAACGCAGTGGGCTGTGCCTCCATCAGTGTTCCTCCCTTCTCCCTTTACCTTGAAGGTGGAAGCAATTCCTAGTGAGCAGGTGCTTGGCTGATCTCCTCATGCTACATGCCTGACTAGTATAAACATATTCGTAAGAAGTGTCTAAAGTTATCCTGGCATTATGTTCCTCACTCGTTTAATGACAAAAGCCTCTTTCAGAGAACTCAGCAGATTTTCCAGTCTGGGATGTGACAGGCAGCAAAATGGTAAGCAAATGCCAAACCTAAAGATGCTCTTAAAATTGCTGCTCTGCTTTGCTCATCTTTCCCATGTGCTGATCCCTTCTTTAGCCTTCAAGGACCATCACATGAGTGTCTTCAGAAAGGTCTGTCAGGCATGAAGAGCAAGCTGTCCTGCTTGGATGGGGTGGGAAAGGAAACAGCACTGGCAAAGAACAGTCGACATACTGGGTTTGGGAACACAAGAGATGATATGAAACACTGCTCTGCCACACCTGCATGTTGTGTAGATCATTCACCTCCTTGAACTTCAGGGATCTGAGGAACAGCTGCCCCTCTCCAGCACTCCTACTGAATTGCTCTACTTTTTCAAGGGCATGTGACTAGAAACAGACCAGGGGAGATTTGATGGAGAAGGTAGAGTGCAAGACCAAACTGAAAATATCTCTTTGATAGTTTGACAGTTATAAAATAGGTTTAAAACAGAAAAACCAATCTGTTGGAATGCAGAAGCTTTGAGTTTTTCCTGCAGAGTAAAGAACAGCTTATAATAAAATATACATTTTACGAGCTGTCCACTAAGCTGGTTATGTTTTCCCAGAGCTTAGCAAAGCACTTGTAGTGGAAATGCTGTTTCTGATTTCATTATCACTTCCCGCAGTGCATGTTATTAACTTTCTATTTTATTTACAGCATTGCCATTTACTTTTATGATACTTCCATTAGCTTCATTGGAGTGAACATTGCTGGATGCACACAACCAGCGCCCAGCGCTGCTGTAATCCTTAACGCACCTTGCCAGCTGTTATGGGTTTACACAAATCTTTATGAGGGAGGAAGGAGGACTGATGCAGCTGAAATGTCCCATTTGAAGAGCAGAACAAAACCCTCCCAAAATGAAAAAAGAAAACAGGACAAAGGCAATTGTGTTTCCTCATGGGGAGGCTGCATTAGACCAGTTTATGCTCTGTGCCACAAGCAGAGGAGATGATAAAGCCAGACGTTGACTGGACTTAGAGAACTCACAAGGTCGTCGGCAAAGAGTGATAGGTGTTTGCAGACTTACCTGTCTCCCTCTGATGCCAGCAGCTACTGGCTTTATGTATCCCTAGAATAAATCCGTAAGAAATCCTATGAGTTTTTGAACTCTGTAGCTGGCAACGGGCTTCCCACATGTAAAGGAAGTGGTGGGAAATTCTGGACTACTATTAGGTAAGGTCCCTCTTACCCGTCTTTCCCTCGGTTATGGATTGCCAGCTCCTCCACAATCCCCTCCTCCTCCTTGAAGTTCTCCCAGTCCAGTTTAGATTTCTCCAGCGTGCTCATCTTCTGCTTTTTGGCACCGATCTTCCCCAGGAGGCTACTCATACCACTTGGCCTCTTCACCCTGACAGAGATGAAGGAGCAAATGTTGGTTAAATGCAGGGAGATGGCAATTAGAGCTGAGAAACATCACGTGTGAGAGTGGTGGCCTCGATGGTGGTGAGCTACTGCCACCAAACAGATGGCCACCAACTCTAGGCAGCCTGCAGGCGGCAAGGTCATGCTTCCTGCAGATCCTGTTCTGCTGTTCCCCTGGAAGCAGCAGAGTTCATTACACACATATCTCAAGCGCTTGGTTTTTCTGAAAGGGCTTTTTCATTTATCTTCTTAAGAGAACAGAGAGCTTTCAGGCCAAAAGAGATCATTAAATCATCTAGTTTGACCCCTTGTATATACCAGGCCAAGCCATTCCACTGATCACCTCTGTGCTAAGTCTGGTTCTTTGTCTTTAGTTAAAGTGTTGTTTTCTGGAAGGCATCCAGCCTCAGTGCGTCACCAGCGCTGACAACACATCTAGGAATTAACCATTTCATTGGTATTTAATGCTTGATTTTCTCTAGTTTTAGGTTCTGGTTGCTGCTCCTTATTCTAAATCCAAGAATACTTTGGTCTCCAGGCGAGTCTCATTAGTGATGTACTTTACACCACTAATGAACTTACAACTCAATTATTTTATGCAAACAGAAGAGTTCCTTATGCCTCTGACTGAAATGCATTTTGCCCCAGCCCATACATCACTTCTAAGGTTTTGTCCCTTGCTTACGTTTCGATGCTCTTTGCAGATGGGAGCACAGAACAGCCTGTAACCCCCACCCTTCTGATTTGTTTCTGTCCAAGCATCACCTAAATCCTGTTAGCTGCACATTGAGTCCCAGTGCATGTGCAGTGATCCCGTACCATCTCCTGGGTGCCTGCTTGGTAGAAAGACCACTTTGGTCTTTCATCCCTTGTTCTTAAAAGAGTGAAATCCTACCCTTGTGGTGGGGCCCCTGAATCTCCCCTTTATGCTGGGAAATGCACACACAGGGGCTCAGGTCAGCTGAGCTGCCCTCTAAGGAAGACAATTCTCAGGGATAAGAACTCGTAAAACAAACTTGTATTAACCCTTCTTAAACCACCCCAGGAATGGGGGGCAAACAACATCCCATTGAACTCATGTTTACACACATTCCAGAGATAACTTCAGGTCTGCAGGGCCTTTGCCTCTGCAAGAAGCCAGAGAGGAAATTACTCTCATTCCTGAGTGATGAAGGAATTTGGGAAGGGGGGCCCAAGCCAGGTGAGCATGGCAAATTGCTCTCCATCAGTGCTCTCTGAGCACACTCCTGCCCAGGGGTAGCCGTTCTTGGGAACGTATCCAAAGTTGTCCTTATCGGATCATTAGCATGGTTTATTCTTCCGTAATTTGCAAGCCTCTAAAGGAAAAAAATTCTGCAGTTTATATGGAATTAAATCAAAGAAATGACAACTCTGTAAGCCTCAGCCAGAAGACTTTCAATAAAAGAATGGCTGGCTAGAGTCACTTGGGGTTGCAGCTTCCGGATATAGATATACTGGGGATTAAGGACATCTTGGCAGGCTCTATAGCAACTGGACAGGGCTGCCTGCCCCTCCTCAATACCAGCCAGAGGAGCAGAAATGTCCTAGGACCTGGCTCTCCTATTTCCCTCAGTCCCTACCCATGGCTGGAGCACAGGCCAACAGCCAGCAGCTGTTCATTCTGTGGGGACACAGAAGAAGCTAGATGCTCTTTGGTTCGTCTTTATCCCTGAACATCTCATCAAGGTGTCTACAGCCCTTCACAACATGATCACACAATAAAACCTTGATTGTTGCTCAGCCTCCAATTCTGCCTTACTTTTCAAGGCATGATGGCTTCAGGTATCCTTATCTGCAGGTAGCAGGGAATTGGTGTAAGAGGGCAAAATGGGCAAAGATGTTCTCAGCACAATATAAAATTGGAGAGACTTGGTTCCCACATCTGGCTATCCAGGACTACACAAGCCTTGCTCAACCACCAAACCCAGTATCAGATGCGTGTTCAAGATGTCAGGGAGTCAGAGGAAAGGATATACGACAAAGAATAAGGATGAACCAAATAAAATATTGGGAAGCATCCCCCACAGCATTCCCTGCAGCGCAGCTGCCTGGAAAGCAGAGCCTGGTCGTTGTGCACAGCAGTTCCTTACACTGCACTGGGAGGCCTTAAAGATGGCCTGAAACAGATCTGGGGAAGTGCTATGGCTGATCCAGCTGGCAAAGCTCCTCCACCCCAAGTCTGGCAGGCAAAAGGTGTTTAAATGAACACAACATATTCAATAACACATTTCTCTGAATACATTTAGCTTTCTTGACACACTTGGGCTAAAGGTTTTCCTGCCTCTGAGGTGGGAAAAGCAGGGATGTAGAAAAGCTGGGTGTTGTCCCTTGTCCCTAGACTTATCCTAAATGTTTTCTTGGGGAAAAAACTCCCAGTGACCCAAGAGCCATCTCACCTATCCAAGGACACCCATAGCTCATCTGCATCCACTGACCTTTCAGTGGGTGGAAGTCCACAGTCACTGTCAGCTGAAATACAGACAGGTCTGACTGCAAAGGACACAGCACACACCTGGAAAAACCCAACTGAAATTCTGGGATATTCCCTGGGTGTTAGAGAAATCTCTGCCCTGCAGAGTGACAAGCAGGCTCAGAGGCAGGCTCACACATGCTGAGACTGATCTTTTATGGCTGAACCTCGGGCTGTTGGCTACTGGCCGGGAAGAACTGAGTTGGGACAGGGGCCAATCGGCCAAGCTGGGCTGCTGAACACATCTCTGCATGAAACACAAACTGGGACCTGCTGACAGGCCACTGCTGTCCCCAAACCACAGTGGAGGATAGATGGGAGGGCAGGGAACCAAAGGCAAGATGATTCATGGCCAGAGGTGGAAGAAGAGGTGGTGCTGGCTTCAGGGAGCAGGAGCTGCAAATTAGATGAGGGCTGCTTATGATGTATCTTTATTCCATGGCAATTCCTGGCATAAATTAACAACATCTGGATGCATACATCCATCTGTAATGGTGCTCAAGGCCTCTTGGCTATGGATCTCAGGAATATTGCTTAAAACATTTAATTCACCCCTTGTTTGAAGTTACAGTGTCTGGGCTATGATATGGACCTCCATCAAGGGCATCCAGATAATCACAAGAATACCCACAAGTCAACAGTTCCTTCAAGGCAAGGGAACCTGACAAAAAGGGCAGGCTATGTTGCACCCTTGTGTTGATGACTACTCCAGAAATATTAGTAATATCCAGTGTCAGCCCCATGCTGGAAACTGGCTCTGGGCTGGATAACCTGGTTCTGCTCCTGTCCAGACAATTCTGTGCTGCTACAGCCGACCAAGCCTGGGCCAGGCAATGGGGCCAGGCACAGGCTGAAGGACATGTTTGAGTCTGCTGCTGAATCTTCATTCCATGCTGAGCCTTTTATCACCCTGAATAAATCCAGCAAACCTGGGGGTGGGAATTCCTATGCTTGTGCCAAAATGAAGTAAATGAGAAACATTAAAGTCCAATTAAAAACTTGCTTGGCCTTAAATGCCTCATCTGTTTAAAAGCAAGTAACGGGG
The DNA here is from genome assembly GCA_013399455.1 of Anthoscopus minutus. Classification (NCBI taxonomy): domain Eukaryota; kingdom Metazoa; phylum Chordata; class Aves; order Passeriformes; family Paridae; genus Anthoscopus; species Anthoscopus minutus. Next base: position 527,930 of record VWYI01014803.1, on the reverse strand, counting down.
CCTGATTAATTGCATTCAGTGCCAACAAGAGGAATTATTATCCTTTTTGTACTCATTAAGGGTATCTGCTGTGGCATCTTTAATCACTAAGGCATTTAAAAGAGAGAAAGTAATTTGCTAAGACATAATGGATCCCAGGGATGAAGATCAGGACAATCGCCTATTTAGGACACAAAGACATGCTCTGAATTTTCACAATTACGAAGTGCAGCCAAAGTCTGTTCCTTAACCAGAAAAAAAGAAAAAAAACAAAACTGGGGAGCTCTGCTTTGGTGGGGGGATTCCCCTGCACCATCTAATGCTGTCAGGACAAGGACTATGCCTGTGCATCATCTGGCATGGTCACACATAGAGACAAGCAGCAAGCCATGGGCTCCCCTGCTGTTCCACCATAGGTAAACACGCTCTGTATCCCTGCCCTTAACAATGACTCTTCCCCCCATCTTGGTGCAAGCATGCAGCCTGACCAGGAGGTTGGAAAATTGCTGCTACAGCAGTGATTGAGTGCCACTGCCACATGAAATCCCTGATGTCTTGTAACAGGAAGGTCTGCAGCATTTGGGAAATGTATGCCTGCTTAAAAGAGGCAGACTTCATCACAAGCTTTAGAAAATAATCTTCCAGCAATTGGGAGCACATCTACAAAGGTCTCATAGNATGCACTGAGGTTTCAGTACTTCATCAGCCCTTCACTTATGTAAGTCTTTCCCAATGACTAAACTTCCTTGCTCAGCCTATGACTCGATATCTTCTTCCTAGTAGCTGCTAAGAACAGATCATTCCCTCACTTTTTGCAGCAGCCTTTTATGTATTTGAAAGCTTTTCATATTGCCCTTGCCCTCCAGCTTGCTCTTTCCTAGACTAAACAATTCCAGGTCCTTTCAAGATTTTCTCATTCATCATGATTTCCAGTCCTCTGACCACTCTCACTGCTCTCCTTGGACTCTCGGCTGTCAGCCCATATATTCTTCAAAACGTAGCATCCAAAATGGGAATAGCAGGAGTGACAGATTTACCAGCACTGGGAGCAGGGGGAATGCTTCAGATGCCTTGGGAAGCTCGCAGCTCCTTACACAGCCTCCTGTGACGTGTTTCTTTCACAACCGTGTGACAGCAGTGACTCATGCTGAACCTGTGATTCACCAAGATATCTATCTGTCTGCTCCACTACTGCCAAGCCACTTTCTTCCTCCATCCATGCAGAACATTCCTGCTATCCAGAGGCAGAGCTCTGTGCTGCTCCTCTTGTTTGCCCTCACATTTCCCTTGACACAGGGGATCTCAGATGTCTTTGCGAATCAGCCTCTCCTAACCACAACAGCCATGCTGCAGCTGTTGAAGAGGAACACTAGGGAAAGCACCTCCTGTCTTTGTGAAGTATCTATGGAGACTATTTAACAGCTGAACCAGCACTGGTTGGCCTAAGAAGATCAAGGTGACTGGCCAGAGGCAGGCAGGGACCAGCAGGGTCAGACTGCAGAAGCTGACAGATCACGTCTAACACCAATGAACAAACTGAACCCAAAGGACACTTACTCAAATGCTGGCCAAGGAGCCAGCAGTGTCCTCAGCTTTAGCCTGACCTCCACCCTTGGGGATCACAAACCCTCTGCTGCTCTGTTTCTGCTGGCACCACAGACCCTGTGCTGCTTCTCCACCTGCCTTGTAGTGTCCTCCTTGCTGTGGATAACAACTTCTGTAGCAGGACAGCCCTAATTCTGTCTTTCAAGAAGAGGTCAATTTGTAAGAAGAAAATGCTGAACGTGAAACATGGTATTATTGATTCTCAGCTAACACTTCAATGCTCCCTCACCCCTCTTCTTGTTATGTCACATTTTGGGGAAATAGTGTGAGCAAACACGCAGAAGAGGATAGTCACTGATGCATGCAAATCACAAATTAGTTGCTTGGTTTTCCCCTAATAATGAAAACCAGCCCCCTAAGCCCCAATTAAACAGTGGCAAATAACTTGTTCTGCCAATGAGGGTCTTGTGACAAAGTAGCTGCTGCAAGACTTGAAACAAGTAGAGTATTTTTTAGATTATGCTGATTCCACCAAGGCATCTTGCACACCTCGCAGCTATGGGGTAGAGGAAACAAGACAACAGAGTGGGGCAACCTCTCTGGCTTGATTGCAAGGTTTTGCACCTCCTAGAGCAGAGACTCCATCACATTCCAACATCTACCCTAAACATCTGGTGACTCTCCCTGAGGCACTGCAGAGCAATCTTTCCTTCTGCAGAAATAAATGCGGCCTCACAGAGATGACATGATTTCATGAGCAGGAAAATTTGCAAGGCCAGGAAAGCCTCTCTGCCTTCTGCCCAGCCCTTGGAAGTGGATTAATCAAAGATCACCTTTACCAATTACCATTTTGAGAGGCAGGTTACACCTACAACCAATAAAAATCCACTTTCAAGCAAGGTTCAGAACCTGATGGACAGTTTTTCTTGTGTGTTAGATGATGAGACTATTGCAAAGGGGAGTGTATTTATGATGTCTGGCAGAAGAGGACAAACAGGAGGCATCCATTCCCAAATCTCCAGCATGGCGGAAAGGCTTTCCAACAGCTTCAAGCAGAAAAACCCAACTCAACACAAACCACTTCTCTGCTGGCTCCCTGCAATGCTGAGCAGCATGTCAGATCCCACCATCAGGACAGAGTGCTGGCAAGTAGATGTCACCAAGAGGAGAAGGAGGGCATCTCAGGCCCCAAAGCCCTTAAAGCGTTATTCTGACCACTCAGCCCTGGCTTTCCCACTATCCCTCTGCAGACCCTCTTCCCTTCCTCACTGGAACTTCTGATCTTAGTTACAGCACAGCAATGGCTGTCCTGTCTGTTCCTGTCACTCCAAGTGCTTCTACAGCAGATTCAGATGAGAAATTTGCCCACTCAGCAAAGAGAGGATTTTGGACATTGTAGTATCTCTTCCTTCCACCATCTGCTGTAAAACTGAATAGCTTCCTTAACTGCAGGAAATGGTTCTCATGCAAACTAACCACAGCTGGGCAACTGATACAGCCAGTAAATACTTTCATTTTAATAAAGTGGAAGATTCCTGCCAGAGCACCATGGATCACCCGCCCTGCTGTCCTTCCTTCTGTGTGCAGGGATGTGAGAGACACTGCATGAGGGGGATTCTTGCAGAGACCTGGCTGGTGCCCTTGTGCCAGCTCTGCTGCTCACTCCCAGACCATATTCCTCAACAGGGGGAAAATGCTGGCAGGGAACAAGAGGGGCACATGTCAGGAAGGCAAGCGAAGGTCAGGACGGTCTGGCTGGATGGTGCAGAGAGCAGCAGAACAACACTGCCTGGTATTGCTAGCTTGCAGAAATCTTCCCCAGAATGATGTAACAAGTCTTATTCTTCAGAACCTAAAACTGACCAGTTCTTCTCACCCCTCACCCCACATAACCAGCCAAGGACAGAAAGTCTTCCAGGAAAAACCCCTACTTTCTCCCGCCGCCCCTACTTGGCATTGTTTCCCAAATAGGCTCTCAGGTGGATGCACAGAGCAACCGGGCTTGTTCTCAGCTCTGCCTGTCACAACAGGTATTTGAAAAAGCAAACAAGAAAGCCTCCTTAACACCAAACAAACAAACACTGAAATCCCAGGTGGAAGAAAAAAGCAGGCAAGGAGGAAATGAAGATAAAAGCAGGGAGGATGGTGCTGGAGGGTTGACGATGATACTGTTGGGAGGGCACTGCCCAAGGCAGGCTGGCAAAGGAGGACTGATGGATTCCCACCACCTAGCTAGGGTAGCACAACCCAAAGAACTCACTGCCAACCCAGTGGTGCCTGTTCATATGCTCCACTTGCTGAGCTGGTAGCAGGTACCCAGTATGTGCACCATAAAGCACATACAAACTGAGCCAAAGAAGCTGCCTGAAGTGCCCTGGAGTAGTGGGGTTCTGACGCAGGGTTATATCTTTGTAGTGAGGGCCTGCACTCTGAAGAGCAGTAAGCACAAAACTACTGTGGAAAAGCAGCCATGGCTGGGACAAAAGTCACTGAGTGACCCTACAGCACACAGCAGAGCAAGCAGCTGTGTCCAAAGGCAGCAAGATATTCAAGTGCAGCGGGAAAATGGGAATTACCCTGCCTGTGATCCCTGAAGGCAGACTGACTTTGCTGCATGGACAGCTTCGCTGACAGGAGCCAGCTCCTGGTGAAAATGCTCTGACTGCACACCTGTAAAGAGAGCATGGTCTGACTATAGCAGGACCAGCCTCAAGTACTTATAAGGAACAAGGAAGCAGGAGTTTTAACTCAAGTTGATAATGTGAGTTAACTTTTCTCAGGCTTTTGTTCAGGCTTGCCAACCCAGGCTAACCCCAAGTTGCTTTGTCATCACTGCTTTTGCAATCTCAAGAGCTAAGCCTAGCCCCAGGTCCTTTTTGATTTCTAATGTTACGCCATACTCCCTGAGACCTCAGACAGCCTCATGGAGACCCCCTATATGAACAGTGATGTTCACTTCCTTCTATTCATTGGAAGTCTCTGACACAGGCTCCATTGAGTCAAGGAGGTAATCCCTGAGGAGGATCACAACTAAAGCACTCTAGTGTTCAAACAGCAGTATGATAGACAGACAGAAGAGGAGGTGAAACCTCTCCAGAAGGGAGAGTGATAGCCCTCCTTCCCACAGCCAGGTTCTATGTTGAAAAGTTTAAGATGGGGACAAAAGGCACCATCAAGCAAGGACAGTCAGACCTCTCCATCCCAGCAGCTCAGCAATCGAAGCCTGGCTGAGATGATGCGTTTTCCATCAGCGTGGAGAGGCAAGGGCAGATATGACAGAATAAAACGCCCACGTGATGTTGCCCTGGTGAGGGCTGCTGCAGGCAGTAGTACAGCTTGCCATGGGCACAGTTGATTCTGGATGTATTTGTTCTAAATATAGTCAGTGGGGGAACAAAGATTTGTCACAGGGGAAAAAACCATGTCAGTCCCAATTCCCAGCAACAGCAGCAAGCACTGCCTGACAAAGGGCAGTGCTCCAGTATTTCAGGCTTATTGCTGGATTTGTTATTAATCCAGCACAGTGAGTTTAGTTGTGACTTAAGTAGTGCAATGCTGCTCTGGCACAGTGCACCTCACCTTGAGGTTACAGAACTGGCTTCTGAACAGCAAAACTGACACGGCAGCTGAAGGGACTTGTACAGCACCATGCCATGGGCTGCCAGGAGAATACCAGTCAGTGGCTTCTTCTCTAGTGTGCTCTCCAAGATACAGAAATAGTTCATCCTATCTTCATGTCATGGACTGTACTGGATAGGCATTACAAAGTACAAAGCTGGAAAAGGAGATCTAAGAGCTTCCTTGCTCCAAAACAGGATAGCACCTTATTCTCCAGTCCACTTCCCAAACTGAGGGATAACCCAGGTGTACACATCATACTGCGCACATAAATATAGTTATTCCAGGAATAAAACCAGTGTTGGGTCTCTGTTTACAGTAAGAGGCAAACTTGCTGAGCAAGGGAGAAATGGAATCTTCTAGCTCAGGAATGTCAGAGAGCAGCAGCAATATCTTAGCTCTGCCAGAGCTGGCCCTTCCTCAGGCAGGTCCCATTCTGTGGCACCTAGGTTCTCTGGAGGGCCTGGAGTCTCATTTTACAGGCTCTGGAGGATGTGCTCATCAAAAAGCACATCAGTTCTTGGGGAGCTGACTGGCTCAAGCAGAACCCCTGACCTGCAGGTTTCCTTATCAGCAGGAAGGGCTCATTAGGGATTGGACCAGGGTTTCCTGCTCAGGACCGAACCCTTTGTGAAGGGACTGCTACCATGGAGAACCCACTTCCTAACAGCCAGAGGAAGAAAAATATTTCCCTTGGGCCTCTGAGACAAAGTTGCTATGGGGTGGATACCAACAAAACCAAGTTGCACTTGTGGAGCTGGGCAGCACTCAGCTACACACAGGCTGTTACTGCAGGATAAAGGTACTCCCAGCAGCATCCTTGCTCGCCCCAGAACCAGGGACAATTCAGAGCAGCATAAGGCCCCCTCTGTACCAGTGTAACTGCAGCTGCCCTCCAGGCTTACTGGCAGAACTATTTTAGCAAAAACAAAATCTTGCACCCTCCTGATCAGTATGACATTGTGTGGAGCCCAGGGCTCGCTCTGGCTCCCCTCCAGCCTGGAGCACAGACAGAGGCTGTTTCAGCAGCAGACTCTCCTAATGTACTTGCAGCACGCCAGCCAATTATACTACAGTATCTGGGCATGGAGTTCAACAGGAGCTTAATTGAAAGAGCTGTAGCATTCAAATGACTTCTGATACTATGAAGACGTTAAGGAGTCCAGGCCAGCACTAACCAGCCCTGTCTAATGCTCGGCTGGTGGATAAGGACCTGCAACTTGGGCTTGGTCTACAGCCAAAGCTATGCCCCTGTTACACACAGCACTGCAGCAGCAGCCAAACGCTGATGGAGCTGCCCCTTCCCAGCTGGAAGCTGCAATCACTCCTCATGTGATCTCTCCTCCACCCAAGGAATCCATACAATAAAAACCAGACCTGCTCCTGCCACTGAAGGACTGCATACATGCACCAGAACGCCCCAAACTGTTACCACATGGACTCTATTGCATTTGCAAAGCAGTGCTTGTATTAATTTTATTGAAAAAATCTCATGCATGAGATTCATATATATTTTCATTCACCTATTCTTCATATATATTTTACATTCATCTTAAGTTCTTCAAGCATTTAGGGATAATAAATGTGTCAGTTTCAGATGGACTTCACTACACAAGCACAGAACCAGTGCACCTACCCCACTTCAAGGTGGTAGGCTACATTTAATTTCATATCTTAGTGCACCCACATAGAGTGGCAAGAAATGCCTCTTATAAAGCTCTAACAGTCCACTGTATGAGAAATGTGCAAGGGTGGGGGAGGAAGGTGTCCTTCTACCATTCTTACTTCTGACCCAACAGACAGAAATCAGCAGAAATGCACACATGTTCAAGTTGCCAGTGAGCTTACACTCCTGTGTGGGTGTGAGGCAACTCAGGTAAGAGCAAAAAATAAAAGTGAGATACATTTGGTACTCAGGTCCAACAGGTTGATGACTGGAAAGCTGTCAGAAACTACTGCAGGCAGTGTCTGTGGTACACAGCACATTTGCTGGGCTCCAACTTGGGTCACACACTGAAGCATTTTAGAGTAACACTCTGCATTACGCCCATATTTAGCCATGGAAATAAGTGTGACTTGACTTTCAAACAATTGCAGCTCTCACTGACTTCACTGAACTGAAGTTCAGTTGAGACGTTTCAAATAAAAGAGTAATGACCACAAGTCTGGGATCAAGCACAGGCCAGTTTTATCTTAAAAGTAGAACCAACAGCACTGAAGTTATTTCACCATGCAACCTTAAAAATGTTGACAGCTTTGTCTGCAAAATGACATGGATTAATTTGTGACCAATCCTTAAAAAAAGAATAGTCAGAAAAAAACTGCTGGCAAACAGAGAAGAAGTTCTTCTTCTCTTCAGAGGCTCACTCCTTTGTCTAACAGCAGATCTTTTGTTCAAGACTTCAGCTGCAAGCAGCCCCGAGGTACACAGGGAATGTATTGGTTATGACAAGCTCTCCACACTGGTGCACAGACTTAGTTTTAATCAGCAGAGAAACCCCTCCAAATCAGGCCTAAGAAGTCCTGCTAATGGAATTGTTCCAGCACTAAAGGGATTTCAAAGTGAATGAGTGTGGATGGCGGAGCAGCTGGTGTGATTCCCAGGTTGCTCTTTACAGCGCAGTGTGTCGTGCAAGGAGGATCCAACACCCCAACCACCCTTGAGAGAACAACCCCCAGTGTCTCTCCAGCACTGCAAAGTTCCTATGTCTGTCTCTGTGGCTCCTAGACAGCCTTAGTGTTTAGTCCTGGTTAGCTTCCCACTGTATCAGATCAATGGCAGGCTTTGATCAAAATGAGGTGAGAATGGCAGGACAGAGGCAGGAAGGGACCCCCTCCTAGTCCAGCAGTTAATCTGACAGCTTTAAGAATAGATCTGATTAAAACAAATACACTGCTTTCCCCTGGCAAATGTTCACAAAGCTCAGGAGTCTAGGAGAGGGGAAGGTTCCCAGGAAATTAAGTGAGGGTGAAGGAGAATCAGGGCTGCATTGCAGAAATGCGTCACGACAACAAGCAACAAGCTGTAGCCCAGTGGAGCGGTTGCTTTGCTGTGTTGTGCAAGTTAACCAATAGCATAAATATAATATGTTATCTTCCAGTGGAAAGCCTGCCCTGGCAGCATGTGAGACTTTGGGGGACCATAAATGTTTGGGCACTGCTACAAGCAGTCATAAAACATAAATGAGGGTTTGATCACATTTAATTGCTTTTGGGAAGGGTAATATCACTGGGGGATACATCACAATTACCTTCTCCTGTTCCAGCCCAGATTGATCTGGATCATTGGGCCAGCTCTTAAAGAGGGTATTTTGGGGATAAGAAAAGAAGAGAAATACCCTAAAAGCTTTAAAGATGTTTGTCATATAAAACATGATGTCCAGCTAGGAGAGAACGCACAATAGAAAGCCAGCTGATGAAAGAATGTGCTCTTCTTCTCAACAAGAACTTTCTCTGTAGTTTCAACAACTTTCTAAGGCTGCAGAAAAGCTTAGTAATGACAGTGCAGAGAGCCCAAAACATACGTAAGAGGAAAAACTAAGATTATCTTCTGTTTTTCTTCCAGGGTTTGACTAAAGCGTTTTAAATGTCTGAGGCTGGCAAGGCCACTTCCCAGTGCCTTTTGGCTTTGGCAGCACTCACTTAGAAGAACTGCCCTTCCTCTTCCCAGGGACCCACCTCACTGGAAATAGATTTCAAGTCCCCAGAGGAAGAAAATGGAAACAGCTGACTTCTTCCAGCCACAAGCTCAGTTGTCACCTTCTAGCTGGAGGCAGGCAGAGGGGTAAGAGAAAGGCTTCTCTCCCGCCCACACAAAGCTGCAGGCTCCCAAACAGATTTTGCAGCTAACATCCACCTACCAAAATCTGCTCAGAAAGCCAAAGCTCTCCTTGAACATGGGGACGGCAACCTGGCAATGTTCCCACTACCTCCAGCAACCTCATGCAGAGGGGCTGGCAGGGCCAGGGCTTTCATGACACATCATCTCTGGAATTCATTGTTGAGCATCCCACAGCCTCTGCTTGGTACAATGCCAAAGCTGTTTCTCAAATCCTGCGTGACCTACCAGCTGTTGAGGGCAAACCAGCAAGGCCCACAACCACCCAGAGAAGAGACAAGATCAGTGGACTGCTGATGAATGAACAATTAATGCTTCACAAAACTCACTCCACACTCTTGGTTGGAAGGAACAGGTTCAGCTCCCTGGCTGTCCTGGAGGAGCCTGCATGATCCCAGGAAGACCTTCAGTCCTCTTGTAGCAAGACTTTTGTCTCAGGAGGCAGAGAGCTATGCATGGAGAGCACTGAGCAAGGCAGGCAGGTTGCCAGCTGAGGACTCAAACTCCTTCAGGGAACTGTAACAGTTACATGGTAAATGCATTAACCATGGGAACAGCTTCCCAAAGGATGTGGTGGATCCTAAATTGTAAGGCTTTCCATTGTGAGTGGATGCCTCTTTCAGAAATGCAGGCTGTAGTTTGACCACAAGTGCTCACAAGGAGCTCTCAGGAAAATGCCACCCCAGAGAAGGCAGGGGCTCAGACAGGGTACCCTGGCAGGCATTTTGAACCCTCAAGCACCTAACCTATGAGATTCCTGCCCTTTGCAGTGTGCCACAGAAATTCAAGACTTTTCTTGGCTACACTCCTTTCCTATGTCTCTGTCCAGCTCAGTTTTCTGTGATCTGCCTCAGGACAGCTAAATTGCCTTTGACCCAACTTGCTGAGGAATTCTCTGAACCTTGTCACCCTCTCTAGCCGGTTTTGTTTCCTCGTCTTTCAATTACAACCAGATCTCCTAGTAAAAGTTTCTCTACCTCATAGCTTGAGATTCTGCTCCCCAGCATCATTTTCTTGGCAAAACTCCCAGATAAGGACTAGTGAAAGCCTTCACAGTATGCAGCACCCAATGACCCACACTGCTATCAGGTCATTCACCATTCTGCCTTCTCTCAGCTCCTGGAGAGCAGTCCTTGGCAAGAGAGAGGAGACTGAATCTCACCCATAGAATAATTCCTCATTGTCTCTAACTTCATCTGTGACAACTGCATCAAGGGACAAAGCTGTCACACTCTGCCAAGGAGCTATCTTGGGATACCCCTACACTGGTACTGCAGTGTGCTCACTGATGCTAAGCACCTAGTTATGCTGTATTCTGAGTCCTCTCCTGTCAAACCAGATGCCCCAAGCTGCTCAAATAATTTGGTGGTTTCCAGTGGAGAATCTGCTTGTGAACAATTCTGATGCACTTCAGAGGCTACTGTTAGCAAAGGGGGAGAAAAACACATTTGAAGGGAGGAGAGAGGGAGATGCTTTGCCCTGCTCCTGACTTCACGCTGCTGGGCTCTCCAGAACCAGGACCAAGCTCCGCAAACAGCCAGGTACAAGGAGGTCTTGCTGAACCTCCCAGGAGACCAGTAAGAAGCAGGAAACTTTCTGCATGAACAAAAAAATTCCCTTATCAGGCTCCATCACAGTAGTGTTTGGACAAAGCGTTCTTGCCCGTATCTGGACTGTAATCTGGTGTTTCAGCAGGGCTATTCTCAGGTCTTCAGCAACACTTAGCTGATCCACATGCACCTTGGTGGAAAGAGTTATATATAAAGTTCCTCCTTTTCTTATCTCTTGGGTTTTGAGTTTCTAGTTCTCTTCAGGGTCTCAAATCAGAGATTTGAGTTTATTTATAACCAATAAAAAGCCTCCTCCATGATATCTATGATACAGCACTTTTACTTCTATGACTCTTTTCCTTCCATTCACAAACCTAAACCACTTGCATGGGCAGAAAAGGTGAAGCAAGGTAAAGCCTTGCCAAGGGAAGAAGTTCTCCCATTATTCTCATCCAAGAAAGCGGCACAAAGGGAAAAAGATGAGAAGGGATGGCTCACATCCCTGGGTCATGGCAGAGAGCTGGAAAAGGCTCATCTCCAGGAGGACAGAGTGCCAGCACTTCTTTTTTTAACTTAGCAGCAGCTGCAGATTTTAAGCTCTATTAAAAGCCTATTTTGCCCTTGCTGCTGCAAAGGAAACCAACTCCCTCGTATCCCCTCCCAAATAAAAGGCAAAATGCGCAGACAGACATCCTGTAATGCCACCTTAGAAAGAGGTGGCAACCTGACTCATCTTAATGGAACATGCATAGAGCAGTTTTACTTCAGGTTACAACAAATTAAGTACATTGCTCCTGCTGCTGATCATTGCTTTGAAACTTTATTATGAGCAATCCAACAAACCTCCAGTATTCTCTGATTACAAGTGCAAGAAAGGAAAGGCAGGGAAAACAGGCAGGCTGAATTTTGACGCTCTAGGCATCATTAATTTCACAGTCTCCTACTCTGCAGCAGTTTTGCATGCAGGAACCCTCTCTCCTACAGACACATGCCCTGTGATGGGTCAAAAAGACACCATTTAAACAGCCCTCCTATGATACATATTAATATAACACAAAGAAGAGATTGCTTTATTTGTCAGGTCAGAACAACAAGAGAGAGAGAGCACTGAACTAGATACCACTTACTAAATATTGTTCTCCAACAGCTATTTTAAGCCTACCTCAATTTATAGATTAAGCTGCTGGATCGGTAATTTAGGCTATTTGATGATTAGCATTTAGAAGTATAGATTTCTGGGAAGGCTGAAAATGTGCTTGTGATTTCAAAATTACTGCAGGGTCTCTAGTGGATTATTTGTCAGAGGCAGGTGTTCAGCATTAGCCACATTCTCCCTTCTCTCCCCACATCCAGGTTTAGTATCAGCAATGAAATACCAACTGTTCCTGCAGCATTTACTCTAAAACAGAAAAGCAAGTGTGAGTCTTGTCCCCCTTCCCATTTCTAGCCTGCTGCCACACAATATTAAGGCTTTAGGATGATGCATATCAATCAACTGGGGTGTGGGGGGAAACTGGACCGGAAAGCATCCAAGTAATCTGTGCCCTCACCACACCCTGGGGAGAGTACCCAAAGCCTGCCACAAGGAACATTCCTCCTCTGCATCCACGCTTGTGGAGGAGGATGGTGCCAGCTGAACAAAACAGATTTGAAAAGGGAAAGAGCCAGTGTGACTCTGTTTGCCGCTAGCCCCTCCTTTTGCCCAGCCCTTTCCGACTCTGACCCCAAGCTGCTGCAATCTTTCAGGCTTGCATATGGATTTCCTCTGAAGCCTGTCAGGAGAGCTCTTTAAAACGGCACTTGGAATCCTCATGAAACACCAGACTAAGCATCCTTCCTCAAACACTGAGTGCATGGGCTCTCCTGGAGCCTGCAGTGTCTGCAAAGCAGGCAGTGAGCACTGCTTCAGCTGGCTCTCTGCATGGCCCCTTTCATAACAAAAGGAAGCGTGAATCCCTCAGGGCTCAGATTTTTTCCAAACTGGGTAAACACACGCAAACACACATTATTTGCATGCACAGTAACTGGGACAAAGGATCTGTGGCCAGGTAGGTGTCTAGGTGGTCCAGGCATGTGGTAACATGTTTGCAATCCTTGAAATCTTGAGCTAAGAGAGACTTATCTCTAGACTGGCTCTGTGCTGCTTCCAAGTCTTGCTTTAAGATTAAAAAGCAGCCTTTGTTGCTTGGGGTATTATAATTTCAGAAAAAATCCCCACCTCTGCTCAACCCCCCACTCTAAAGGGTTAGTTTGTAACCCAAAACATCAGCATCTTAATAACATAAGGTCAAAGCCCTCCAGTCATTAGGCAGATTATATTTAAGAGCCCTGTGTGGAGCTGATCAGAGGCTTATTCCTTAAAGGATTGAAATGGCAAGCCAGCGCACCTCAGCAACCAATCTTTTTTAATAGTTAATTAGCAGAGATGTGCTCTTCTGAGCTAAAGATCACCGCAGACAAAAAGCCAGAAATGTACCACTGTCAGCTTTCCTCCACTTCTGCTCTTAAATCAAGCCATCTGATCTGCTCTTTCTTTAGCTGGTAAGGCAGGGATGTAGTTAGAAGGCACACAGCAGTTTTATTCCAACCAGGATGGTAACACTCTTGGTAACAAACAATTGTTTTAGACAAGAGCAGGGCTGGATAGACTGAGAAGGCAACAGCGAAACCCCAGCTTTTTCAATACAAAGTCTTTCCTCAGAGCATGTAACTAAACTAGGGCAGGATAGAAACCTCTAGCAGCTCCTTGCAGCTCCAGATAACTAAACCCGTCATGGAGTGCCATACATCTGGAAGGAGGACGAGCTAACTAAAGGCAGATTTGCATCGTGTTGATGTATTAGTATCCACCAAATTACAGCAGGGGCAGGCCACCTACATCCAGCCACATGTTGGCACCAAGCAGTGCTGCAAACCAGAGCGCACACCCAAGTTTCACAGGCACAGGGACATCAGTGTAACCAAGAGCACATGGGAGCTCTTCTCTCCAGCTGCCAGCTCCAGCGTTCAAAAGCCCAGTCCGCCTCTGCACCTCCTCCAGCTGAAGCTTGCTTGAAGCCAGACATTGCAGAAAAGGAACAAAATCAGAAGTAGCAATAATTTGCCTCCTTGTTTCCCACTCCAGCTTAAGTCAGCCAGAGTGGTTGTCCTTTCCTTTTAGCCATTAGAGGCAGAAACTTTCTTTTCCTTGCTTCAAAGCTGAGGTTCTTACCTGATCGCTTTCCCTCAAGACTTTGGCTTTAGAAGGAAAATTTGCCAAGTATTTGCAGACTTGGCAGCTCATTCAAAGCTAGCATCTCCCCCTCCCACAATCAGTCAAATGTGACACTGGGTGACTCAATTTGCAACAAGAGGCTTGGTTAAGAGTAGAGCAAAGCTGTTATCCAGAATCCACCCTGGAGAGTCTGATGGAAAGGTTTATGCCACCAAATCAGAGCTCTTCATGGAGTCCCTTTTTTAAGAGTTTCAGCAGAAAAACTAAAGGGTTAAACCGCTCAGGGACTCTGACCATAGACCGTGTGAATGACCCTCTAAAATTCTCTGTGCTGGAGAAGGCGAAGCGCAATGTCATACTGCAGAAAACCACAGTTACTAGTGCAACCTTCCAGGCAGCAGCAAGAGCAGGGTATGAAATCTGTCCTTACTGGCCCAGCAGCATCAACACAACTCGAGAATTTTCAGAAAAACACTATTCTGACGCAACATAAAAAACTCAGAGACACCGCAGACAGTCAATATGGAAGAGTCAATTGAAGGCACAGCAAATTAGAGTTCCTCCTTGCTTGTGGGTTACCACAAACATCTCTGCAGGCTGACACCTAACCTGGGGACTTCAATTTACTCTCCTGCTTTAAAAAATGGGAAGAACTCAAAGATGCCCAAAGCCTGATAGCTACCCTGGTGACAATGTGCAGAGAGAAACTGAAGCTTACTTTCTGCTCTTATCATTGCCATGCTGACTCTGTACAAAGGGAAAAAAAACAAAGCAAGATTGCCTAATGCCCTTTCTCAGCAGCAGAGTTAAACAAGACTGATTCTGAATGGCAAAAGACTCTGAAGTTGCCACTAGAGACGATCATTTTTCACAGCATACCCTTGCCTGAATGCAGCAACAGGAATGAATTCTGACAGAAGAAAAACTGACAGCTTTTGCCATTTAAATATATGCCTAAAGGCCCCACTTAGAAGCAGGATTCTTAGACTATGAACAAAAGCCCCCTTCAGTTTTCTTCTAACTCACAGCAAAATCCTACAGGAGCATCTCCCAGGTGGGGTGATGCTTACCTGAACAGACCCTGATGTGCTTAACTCCATGGAGAACAGAGCAGATGGAAAAGTCTGCATTGGTACAGTCCCAAGTAGCAACTTCAGAAGACAAGTGTTTATTTTACCTCTTTCGTCTCCTTTGAGCTGAGGGTGGCTTTCCCTGCTGGCTTCCTGACTTTGCAGTCGGTTGAGATGAAAGTGGGAAGCAGCAAGCACTTCTTTCAAACTCAGGAGCAACAAAGGACTGCTGGGGCACGAGCACAGGCGCAGAGAGGCCAGAGTTACAGGTGATGGTGCTTTGTAACACCAAAACCCACCACTTGTTAATGGAGGTATTAACTCTAAGGGTTAAAGCACGACAAAGAATGATGCTGCACATTAGAAGAGGACAGACACAACCTCTCAGCCCTCTGAGGGTGGGAGGCACACCCTGCAACTTGGGGAAAAAAAGAGCAGTACTCAGAGATGAAGTCACACAGCAAATTCAGAGGCAGAGCCAATGTGTACAGGCTCCTAGCTAAGCCTGGCTAGCAGAGCCACCTCCTCTTCACCTTGCACCTTTCATTCAGATTTTACACTACTTCTATGTGCAGCTTGGCTGAGAAAGCCTGGCTGTCCTGTGGAAGTGTTGGTAACTCAGCTGCATGTCTAATCCAGATCAGGGATTTTCCTTGCTGTGCCACAATTCCTTTGCTTTTTTCCACTTATCCGGTTGTAACAGCCTCAGGGCCTGAAGGCAAGATCAGGAAAGTAACAAAGGGCACTTTTAGCTGCAGGGTTTCCCCCAGGCCTTCACCCTGCACGGGGTGGCTGCACCCAAAGCCACATGGAAAACCCAAGCTGGTTTGGAGCACACCAGAAGCAGGTGGCACAGATTCACTCAGCTTCCCCAAAGCAGCATTGTGCCCGGGCTGCTCAGCATCTCCACTATTCTCCAGACACGCTGGGTTTGCCTCACATTCTCCTCATCCACATCTGGTAATACAGAGGGTGCTGGGTCTGGTGTGCCCAGCTCTCCCCTACATCCCCAAATCCATGGATCATGAAGTCAGAGTTTTCTGTGTCCAATTAAGCTACTAACAAAGCAAGCGCCCTGAGACACTGGGTAGGTCTGTTACGCCACACACAACCTGCTCACCATCAAATCCTCCTCAAGCAACTTCACCACTTGTTTCAACCTGCTGACAAAATGATGAATGGCTGGCAGGAGAACGTTCAACATGGTTTCAGGCTGCTCTAGAGAAGATTGTGTGGGAACATCTCACACCCTCTCCTGAGCACACGCTGGGGCGAGTGTAGTCTGTACACTACTTATTTTTGAGGTCATGCAGCTACAGCATCTTTGTTCCTGCCACATGTATCTGCCTTGAAGGGGATATGAAAGCTGCTGGCATTGTTTAACACTGGGATCCATGCCTTTCAACCCTCTTCCCACAGTTTTCAATACAGACAGCTGGAAGAGCTTCTCCAAACTTTTTTTGTTGCTTGCTTTTTTAAGTTTAGGACAAGTTAATCTGGTCCTCCCTGATTTTGCCAAATAATTTTCTGGAGATCCCAAGTATGACTATTTATTGATTGAAGAGCTGGAGCACCACAAGGCTGGTGAAGAGGTCCTTTTCCAAAAAGTGTTCAATAACTGAGAAAGCACAAGCAAGAGACTACAGGAACCTCTCAGTGCTTCTCACATTACATCCTACCCTTTGTTGTTCATATTTAAAATGTGCAAAGCCCCATATATTTAATTCCCTGTATGTTGCTCAGTCTCTTGCATTGCAAGCTAGGCTATGTCATGAGAACTCCAGCACAGCACACCCTTACCCATCAATTTTGGGAAACAGGGCTGGGCTGTGGTAAGCAGCAGACCAAGATGAACATTGTTTTATTCCCTGTAGGATCTCCACATGCTTTCCTACCCCCACACCATTTGGAGGAAGCAGCAGGGAAAAGAGGAGCATGTTAGACACTTCAGTCTTTGGTCTTTTTCATATCTGCAAATACAAGTTTCTTATTAAAAGATAAAGAAAAACCCTTTCATCCTCTACGTCCTGACCTAATCTTTAAATACCCAGCGAAATATAAGTAATTGAGAGATGCCTTTAGAAGCTGTGGGCTCAGTCATCCCTTTCATGTACATAGGCAGAGATGACTAGGACTATGGGTTGCTTAAGTTAAAACTGACATAGTGTGATCGCTGTGCCTGGCAATGAATACTAAAAGCAATGACAAGATTGACATTATCTAGCTGCACTCTATCGTCTACTTTTTTTTTTCCATTTAAATGCTCCATTCCTCTGTTCTTACTGCAAGGATCTGAGTCAGGAAAATACAGCTCAGGCTGACAACTTCCAGAAGCGCCTGCTAAAGCCCAGCTTGTAGTGTGCCAAACTTAAGACACTTAAAAGAGCTCAGCTTACAAAGCAACACAATTTCCTGAGAACAAACATGAATAAAAACACTCCTTGTATGTCATGTGCTGTGCACACGTTTGAAGTTTCAAAGAGGTACCCCTTGATTTTTTTTTCTAAATGTTGGACAATATTGCTAAATCCCTCTTCACCTTCACAACCAGCTCTGTTCTCTCAGAAGTGACTGCAGAGAGGCAGTAACGAACTGGAGCTCTCCCACATGCTCTAGGGACCACGTTAGCTACAGTTTCTGCTCCCAGCAATGACAGATGTTTTCCTGAATGTGTAGAAATCTATTTTTTTTCCCCTAAAGAAATGCCTTAAAAGCTGCTAAGTGGTCTAACTGCAGAAGTGGTGGTTAAACAAGGGCATAAGACAGAACAAGCAAGTTGCCAAAATGCTTTCTCTCTTTAAATAGGAGAAAGCACCAGTGCCTGCACAGACTTGTTCCAATGCCCAAATTGCTCTCACCATTAATACGTACCTTATTTCTAGCTTCAGCTTTCAGTCACTGCTTACAGCTGCTTCTTGGGGGGCTGGGTCAAAGAGCACCTCCTTCAACCGAGAATTACATCCTTGTTGAAAACTACAGGCTAAGGTCAAATCATCATTCCTCCTACCCCAAAAGCTGTACCTCAGCTCTCATTTAAGTCAGAGTCACCACGTGATCCAAAAACTCATGCTGAATTTTGTAGTGGAGGCAGGAGCTGTTTCCAAGCAACAGGGCTAAAACCTTGAGCTGCCCAAGGTCACAGAGGATATCTCTGCTGAGGAGCACACTTCTGCAGCTGCTGCCCCAAACTCCACAGAGAGCATACAAAGCCTCCTGGGGGATCCCCTCATATGTTAAACGTGGGCCAGCTGGTTCCTCTGCAGCTATAGAACAAACATAAGCATGGACTGATAGCCCCACTTAATATACAGCAAGGATGAAGGCAGCAATAGCACCACTTGGGTGTCCATGGCAGAGATGTTCTCCACAGCTCCCAGAACTTCCCCTCTCCACTGTTCTCATCCCACACTGATGCACAAGCACTGCTGTCAGGCTGTCATCAAGCATTGCTCTGGTCTTGCCTCTTCAGGCTGCCTCACTCTACCAATTTGATTATAACAACTCCATGAAGGGCAGGCACCCAATTCTAGCTACCTCCTTCCCCTCTCTCTGTCCTTCAAAGGAAAGAGACATTTGCTATCAGTCAGCTAGGAATTATTTTCATCAGTGGATGTTCTCCTTGAGCATCTTGTCATCACAGTTTGTCCTCTTAAATCTTTCTGAAGTTACAAGATGCTTGCTGAAAGCTGATGACCAACAGCTCACACAGCAAAATCGAGCTCAGCCCAGCCACTTTGTAAATAGTTCTATTGTACATGGAAAAAAGGTACAAAAGCCCTGCACAGGGCATAAACAAGCTGACTGTACATAATGGACATTGTTAGGTGTCTGAATAGGTCACTGACTCAAAGGAAAGTTCAGCTCCACAATGCAGGTCTTGAGCTCTGAATACAAGTAGAAAGCATCCCTGTGCACTCACACCCCCTGCATTCAGCGCAGCTGGATCTTTTTGTATTTCTCACTGTCCATTTCCTCCTGAATTTCCCTAGTTTCCTTCCATTCGTATTATGAGCCTTTGTTCTTTCTCTGCTCTCTTCCTCCTTCTATTTTGAAGTGTACAGATGGAGTCTAAGGGTGGGGAAGCAAGCAGAGTTACAGCATACTAGAAAAACAACTTTCACAGTTTAGTAAAAATAGGATAAACCAACTCTAGCACTGTATGGAAGCAGTGACCCCTGTTGCAAGAGATAGAACCTTGCCAAATGGCAGCTACAAAGAATTCTGTATGTTAAGAAGTTAAAAATATGGTCCTTCATGGAATTAATTTCATCCTAGCATTTGTTAGTTGTTCAACCCTTGCACATGAGGCTTTGCACCAGGACATTCATCATCCATCATGGTGGATGGGCACATAGTGATAGGACCAGGGAAAATGGCTCTAAAAAGAAAGAAAGGTTTAGATTAGTTACTAAGGAAGAAATCCAAATCCCTCACTGTGAGGGTGAAAAGGCATTGGCACAGTTTGCCTTGAGAAACTGTGGATATCCTATCTCTGAAAAGTGTTCAAGGCCAGTGCATGGGGCTTGGAGGAACCTGGTCTAGTGCAAGGTGTCCCTGCCCAAGGCAAGGGGGGGTGGAATGAGATGATCCTTTTAAGATCCCTTCCAATCCAAATCATTCTAGGATTCTAAGAATATTCTTCTTCCCATCAACAGGTCTTGAAATATGACAAGCATTTGTTGCAGTACAGCTCAACTTTGAACATGGCTTAATTGAGACATCTTGAGCAACAGGTCTGAGTCTCCCTACAGTCTTTCAGCACAGGAGGGAAATATTTGCACAGTGACAGCCTGGGCTTGGGTCTGACACCAATGAGATTTTCCTTTGGACTCAGAAAAGTCATAGACTGCCCACTAGCAAGATGAATTTTTTAAGAAATCCATGCTGTGAAGAACAAACCCAGAAGCTGGGTCACTGATGTACAACTAGGAAGCACAACCTGCAAGAGAGTCTCATCCTTAAGGACAGAGCCAGGGAAGTGCTGGAAATACCTACAAAAGTTGTCTAGTTGTTATGGGCATAATTTTGTTTAGGGTTTCACAATTAGGAGTGCCCCCTATCGAGGTCCAAAACACCCTGTGATCTCAGGGTTGTTCTGAGACCAGGGTAGGTCCTGCCACTAGAGCAGCTCGGACAAACTTCATACGTTTTCTACACGTATTCTACAGCCTTTCCTTCCAAATACTCAAAGACAACCTGCATGCATTAAAACCACCATCAGGACTTCTGTAGCACATGAGACTACCAGAGCTGTCAGCTCCTTCAATGATAATAATCACCTGTCAAAAATGCAGATCAGACTAGAGAAGAAATAAGGGTTAAAAGGAAAAGCTTCAATAAGTACCTCGAGCTGGAATCAAGGCAATCATGAGACTGAATTCACCTGTTTTGGTAAGTATCTTTTAATTCAACATGTTCCTCCTCTAGTGCAGGGGCCTTAGGGTGACTCCACAGTAGTTCTGTGCCAGTGGCTTTAAATTTGCTAATAAATAGTCTATGCACTCATGCACACAATGGACGTGGGGGAGGGAGAAAAGAGAAAGATTTTAGATTACAACAAAACCAGCATTTGTCACTTGCTTTAGTTAGTATGAGAGACAGATTCCATACTCTTGGACTGAGGAAGAATATTTTCTGTTCCACTCCTAATGTGCTTGGCTGCCTTATGCCAAAACCTGTTTTAAAACCATTAATGAAACCAGGCTAAGTCTACGTAACTTCTTAGTATGTCAATAGAAAAAGGGCACTTGGGCAAATTTCTGGAAACAACAGATATCCAAAATTCCAACCACTGTCACATGCAGCACTGCTCACTCTCAGGCCAGCTCCCTCCACAAAATCTTTTTTCTCCCTGGAACATCACCGCAAGTTGTCATTGATTGCTTTACAGAGAACACAGGAACCTGATGAGATTCACTTTTCTCTTTGTAGTGGCACCTCAGTACCAGCTCCTCCAGCACTGCTGCTGTGTTTGCATCCCAGTTCATACACACTGGTGAGATCACACTCAGACACATGGATCAGGTTTTGACGCCCATCTGCTCTGAGGTCATGAGTGGATCTGCTCCAGCTAGTAAGGATAATGGGAATGACATGGAAGCCTTTTTCTTTTTGTACTGCCCTGTGCCTGCTCGAAAGGGACCTGCCCAGCACCACAGCCACGCCCCCTCTCCTCAAGAGAGGATGTGCTGAAAACCTTCAAGGACAGGGGCCATTGTTGGTAGAGATAGGGACTGTGCCTAGGACATCCCCTTTCTCCAGAGATCTGGAGAAGAGATGCAAATTACAACAAAATGAGAATTATTCCAGTATATGAAAATAAAGTCTTCTTTCTCAGACTGTTGAGGCACTAGTAGACTACTTTTTTAAAAAAACTAAGTTAAAGGACACAGCAACAGTTAATAAAATGGGCAGCAGTATTTTTTGGCAGAAGTAATTTAAGGCTAACCTCCTGTTCCATGAACAGTGGCAGCCTAAAAGGGAAGGATCGCTGAGTCAGCTTTTGCTTTGGACTTCACAATGTGCTCTATGTTTTCCAGCAAGCTCTAATCTACTAGGGAAAGCTGAAGTGGGGGGGGAAGAGGGCAAACATAAGAGCTTTGAAGAAATATGGAAAGAAATATATGGAATTCAAGTCTCTGTTTAATTAAATACCTGAAAAAAATGTATCATGGTGTCTCTGAATGAGCCCTGACTGCAAAGACCACAGGCACCAGCAGCTGCATGTATGTGACTCTAGAGATGCTGTGCTAGCACATGACCTATTTATTTTTGCAACTCTACGCAACAGCCAATGATAATCCTAATATCCTAATATTAACTTATTCTAATAGTAACCTTAACACATATACACACAGAACAGCTTTCAAAATAGGAGACTGTTCACTGCAAGTGAGCCGTTATCCAAAGGGCCTGGTTCATCCAGGACCTTGCTTCAACCACTGCTCTAGAGCACACACTTAGATGGCCCTTCCTTGGTGCAAATTTCCTGCCTTGAGAAAACAAGCTTGTTTTGGAAAGCTGAGGCTCTTTAACTAAGTATGAAGTTCCTTCACAATTTAAATCTATCCACGTCTTTCATGACCCTGGCTCCAGCACTCAGCTGTAGCAGGGCTGTTTTAGCATGCGATACTGGCAGTCAGGCTAGTTTCAGCTAAGTGCACCAAAATAGCTCAGCAAAAAGATCCAACGACCATCAATGTGAGAGGAATAGTGGGAACACAACAGCCAGTGGCCAGATCATCTGGCTGACGCTGCAGGAGCCTAAGCCTGAAAGAAGTGTCATGCAAAGGACCACGCTGTTAACAGTATCTTTTGCAAGTAGCCATGAAAAGCTTTTATATTTAAATAAAGGACTTGGCAGAGAAAAATCACTTCCTTTCATTTACTCTCTCCACATTGAGTGAAACTTCAGATGAATTAAGAGACTGGGTTGCCATTCCCTCCCTGTCTCCTGCAGCCTCTCAGCAGCATTTGCTTTTTACATGAAGATATTCTAAATTTTTATAAGCTTGCTTTTCCTTTACCAACTAACCATTCTGAGGTGCTCAAACTCTACAAGGCAGTGTACAAAACTGCCATCCATGCTAACTCAATGTGCATCCTAGGAAGCTCCCAATGCATCAGGTGCTGAGATCCCTCTGGCACAGTACAAAAGGCAAGTCCTCTCCTGCACAGCTTTACCTTGCCCAGGAGCCCCAGTTGTGCTCAGCTGTTCTCTGCTACCCTCATCAACAGTCATCTCTTTATTTTGAAGGCTTCTTGTAGCAAGAGCTACATTCTATATTGGAACAGACTGTAACAATTAACTAAGGAGCCACTACTGGTTATGTTGTAGATGACATTTAGTACAACCAGTTAATGTAAAAGCCAGAAAATATCTTACAGCCATCTCCCCACCTTCACAGCAACAGGGGAGGAAGAAGGGCTGCAATACCTGACGTGTCAGACCTCCGCTCACTGCTGTGCAGCCAGCCTGGGTGCCTCAACACGCACTGCCCAGCAAACCCCACTTTGAGAGAGCTGATTAGACCAGGCACAGGAAGGCACAAAGCCAGCTCAGATCTGAAAGCAGCACAGCTCATCCTCCACAAAGCTATGTCTTGCTAGCAAGCCCTCTGAGAACTGGCAGGTACACTCTGTGTGGAGCCAGCTCAGGAGCCTGCAGGCTTCTTAACAATTTATTCACAAGCTGTGATGGGGAACAGGCAACTGCACAGGCAGGAACCCCAGCATGTCTGATTGTGTATTACCTCCACACATGGCTCAAAGCCTTAAAGGGAGTGGAGAGATGAGAATACTTACTTCAAAAATTTTCTCAGCCCTCAGCATGCCTTCTGGATGACTGTTCAACTCGATTAGCCGATGAAGAACCACACAGCAAAAGTACTTGATACTCTCTGAACTGAGGCTCTAGAGATGATGATGACCTACCACATCCAGCTCCCCAAGCCTTGAGCATTTCCAAGGAATGAGGTCCTCACCTCTTCTTCCAGAGCAATCAATCCATAGGTGCCTAAGTTTCTGGGCAGCTGCTCTCTTTTTAGTTACATCACAAAGTAAATAAAAAACTGTCAGGGGCCTCTTCCAAAGACTCAGTCTGAATCTTTTCCATTTTCAGCCCCACAGCCTGTGGACCCAAGAGGACCCCATCCGTTATTTCTCCACCCAAAGTGTGTTCCCACTTTGCAAAGCTCTTCCTTTTTTTTACACACCACTGAATTCCCCATGGCATTCAGCATAATCTCTGAGCTAATGCTTCAAGGCTCCCAGATTGTCACAGCCACAGGCCTGTTATATTGGTATCAATATTTAAAACCAAGAGGCTTCCTCCTCCAACACAATCTGCATTTCCAGGTTTATCACAAACAGTAAAAAATTCATGTGTGTACATTTGGCTCAAGGTACACATATGAAAGCAGACTCACTCGTGCATCAGCCAGACAGCTGACATCCATCCTGACATTTATCTCCATGGATGAGGGAAGATGAATCACTCACAGCTATACAGCTGGGGAGTTTGCCCTTGGTCAAGCCAGTAAATGACACAAATCAGCTACTGTGTATCCTCAAATTCAGAGACAGGCACCTCGAGAGAGCTGGAGAGAGCAAGATAGGCAGCAGCAAAATCTCTTCCACACGGAACAGGCATAAACACAACCACATCTTAGTGACACCTAAATAAGACCCACAAAACCAGAGCTCAAGAAATCTGCTGTATTATTGGAAGTTCAGTCATATTTGTAACTGTTTCAAATTATTTGTTCAACAATTAGCCGCTGCTATTAATTAAGCTCCAAGAAAGGGAGGATTCTTCATTTATTTGAATTGAATAACTCAAAATTAGATACAATTCTTTACCAGAGAGGCCAGACAAAGGCCACAGGGGTGGCTGGGGAGAAGTGTGCCATTCAGGAACTGAGGCAGATGAACTTCTGAACATTTCTGGTCTTCAGCTCTAGCAGGTAGAGGCTGTAGCTGACAGTAGTTGACTGAGGAGCCAGTTTGCAGGCCTGCCATGTTAGGCATTCCCAGTTCAGAGAGAGTTTTGGAGTTTTGTCTTTTTTTTTGTCTGTTTTACTGAAAACCGTTTTTCATGCATGATCAGACTTTTCACCTAAAAGCAGCAGTATTTAGCCCAGCAGTCACAAAGACTACATGGGAAGCAAGTGCTACAAGAAAAGCAATCCAGAAATTTGGGGCCAGACTCCGATCTGGGAAATTGCATCCACCAGGTGTCCCAGCCTGTGGGTGCCATCACTTCTCTGTTTAACAGCCAGGATGAATGAAGACAATAACCACAGCACACTGACCAGGACCAGGCAAAGAGCATTTCCAGGGGGTACATTAACAAGACAGTTGGTCCCAAACATTTTCACCCATTCCAGCAATGGTTTTGATACCTTCAGCACACATCACAAACCCACTGGTTCTGGCACCTAGAAAATGGTGCTAAAGCCTAAAGTCCCTCCTGCAAAACACAGCTCCTGACAAAGAAAGGACACTGAAAGTTTGCATTTTTTCATTGTTACTCAAAAAAACCAGCAGCAGCAAGAGGCCAGGGTGGGCTCATAATGGCGCTGTGCTCCAACACAGCTGTACATGCTGCCCAAAACTGCTTCAGGTTGGGATGTTTGTGCTGGTTTAGTGTAAATGGCTGGGATGTTTGGGCTGGTTTAGTGTGGATGGCACTTCCTTTTATTTCAAGAACAGATCTGACTCCAAATAATCTAGTGTGACACCCGCCACTTAGTCACATACTTGTTGAAGACTATTTCAGCAGACAAAGCAGCAAAATACCTGCTGACTTGGCTCAACATGAGCAGGCCAGGTTGTGGAGCAGGAAGGTAGCAAAGCTGACCAGAGGATCCCTATGCCATGCAGAGACAGGAAAGCACTTCCTGGAGCAGCAGTGTTGTTACCTACGTCCCCTCCAGCCTGCCTAGTGCTAAAGGAAGGAAGCAGCAGGAACTTTTTTCCAGGAGACATTTGTTTGTAACAAAGGAAGAAGAAGACAGCTTTGTAGTGTCCCTCAGCGACTATGACTAACAACCTCTTACTAATACTCACCAATAAACTTTTACTTCCAAAAGCTTCAAGGAAAGTAAGGATGAAAAATCCTACTCCATTTGCTTGAGTGCAGGTATTCTATTGCCATAAAAAATCCAAACCCTGCTCTGTAATCACAACACTGACCAGAGTAAAGCTGCTAAGCACCCTGACTTTCTCACAGGACACGCAAAGCTGCTGTTATACTACTCCTTCAAAAGATTCTCAATGGTCCTTGTTAAATGCAGTGGCCATGAAACCATAAAGTGAGGATGGAGACAGCTATCCTGTACAGTCTTCAGAGTCAGCCCAAAGCACATGATCTGTTTTGTGCTGATCTGTTTGCAGAGGCCATGTAATTCTCGAGAAGTGTTTTTGTTTCCAAAACAAACGGTACACACTTTTCCTTGACTGCGAAAATAGGAAAAAATCCCTCCCGATGCAAATATCCAAATAGTGCTGGCAAGGCTCACAAATGCACGCGTGCGAGTGGGAAAGGAAATGGAGAGCATTTCCAGCTTTCCAAAGGGTTACTGCAAACAGCAGGGAGGGAAAAGGGATTTCACACATTAGGAAAAACACCATGATGGTGCTTGTCCTTAAAGCAGACGCTACACAGAAGGCCCTGGATTGCAATGTCTGTTTAGTGCTTCTCTAATATCAAACGTTATATGGAGCCCCTTGTTGCAGGGTGCACATTGCAGCAGCGTGCTGGCTGCAGGTCAGTGTGCAGAGTGCTGTACAAACCACTGCTGAACCACCCTCCTATTTTTCTGTCCTAAACAAGTTTGCTGTGCATCATCCAGAACCTACAGCAAAGCCAAGGACATCCCTGCATTCCAGTCTCCAGAGAGTTGGAGATACCGCATATACCAGCTGCTTCCTCAGCCGCCCTGCAACGGGAAATCTGCAGGTCACAGATGAAGAGGCAGACATGCTGCATCCCAGTTACAGTGTAAAGAAACAGCATGACCATGCTGAAAAATTACTCGTTCACTGTTCTCCCAAGAAAGTTAAAAAATCTCATCTTTCACATGCTTATGCCTCTTCTGAGTTTTCGCAGCGCTTCCCTGTGCAAGCCATACTGGCAGGGATGCAGCTTCAGAGGAGTCAGGAAGGTTATCCTGCCTCTAGCAGAGGGGAGGGGGTGGGGGGAGATGTAGCTGAAGCCGGCTGAATTCCCACAGGCTTTGCATTATGAAAGCCATGAGCAGCAATCAGCCAGCCTTCACAAGTTCTCTTTAACCCCCTCCTTGCTGCTAAATGGGTATCTGAACCGACCTCTGAATAGCAAACATACTACTGACACACAGTGTACTCATACTCAACCTCAAGGCAAAACAGGCAAGCATCTAAAAAACAGCCATTTACTTTCTTTCACTCTTTTCCAAGAGGTGCAAGTTTCCTCTGTGCTTGCATTCATGGGTGCTGCAACCAGACCTGATGCTCTCAAGCCTGCAGCTTAATGAGGAAAAAAAAAAGTGTTACAATCCAACCCTGCACATGCCCAGGACTTGTTACTTCAAGAAATGCCATCATTGTTCTCCATCCAGGCAGTCAGGCGATGAACAGGCATCACGATTGTCCACTGGCTGCCTGGGGGCTTTTAGTAACAGCACGGAAGTATGAGCTCTTGAAAGGGTATCAAAGCTTTTGTACAAAGTCAGACCAGACTCATATATATCCTCTATTATTTGCTGATAATCGTAGAATCCTAGAATAGTTTGGGTTGAAAAGGATCTCAAAAAGGACCATCTCATTCCACTCCTCTGCCTTAGGCAGGGACACCTTGCACTAAGCCAGATTTGCTCCAAGCCCCATCCAACCTGGCCTTGAACACTCCCAGGAATGGGGCAGCCTCAGCTCCTCCGGGCAGCCTGTGCCAGGGCCTCACCACCCTCACAGGGAAGAATCAATAGTAGACAGTATGAGAAGAGATGGCACAAAATACATCTTCCCATAGGATTCCCAGAAAAAAAGAGTGGTCTCCAACAAAAATAAATAGATCTGTTCCCTCCACTCCCTGCCTCAGCAGGTACAAGAGCATGTCACACATACCCTTGCACAGCCGGAGGGACATCTGCTGCCAACACAACAGTGGTTATCAGCCTCTGCAGAGGGTCCCTCGGTACAGCAACTGCCTCAAGGACCACGCACGCTCTGAAAATCACAAGGGCTCAGGGGCAAAGACGACTGGGCTGTAACCCAACACATTAGTAAGGCTTTGAAACTCCTTGGATAGGGAAACAAAGTACTCCATGGCTTGGCAGACTGGATTAGAGCACCCTGGAGAGCTTGAGACAGACTGGAGCTTGTTTAAGGTGCCCTTTCTGCTCAGACCTCAAGTTCACTTGAGGCTCAGTTTTTCCACAAGACAAAATGGGGGGTTCTGCCACCCCCACACTAGGACAGCAACAGCTTAAGTGAATCCCTGCTATCCTAACCATCCTCATGGCAGTGGAAATCCCCATGGGCCAGGCAGACATTTGCTCAGCCTCTCCTGGTCTTTTTCTACAATCAAACAAAAGAGCAGTGGCAGAGACTGGTGCCAGCTGAAGAGGCTGTAGCTCTGAAGAGAGACCAAGCACCCTCCAAGAGTTCAGTCACAGCAGGCAGTCCTTTCAGGCAGGGAGGGAGAAGGCTGGCATTATTTGGTAGCTAACCCTTAATTGCTTGACTTCACATCTTGATATCAATCCAGCCAGCCTGAGCATGCCCATTTTCTAAACACAAGGCTGTGTCCTGCCTAAGGCTGACAACATAGCATGCAGATCAAAGTCTTGGCTAACAAATGTGCTGGAAAATACTGGTGTGCTGATTTTCCATGAATGAGGCCACTAGTATGAGATTTTCCATGAATGAAGCCACTACTATGTGAAAAGCCTGGGGCAATAGGACTGCCTGAGAGCAAGGAGCATCACTCTACTCTGACTGCCACTCCAGTCTTACTTACTTGGTTCATATTTTATGAAGAATGATTCAGCTGAAGTTGCTCCTTGACATGAGAAAAAGGGAGGAACACAAGTGTGGGAAAACAAGAGAATGTAACACAAGCATCTGGTATGGGGGAGACACTCAAGGGACATGGTACAGCTCAGTTAATATGCAAGGAAGCACGATAAAAGCAAAACAAAACAGGAGTGGAAACAAATCTTCTTGGTCGACATATGCCCAAGGCATGGCACAGCTGGGAACAGGAGCTCTTAGCATCCACCTTCAATCCCAGGATTTATCCATAAAGCAAGGCTGCCCTTCTCACCTCTCACTCCAACCAGAGCAAGCCCAACATGGGAAGATACAGGGGTTTCTCTTTGCAACTTTGCAAGGGGTCTGGAATAAAAATACAGCTGGCTTCATTCCCCATTAGCAGTTAATTTCCTCAATCATTTTCACAGAGGGAGAAAGAGAAATGCTCATGATCCAAGAGATGAAAGCATATGAAAATAAGCCTCATAAAATCTGTACTGCCCTAAGGGAAAACTGCCCCACAACTTTCATTGGGGAATTATCAAAGGCCCCAGACTAGTGGGGGGTTGTTTTTATTTTATAAGACAGATGCTTTAGAGAAGTAAGTCCTCAAATAGCTGAGATTCCATTCTGCTGAACCTCCAACGAGACTAGAAAAAGAAACAGCTGATCCCACTTAGTCCAGCCCAGGGATCCAGCTTAGCCACATCAAGACAGAGGACTGGAGTAAGGCACAGAACTGTACAGGCACTGCTAAACTTCTTACCAATAAGATGCCACTGCCCCAAAGAAAGGCAACTGCATGCATGATAGCATGGCCACAGGAAAGCACAGCACAGACTGAAAGAACCTCATTCATTTCTGTTGCAAAACAGAGGCTGGAGTAGAAGGCATTGACTCATTTGGCCTGAGAACAAGAAATAACTGCTCCTGAGAGACTAGTTTAAAACAAGGATGTTCAGTGCACGTTTTGCTTTGAGTCTGGGAGAGTGAGTATGAAACTTCCCACACTCAGGGTGCAGTTTCTTATCAAAAGAGGTTTAACACAAGCTCAGGAGAAAGAACTGTTCAGAAAAGGGGCAAAGTCCCAAAATGGCAGAGCTGTCCCACTCATAGCTAAGCCTCAGAGGTGATTGCAGCCCTGGATAAGCTTGTCTGCAAGAAGCAGTCAGGTCCCCAGCACAGGATCCAGCAGAGGTGTGGCCACGGCTCACAGCTCAGACAGCCAGACTCCCTTGGCTCCTCAGCTGGCCTGTGAAACCCCTGCAGGTACCCTTGCTGCTGCCAACCTGCACTGGCTGAGATGGGCACCCTCAGTGCTGTGGGTTCTTATTTCATGCAACACTGACTTCAAGAGGGGAGACAGATGCTCAGAGGATGAGGTGTTTCACATGATTTACAAGTGGGCAGCAATCAGCATCTTTCTTACTACGGCTGATGAAAACACTTCAACACTGAACAGATCATTTTTCCCAACTACAAACTTCCACTTCCTGACACATACAAATACCTTTCCACATTAATCTCTATAGAGTAATTTCAGTTCCAATAGCAAATAAAACCAAGATATTCCAAAAACTTACCCAACCTCATTACCACATTGACTCAAGCATTATAAAACAGTAGACAGACAGTATCAATGAATAATTAAATGAAGTTAATAACAAGGGAACTAAGACTCAAATAGAAATTATTTACTTGGAACAGCTATTGCTACATTTAATCTTTCACAACTCAAGCATATGAATAGGAAATAAGTAAAACTAGCTCTAGGGCACAGAATATTGCCCCTAGCTAGTTCATCATATTCACAGAAAAGTATGTCATGTGCTGCTACAGCCAGACATTTGGCTGTGGTGCAAGGGGCTGGATCTCTCTGTCTGGGAGAATAGCACTCTCTGGAGCACATTAAGGGAAGAGCAGGAGAAAGATGGGAAGCTTTGAATTCACTAGGAAGAGCAGAACTATTTAAGTGCTTAAGCGACTACTGAAAAAACCCCATCTCCAGCTCCCCCAAAGGTCTTGATTACTTGCTTTACTGGCATTCTTACTCATCCTGCACAAGAAGAATAGAGTTTTAGCTAAGTAATTGCTTGCAGTTGATGCTGAGCTGAAGACTGTACATTTCTGCTTCCTGAGGAACAGAAGCCCATAGGATTGCTATGAAATGAAATTGCTCCCTAGAAGCATGCAAGTACTGCAGCACTTGCTCTGGATCACATGAAGATTCCAAAAACTGAGAGCCTGTGCCTGTCTCAGCAGTGTCCACATATGATCTCAAGTAACTAGTGTTGGTCATAATAGCAATGGGGTTCCAGTCAACTAATGCAGAAAGAGCATATTTTACAAGAAAAACCTTTGGATGTAAAGTAGGCTCCTAGGAGGGGCAAGGCTGGAGAGGAAGGTTGGCTTAGAGATTACAGTAACATGTCAGGATGCTGTAAACAGGCAGCAGGTTCTCCCACCATCCCTGTCTTTCCACAAAGACTGCCACCTTGGCTCCTCCTGCACACTGAAGATGGGAAAGAAGCCATGGACACATGTCTTTCTGCTGGGGTCCCTCTACTCTAACATTAGCATATATCAGAGTAAGTGATTTCTAAATGAAAAGGCCTGAAGCTTTTCACACCATTTAAGTCAGCCCACATGAACTGCTCTACAGTAGGCTCTGGGAGGAAGGTATCCATCATGAACAGGCTAGAGTTTATCTGGCTTTTTTTGTTCAGGGCAAGTATATGTTCTCAGGGTCAGAGCTTTCCTGCAGTGCCTCTTCCTGCTGTGTCTTGTACTGAGGTCCAAACCCTTGCAGTCCCAACACAGCCTGGGGGTCAGCAAGCACAGCACCTCCTGAACTCTGTGGGAACGGTGCCTGCTTGCTTCAAAGGCAAATTGTACCCGGTGTTTAGACCAGCCTACAAGGCATGAAAAGGCCTAGGAGGTCAAACATCCACCACTGTAATTTCAGGCAGGATCAAACAGAAAAGCAACAGCTGGGTTGAGCGAGCAAGTCCACGTTTAATTACAAATGGTTTCGGTAATAAGCAAAAGCAAGAACAAAGCCAGTGAAAAACCTCTCTTTTTCTTCCTGGCTTCTGTTCAGGCTGTGTTGAAACAGCTGCCTAGAAGAGAATCTCAAATAAGACCCACCAACTACATTTCTTCCATTTTCAGGACTGCTATAGTAGCAGTGTTCCCTGTGCAATGCCACCATGCTTTGACAAGCACCAAGGACCAACGGGCAGATCGCAGCTGCTCCCACCGCAGAGCTGGGTTGGTGCAGGGCTTTCCCAGCCTGGAGCTCAAACCCCTGTCAAGTTTCACAAGTACATGCACAGAGTAATTTTGCAGTAAGCTGCTTGGAGGATTTAATTTGCTTTAACATTCTCTGAATATGAAATGCTGCTTGTAAAATGGGATTACTAGTGCAGAGATGATGGACCCTGCTCATAGGTCCTGCCTGGCCTGGGCAGATGACAAAAAACATCTCTTAGGGTACCAGGAGTGCCCACTGATCCCTCCATCAGGTCATGCACTTAATTTACAGCCAGGATCTGCTCCTGCTTTCCCCAAAAGTTCCTGGAGCAGTGGTTAAGGATAGGAAATGAGCCCTAAAACGCACAGATAAGAAGGCTTAGCTGGGTGGGTGGAGGGCTTTTTTTTGCTGCTGGGAGACTTCCACCCATTTATTGGGGCAGCAAATGGGAAGGGATCAGCAGGTCCCCTCACCACATCTGATACCTCTGATGGCATCAGCAAGAGCCTAACAGAACCCAAGAGCACAATGGAAACAACTGGGACAGATTATCACAACCTCAAACCTCTCCAACAAACCGATACCTGCTGCTGACAGAACACTGCCTAGATGTGTGTCACAGGGGGACACGAAGGGAATAATGTGAAGGCTGGGAAACCATCACATCCCTGGGAACCAAGGGCTTCTGACCTTTCTAGTAAAGCCTGCTGAGACAACTGGGTGGGTTATTTAGTACTCCTGGCTTTAATTAAAGCCAAGTGTTTAAGTTATTCTCCTCCAACCACCCCCATGTCCCTCACAAGCACAAATCTAGCTTTTTATAGCACATCCGGTACGGATGTTAAACACATTCAGGAAATGCACTTTCAGCCCCAAACATCCCCTCCCCTGGAGCAGTTAGTACACAAGGGTTTGTAACATGGAGACATGGAGCCGGATGTTTGGTTTTGTGACTGCTATTTTTCTGGATTACTTCTGTCTGTTTAGAGAAGGAAAATTCAATAAATGCAGGGTAGGCTGGCTGCATTCAGAAATAATGCATGCTGCTTGCAAGGTGAAGAAAGAAAAGCCAGATGGAGAGGCCACTCTTAGCTGCTCAAATTCCCTGCACACAGGGCAAGGCATTTTTTTATTTTTAAATAGCTGACAAAGCTCCTGGGGGCTGACAATGGCTCACAGCACAGTAGGTGTCCAGAGGCACAGCTAAGATCCCAAAATCACGTTTTTCACTGCCTTGTGGCAACAGACTGGGGCTCTCCCATAACACATAAGAGAAAAATGTACCCTCTTCCCCAAAACGTCTATCTTAAGTAAACAAAAGGTGCAAAGAAATGTCAGGCTATGCTGGGCTCTGTCAGACCACAAGCACTGCTGTGGCATGTCACCAAGGCTTGTGGCTCTTTGCTCCAGCAGGATCTGGATAGCTTGGCTCAAGTCTAAAACCTGACCTTTGTAATTTGCTTAACATATGGGTCTTGCCTCTGGTTTTAAGGAATACCACAAGCCTGCTAATCATTTTCTCACCTGAAAATACCCTGGCTGGTTTCCCAGCTGGAAGCATCTTCATAAGCCCAAAGGCAAGCATGTTTGCAGTATCAGGGATCAGTCTTGGATACTAGTCCAAGATGCCCTGGAGCACCCTCAGATAAGAGGGCCCATGCTGGCCAGATTACCCCAGAGAACCTCTTGCTAAAGCTTCAAGAGAGCTGGGCTGTTTCACACATTGATCCAAACACTACTGCTCCTCCTCTGCCATAGGATTCCCTGCACAGAGCCAGCATGCACTGCAGGAGGCTGTGAAAGGGAAGGCATTTGGGGCTGTGCTGTGTCGGGGTTTTGTGCTCCGAAGAAAGGCAAGGCATACAAGCCCAGGATATTTTTTCCCACCCTTCTTCACAATTCTTCACCCTTCAAGCAATCGTCACTAGGACATCACACATCAGCAAGCTGAACAATGACCTAATTAAGCTACTTCCAAAATAATCACACTGAAAGAAAGGTAAAGAAGTCCTTGAACTCATTATTTTTTACACTGATTTTAGTCCACTTTTTTCCATATTTGATGTGAATTCTTCAGATAACTTCAACATTAACTCAAACTGAGCTGTGGCTATTACTCCTGAGCAATCCAAGCTCCAGCAAAAGCAACCATGCCCCCTGGTAATGACCAGGCTGCACAGGCCCATGGGCCACCCATCTCCTCCCCTGGGCCTGTAAGACAGGAGGAAACATGGATCTCTGCTGAACTGGAAGGTGAACAGCCCCTGGAGCTTCGCCAGTGGGCTGCCAAACCTGCCTGCACTCAGAGCAGCAGGGCAATTGCTGGGGAAAGTAGAAGACAGGCCTGAAGACATGGGACCACCAGCAGCATGCAGCGTGGAGTTGCTCTAGCTTCAGCTGCCATTCAAACAAACTTCGGCCACCAAAACTGTACAAAGAATGCCAGCCCAACCCACGGCAAGTTTTCCAGCACAAAACTCTGTACACAACACTTAGGTTACAATTAATGAGCTCTGCAGGGACAAATCCTTGTGCAGTGTGAACAAGAGCATGAAGACTATGCTCATCTATGCCTTCATTCAGCTCAGAGAACAGCAGCTGTCAAGGGTCATGCACACACACACACACACACAATGCTTTCACTACTCTCAGCTAAGTACAAGCTATGCAACACTTAGCTGGAAAAATGAGCGACAATCCAGCTGCAACAACTGAATAACAGCGTCTCAGAGAAAGGCAGCCTTAACTCACACTGGAGAATTGCTCTAAACAGATGGGAAGGACAATGTATTTATTTGATGAGTATTGTTTTTGTGCGATCAAATCATATGCATCTTATGTCTTTCAAATATAAATGCAAACAACTGACTTAAATACAAATCATCACTGGAACACAGAAGCATCTCCTCTATTCCTAAGAAGCTGGTGATCTCCCAAGCTCATCAAGAACCAGACTGGCATGTCAGACACACAGGGGACCTGACCTCCTTGTATCTTTGACAAGCATTATGATAATCTCAGAATTAGGTGGTAGAGCTTGAACAGAAAAGTGACAAATCCACATCAAAATGATATTAAAGAACATCAAAGAGGCAAAAACATCTCTCATTTAAATGCTCACCCAAAGTCTCCAAGAAGCCACAGCCTGACATGGTTTTTTACAGCCCTGAGAAGCACCTGTCAAAGGAACTGCAGGCAATCTCAGGCACGTTCCTTGGCTACCTGCAGTTTCATCAGGCTGCTAGAGACAGTCAAACCACTACTTCCTTGCTAGAATGAATGATTCATGAGGATTAAAAAATCTATGAACCTATGAAGTGAGTCACTGGAACTCACAGGTTGCTTCCCCTGCTTCCCTCCAGCCCAAATCATCACACCTTCCAGGCCTAGTCTTGCTCCCACTGAAATCCTGCAGAAAACAACCAACCATTAAATATTGCAGAGGCTGCACTATTGGCTCAAGTGCCATCTTTCTCACTAAGGGCCCATACCCGGGCAGGGAAATCCCATACTCACCCCGAGACTGTCGGCAAGGAGGCTGGAGCTGCTGACTGCAGTTTCTCTTGCTGCTTCAGAAAAGATTTAGCTTCTTTTGAGTTTGAGTCCACTTCTTTAGTCACCCTGTTGGAGGAAAAGAGAAAAAACAGAGGGTAAGGAAGAACTGTACTCAACAGTAAAATCAACGATCCATCAAGGAAACACAGGAAACAGGTACAAGAGTCTCCACATCCTCTGCACAGAGATCACCTTCATTGGCTGTAACATGAAGAACACATACCTTGTTAAAATTCATTCCAGTGACAAACCCTCCACAATCATGGCAGAAAAAAGAAAGAGTAGCTAATTAGAGCTACGGGAGGAGGGGATTTTTTTTCCTTCCAACAAACTGGAATGCTTATTCATTCAAACAGGCCTGTCTCACTAGCAGCTCTCCTCAGGTCACTGGGGGCAATTCCAGGCTCTTAATTGGGCTCTTGATTTTCTCATTTGTTGGTCAGTGAGGCAGCTCTTCTGCCACTCACAAGTCACAGCCCACAGCCCACAGGCTTGGCAACATCTGCAACCCAAACCAGAACATGGAAACTGGCTCTAGGAATGGGCAACGGGAGAGCAAGCTCTGACAAGGCAGAATGTAGAAATTTACTCTCATTTTCTAGTTAATTTTTGTTTGAGGGCCCGAGGGTGCAAAATATTGAACTTCAAAAAATTATAAATCAATATGGCATCTACAGCAGGGAATGAATTATAAACATGAGAAGGAATCTCTAGAAAACCACTCCATAATTGTTAGAAAATCCCAGCTACTTTAGCCCCCTCATCTACCATGACCTGCCTCCAGCAACACGCTTTTCACACTCTCAATAGCTCTTAATGAGGTTGCCCTGATTTGCCAAGCTAACAATTTTGTTCTCATGGAGCACAAGCCTGTGAGCCTCTCCAGGGCCCTGCAGCTCTTTGGGCACAGAGTCAGCCTGACCCACAGCTCAGCCAGCACAGAAGAAACAATCCTCCATCTCAACCCCCTGCAGCCTGGGCCTTGGGCTGCATCTGCTCCAGCAAGGATGTGCAGGGCTCACCCCTGGTCTAGACCATATGCTGATGAGGAGCTGAAAGCCTGGCTGGAATCTCCCCCAGCTACAAGTTAGGCTAATCACTGCTTGCTTCCTACCCACCAAACTGACCCCATGCCTTCCATGAAAGAACTGGCTAATAGTCATGGAGAAACCCCAGGAGCTGCAGCCCCAGATAGGTTTTTGCTGGGCTGGCATCAAGGAAAGTCACATGGAGTTGTCTGTTAACCTGGAGGCACCAATGTCCTGAAATCTCACTTGCACACAACTAGTGCATCCACATCTCCATCCTGACAGTGAATCAGCATCTGAAACTTCCTCCTTCTCCACAGACTGCAAATGCAGTAGAAAAGGCACAGGAATAAATGCCTGTGCTGTACAAGTGCTCAGCCTTGTTCTGCCAGTGCAGGAGGAGATTAACCCCATTTCCCCCCTGCATTGTCACATGCCTTTCAAACCATGGCAGTCAGGCGGATAGAGACAAATCCCACACTATGAATATTTAGAAGTGTTTGCTGATCATATTGGTAAGTGCAGGAGTAGGAAAAGGAGAAAAGCAGTTCAGGAAGAAAAAAAAAACCTTGCTACAGTACCATCACAGTTTAGAAGACCCCAAATACACCATCCAGTCACAGCCCTTGGCGACAGTGGTCACATCCTGTAGCAGTCATACACCTTACCCTACATCCATGGATTTCATCAGACAGGATAAATTTGGTGTCTTCATGCAGCAATAAGACAGAATTCTCCTCCAACCATGATGCTGAGTTCAGAGCAGTGCAATCACACAATTTATTTTCAAATGCAGCATCTAAACAGCCAGCTATGACCCCTGCCAAGCTGAGAAGCAGCATCCTCTCTTGTACACTCTGCAGTGCTAACTCCTGGCAGGGTCCCTCTCATCACCTCCACCTGCTGATCCCTTCCCATTTGCTGCCCCAATAAATGGGTGGAAGTCTCCCAGCAGCAAAAAAAAGCCCTCCACCCACCCAGCTAAGCCTTCTTATCTGTGCGTTTTAGGGCTCATTTCCTATCCTTAACCACTGCTCCAGGAACTGCTGTGCCATCAGGGTGCATCCCTGGCACGCCTGAAGCACATGAGCCATAGAGAGAAACATGAGGCAACCTCGAGTGCAGGAATCCAAGAGGTGTAGCACAGTAACCACATGTCCTGGGGAAAAAACCAAACTCTAGACTGGTCTCAATATAGCCATGGGATCTGGTCCTGAGCTGGATCCCAGCTGCTGAACACTACACGTTACTGGGCCTTGAAGACTGTAGGACAAAGAGGAGGCAGGGGTTGGGAAAAGAGGCAGAGGTCACTGAAAGCATGCCTTCCCACTGGCTCTGCTTAGAGATGACAGCCCAGCTCAGCTCCCACAAACCTACATTAAGGGATCTGGCAATTAAGCAGCTTACAGGATCTAGACACACACACACAACAGCAAGCTAGTCTTCAAAGCCAGTGGCAGAGCTGAGAACTCAGCACTGGACCCTTGGCCTTAATCTCCTGTGTATCTTCAGCCTTCTCCAACCCAGAGACAGAACTAACTGATGTCTCCCCTACCAGCTGAGGAAGAGAAAGGCACAAGGCTAAAATGAAAGGGATTTGCACTCTGACAGAGTGAGAACACTTTTGGTTGGACTACTAGCCACACCTCTTGGAACAGGACGAAGCTCAGTCCCAGAAAGGGTGAGAAAGCAGAAAGCACATGATACAAAGGGAGAGTCTGGGACAGGCCTTCAACAACAGACTCTTCAGCTATCCAGGGGTACAAGTCAGGTTGCTACCAAGGGTTTACTTATGCTTCAATTCTTACACCCTTCTCCACCTCAGTGTACCAGTAACAATGGTTGGGCACAAAATACTTAGTTCCATTTGCTTTGCTCCCTTTGGCCTGCCAGCAGCTGTTCTAGCATGTATTTTTGGAGTTGTCTGCTGCAGAAATTCAGCTGCAAAGCTGCATGCAACCTGTTCCATCAGGACTGCCCAGCTGGGGACAGAGGAATGCGGCAGAAATGTAATTAAAACTGACCTTTCAAGGCAATTCCATCACAAGATCCACTTACTGCCTCATAAACTGAAACAAAAGCTGCTCTGAGGCAGGCTGCCGTTGGGCTGATGCCAGCAGCAACTCCTGCACCACTCCAACAGGAACGATGGAAGAGTATTAAAGAGCTTTACAAGGTATTAATTCAGGTTATGCACATTTCAACCTTTCCCAGATCCCAAGCCATGAAGGAAAAAGAAATCCTCTGGTCTGCATTATTATGGGAGACAATAACTCTCTCCATGTAGAAACCAAAACAATTCTTGTTCTTCATGGGGAGAAATGGGAGTCATTAATCCAGCTGGAAGAAATCACAGTCATTACTAAGGAAAATTACAAGACCTTTCACTTTTAAATACTTGATAAGTAACTATTTGCCTGACTGTTTACTGGGATGCTATTCACACATTGTAATCCAGGAATAAATATGAAAATAAGTATACTGTCAGCAATAAAACAAGTAGCTAGTGTCTCACCCACTTACAGCCCCTGTAATTCACACACAAAACCACTCATTCTCATCACTTTGCCACAGAAATTTCATTACACTGCTATGCTATTAAATTGCATAATAAGACTTCCAAAACACAGAACAGTTAGTAATTTTTTGGACCATGCCGGAGCCTGGTAGCACAGATGATGCTACTGTACAAGGTGTTGTGTAACTGTAAAATAGGAATGTCTTCCATATTTAGAAGTTAATTATAAGGAAAACATGCTAGAAACTGGATCGTTAAGTGCCTCGAATACCTACAGACAGATGTCCTTCTTAAGACCTTTCATCTCTGAACCGAGCTTAAAGTAGTAGCCAAACATTTAGGCATAGCCATACCCACCCAGTCTGTTGGTTTAGTGCCCAGCAGTGGGTATATTAGTTCCAGCTTCCACTGAAGAACTTATCACCCTTCCTTTAAGAGTTACCAACTGAAATGCTGCAACCTAAGTGCATGGAAAAGGCCCCAGGTTATGCACGCTGGGCACAAACCACATGAAGACAACACCAAGACTGTCCCAGAAGGGGTTCCACAGAGTACTTATGGTATTGAAATGTAGCAGATTAATTTCAGAGCAAGTGATTGATCTGCTCCCAGCAGTGCCCTTACCCACATAAACTGTGACAAAGAAGGAAGAGTACATGCTGGAATGAGCATTATTCTGACAGCTCTAGCTAATCTGCAGAAGGGGATTAAACTCAAATTTTCATGCTTTGGTTCAGTGGCAGAGTGAGTCAATACACCAGCTACTCTGCTGCACCCTGATCTTACACCAGGTATAGAGCTAGCAGGGAGGAGAGTCCCAATCCATCACACCATGGCACAACACAACACCCACAGCCCAGGACTTGCCCCAGGGTGGTGCTCAGATGCCTCCACTCCAGCACAGCTGAATCCAGTCCTGCTGGCCAGAAACAGAACTTGCATAAGGGATGCCAAGGCTGCAGTGTGTCAGCAAAAACGCCCAGCTCAGAAGAGAGCAGCAAGGTGCCCTGCAAGCACTTGGAGAACTGCACCAGCAGAACTTCAGCCTTGCACAGAGGAGAAACAGAGGCAGGATAAGGGCAAGCTGAGAAAGACAAACAGGCATATCAAGAAGGCTTGCTGGCTAATTATTTGTAGTCTGCTGTGTAATTGCAACCTTATGTATCCCAAGTGCCAAAAGCCCTCCAATTTAGCCCCAGGTGGCTCAACACAGCTACATTCTCCTAACCAAACACCTGGTGCACATCAGGCTGAGAAAGCACGTGTTGGTATTTAGATATAAGGGGACTTAAAGCAGAGAAGACAAAATCTTTACTCACAGCAGCACAAAGTTACCTGACCTTCCTGCTGAGAAAGGGAAAACAAAGAGTGGAAGTGTGGAAAATACCAGCTCATTACTCAGGACACACTCCTCACTTGGGAAACCTGCCCCAGTTTAGACCTGACACAGTTATAAAACTTTCTATGCTATCTTAATGTTGTTAACTCTGGGGAATCACAGACCAAGGAGGACAAAAATGAGGCTAATTATCCTTTTTCAATATTCCCCATCTGTGTTTACATTCAATAAATAGTCCTCCAGCCTTCTGGAATGATCACTTAAGGAGAAAGTAATACTCATTTACAGGAGTTTGTTAAAAAATGAATCCCTTTTGAGCTAAGGAATAATTTTTCTGAATATTTTTGGTGGACTTTTGTGCTTGAGCTGCAATGTCCCAGGTACCTTCCACAGACAGATGCACTGCACAAGAGGCAGATCCTCTGGCCTACAAGGTCCTGAAAATGCTGGAGTGCACAGGTTCAGCACTTTCCATGATGGAATTAAGTCCTCACACAAGCGAACCTCCAGAGCACATCTACCTGCACACTGCATAAGTATGTATTTTATGTTGAACTACCTGGTGTAGAGCAGCCAAAGCTAAAATTAGTATCCCCATCACTTCTCTAATTTCAAAGTAAAGCATTAGTTTTCCCCCTTTCAGAAGAAAACCAGCATTCCTCTTCAAACCAGGTGGGAGAAGCTGCTCCCTGGGAAACTCGGCCTATTCCCTGAAGCAACACAGACAAGACCAAGCTGGAATAACTGATCATTTTGCAGGCTGACTAGATAGACAGAAGAAGCTGGCTGGTTTCAAGACAGAAGCTGTTGGCTGGCTTCTAAAAAGAATCAGATGTGATGAGAGCTCTCCTGCTGCCTGCCTAGTGCTGCTCCCCACAGCAGGTGTGTGCTGCCATCCAAGCAGTTAGCCCAGGCTATATCTCAAACCAATTCACCTGAAAACAAGCAAAGGTGAATGGTATTTTAACATCAATAATGCATAACCTTGTAAGCCTTGAAGGAAACAACTGATTTTGTCATCTCCTGTATGACAAAGACTCTGTGACAGATGCAAAGAAAGCATCAGTGGATGGACAGTTCTGTCTCCTGAAATGCTGACCAAGGTGTCAGGCCCCTTTTGGACCTCTGCTTGCAGCTTCTGCAAGAGGTTCCCTAAATCCAGACGGTAGCAGCACTACAGTTACCAAACTCCCACTGACGCTTGCAATAGGAAGAGCATGTCAAATATGGCTCTCTGGAGAAGCTGACCCACAGACAGCCAGGGCACAAGCCTTCATCTCATTGACTGGAGCTTTATTCACCCCAGTTTCAAGCAATTCCAAGTACCAGGTCTCTTCTTGCTTCACTGGGTAAGTATTCCCTTGGCCAGCTCCATTGCACTGCCTCAAAATCCCACCACACACTAGCATGCCAATCTTTGAGACATCCCTGTGTTTTAATTTGTACCTTTCAAAAGGATTAAATCCACATTATGGAACACACCTCTGAGCTGAGTAATCCACATGAACAGATGAACTGCTGCATGTGTGAACGTGACAGTCCCCTGATCCTGTTAACCATAACCTGCAAATACACTGAAAGCCAGACAGATCTCTGCAACCCTCCAACTCCCCCAAAGCAGCGCTGTGCTCGTGTCATGGATGCCTCTCTTGCTGAAGGATAGGAGTACCATAGGTATTAAGAGCCAGGGGTTCCAAATTCACTTAGAGCTATGAACACTAGACACAAAGGTTACACAGATCATAACAGGAACCAACACACACTACAAAGCAGAAGCATCTCCATGGGGGAAAGGCCAGACCAAGCTTGGCTCTGTTTGTAACGTGTTAATGAGATAGTACAGCAGCAAACAGCTCTGCCTCTCCTTCAGGCTAACACAGAAACCCTCTTGCTTCACCATTTCTTAGTTACAGAAAAAAGTAATGCATCTTGCAATCTGCACTTCCCAGCAGGGGAAACCCCAGGCCAAATGCCTGCGAAGCAGGCTCTGCCAGCATCTCACCAGACATCAAAAGCCCTTTTCTGAGCCTGGAGCTGTCAGGAATGAGCAGCAGCTCGGAAACAAGGGAAACAGGCCAAGCAGCAAAATGCTGGGACTGGATCTGAGGCTCCTGAGATGAAGGCATAAACAGAGGGACCAAAGATTCCCTTACTAATAGCAGAAGAGCTCCAGTGAGACCCAAAAAGGTCACTAAGCATCTTCTGTTTTCAGATTTTTAAAAGCCTAGAAACTATCTGAAAACCAGATAAAGAAACAGTATCTTCTACTGAGGAAGGGTGTGATATTTATGTATTTCCATATTGACTTACACAGAACACACATGGAAGAACCTGAAGATGAGACAATGCAGTTTATCATCCAGTTCTCAAAGCCAATGTAGCACCCAGACATCCCACGTTTGAAAGACCTAGAAATGCCCAAGTTAATCTGGAGGTCAATCCATCATTTTGGAGATGCTTTGAGACTCCTCCTACCTCTGGAGATCCCAGCTGAGCCTTCTTTTTCATCACACTGATTACCAGTAAAACCACACAAATTAAACCAGTGTACATAAATTATTTCCTTGAAAGCAGCAAGCCACATTGGAAGGCAAAGATGACTTTCAGGTGGGCGTCCGCTCAGTCACTTTGGGACTTTCAAAAACATGTTGAGATAAAGGAAGACAACAAGGGGTCAGCATGTTGGTGAGTGTAGAGCTATTATGTAACACTTTGCAAGTCACAGCCCCTCTGAGCAGAAGCCTCATCTGCACATTTACTGATGAAAAAACCTTGACTAGATGCTGTTCATTAGCCTATTCCCCTTTCCCAAGCACTTTAAACAAACCATAACACGATTTATTTCAGAAGTAAGTCTTCTGGCTTAGAGTCCCAGCTAGGTTTGACATTTATGAAGTTAAAATTTCTGCAGCTGCCTCTGAGAAATGCAAGTGGCTCACAAGTGAACCAGCACACAGCACAGCTCCTGCTCATGCTTATTGACCTCATCTCTGGGCCACCACGTGCCAATCAGCATCATACAATGTT
This sequence comes from Anthoscopus minutus, assembly GCA_013399455.1. NCBI lineage: Eukaryota > Metazoa > Chordata > Aves > Passeriformes > Paridae > Anthoscopus > Anthoscopus minutus. The sequence goes on along the minus strand of VWYI01014803.1, from coordinate 484,881 downwards.
AGCATTCCCCAGGGAAATTCTGAAGCATCAGGGAATGGATGCACACAGAGGAAAGGTTATCAAAACAGGCCCCTGAGACCCTGTCATTATTGAAAGATAATGTATTTTCACTTATTGGCTTCCAAAAAAAATTCAATAGTTGTTTTTTAAATTAGAAAAAGCCAATACAAACTGTGGATAGCTGAGGCATGCTTTGACCTCTAAGAAAAACAACAGCGTAAGGGCAGAAACAGGCTGCTGCCTACACTCCTTTATGCCAAGATCAGCATTTTGGTGCTTGGTGGTAGAAAAGCAACCACCCACTTTTTAGTTTGCCACCTCTAAACAGTGGTCACATTCACATTCCATGTAATTATGGACAGTTTGATTTGTCTTATGGTCCCACAGCATCATCCTCATGCTTATACTGTTCAGATTAAATTTCTGGGAAAATCTTAAAAGCCAAGGTTTTTGCACCGTGCAAGCCTCCTTCAGAAAGTGGTATGTCATCAGAAAGTGGCTAGAACACATTTCTCTAGGACACTTTAGCCAAGGCGGACTGAGGATAAAACCCTACTGACATCTGGCACCACCAGTCAGCGACATGAAACAGAAGTGCTCAAGGAGCAGCTTTTCAAAGGGCCACTGAAATACATTTGTCTCACTTTTTCTAACATTTCCTTGCTACTACAATCAAAATCATTGCTAAAAGCACATCAAAATATCAGTGATTTCTTCCTCTGCTCCTATTGTCTTCCATATCTAGCCTGACAACACCCAACCACCTCATCTGGTGGAAGCTATGCAGCACTTGCTATCCACCTAGTAAAAAGGCAGAGCTTTCCAAATATCAGGCTTCAAGATACACATTCTGGTAATGCTCACCTGCCTTCTCACTCACAGGTATAAGCAATACAGCAAAAACCTTTTCAAAAAAGCACATATGGAAGATGTCAAGCACATCAACCTTGATCTGATGTGCACCACATTGCCTACAACGTCAAGTGATGCCCACCCAAACTATTGGTTTTTCTCCTGATTTTAAAAGCTACTGTGGTTCACTCAGCATTGCTAAAAACCCCGTGAGCACAAAACAAATGACCAAGATTCACACCCAGCAAGAAATGTGAGCATGCTGCCACCCCCTTGCACTGATTCATCCACTGAGAACCCCGAGAAGCATCACAAGGTAAGGAGAGGGTTAATGGCATCTCATGCTCTCTCACTGCTCGTTAGCCTCACAGGTCTGACTGGGCCATGCTGAGACCACAGAGCAAGAACACAGATGGTCAATTACACGTTTTAAAAATTACTCTCTGTGCCAGCTCTAAATCTTGAGACTTGTGAGATCCAATTCCCTGCTCTTTTTATCCATTCCCCTTGAAATACATCGTAAGCATCAGGATTTTCCTTCCATTCTTCTTGCTTTCCAGGAAAAAGCAGAAGCTATTGCTCAGACCTTGATAGTATTCAAAGCAAAGCAACAATATAGGTGACAAACTCCTTGTCTCCCAAACTCCTTGGCTGACACACCCTTTGTTTGCCAACTTTGTCACATTTGATTGGTCTTAGCAGTTATGTAAGGAGCTGAGAGAACATCACAGCCACTGATAAGAAATCAGAGCCTAAGCAAGGACTGTGGAAAACTCAGGCTGTTGTCAGGTGTCTGATCTGTTTCACCTGCAGCCCTTTCACCTGCTATCTTCTAAAAAGGGTCTGGGATCAAGTGGTTGAAGCTCTGGAAGAGGACAGCAGATCCAGAGCTAAACAGTGAGCAGTCTAGGACATAGTTGTCCATCCAACAAGCACACAGGTGAGCTAAAATTAATCACAGAAAATCAGTATTTCAGTAAGGAGAGGCAGCATAAAGAAATCCCAAAGCAGCAGTACTGTACAGCTGCAGAGAACTGAATTATAACCTCACCTCCACTCTGAGGTCAGCACTTCTTGCAAAGGAATAAATCAGTCCATTACCAGCTCTGCACAACTCTACTGAGGAGCTCACTAAGGTGAAGAGCTCAGCAATCCAGACAACACTTCAGACTGGGCTCAGGCCTCACCATCTCACCCAATCAGGCCTAAGTTAAACCTCAATGACTTTACAGGACACCAAAAAAAGAAACCATCCACGAACTGTAGCTCTGCCTGCACAATTCCCCTTGTCAATGGCATTCTTGTACAGAGACTTGGGGTACTGGCCAAGAAAGGACTTTCATTATCAAACCTCCTGACAAGAACCTCCTCTCAGCCACCTCCCTTCACCTTTGCTTCTTCTGCTCAAAAAGTCATGAACTTCACCACTAAAACCCTCAACTTAAGGTCCAGCTTAACGTCCTTGAATTTCAACTTGAAAACAATCTCCTTGAAATAATCTTTCTTGAATCCTTGATGTAGGCTGAAAACCTGTGAAGCAGCAACACAGAATGTGCAATAAGGTTTTGTCCAGGCATATCCTCGACGATAACCACTTACAAACAGTAACAGATGCTAATAAGGTCCTTTTTCAATCCGTATTTCAGTTGTGGCAGATGAAGTATCAAATTCAGTCAGAACAAACCTCAGTGATTACTACAGAAATTTATCTTATAACTATTTTGTTATAAATAAGATACCTTAGGTATTTCTTTAGCACTTTTAAGATGTAATAGCTGCACTGTGAACCACTTTTAAGATGTAATAGCTGCACTGTGAACCATCATGTTCCCTAACCCAGAACATAAGCTGCCACTCAACTCTGCTCAGCACATGTACCAACACAGCTTGCTTCCTTAGAGCAGTGGCTACACAAGTAAAAGCAGTTCTACAGCAGCAATCCAGCGGCTATTCCAAGTCAAAAATATGGTCTTCTACGCAAGTCAGCCACAGGGAGTCCTCACCCAGAGATGGGAGTTCACGTCTCATGTAAAATAGCTCAACACACTGTTTTGACATGAGTTTGCCCACCTCTTTCTACAGAACTATGTAAACTTTAAGTATTCCTTATATCCAGCAGCAAGTCACATACTCAGTGTGACATTGCTCATTTGGCACTGGCCCTTCCTACTTCAATTTGGCCCATGTAATGCACCAGCTCAGTGTGGATCCCATCTACCCCTGTGAGAAAGTAAAAGGAGCTGTGACAAGAACACCTTGCAAAATTTCAGGAAAAGAGCCAGGCTCTCCCCACTGACAGATGGAGAGTACTACGGCTTTGCTTTGGCCGCTTGGTCCATGCACATGAGGAAGCAATCAAGTCACTGAAGCAGCACAAGCCACAGCTCTGCCAGCACAATACAGCATCATCTGTACAGCACAGCAACTCTGCAGTACCAGGAAAGCACTCCCACCACAAGAATAACCTGTGTAAAGTTCTGGCTTTAAACCACACAAACAAATCATGCGCATGAAATACAAAGCTTCTAGTCTGGAGTCATTTACTTGGAATCTGCAGCGTATGAAAGGCCTCCCATTCCTGAATTAGTACCCAAGTCATTACTACTTTTAACTTAGTTTTGCCTTCCACAAGCCAAATTAAGGTACAGAAGACGTTTCAAAGTAAAATCTTTTCTTGACAGCAATCAATAACCTGACTCTGTCCTTCCCTCACATACTGTCACACTGACACCATGGGGACAGAACAGCTCCATGTATGTGAGTGCCATTCTGCTGCAGTCACAGCTGGACACAAAGTTCACTTTCATGGGAAGAGCACAGAAGAACCATTTTGATGCACTGAGCACAACAGAGATTTAAAGAAAGCAAAAGGACCAAATCCTTTTGGAGTGCCAAAGAGAAAACAAGCAATTACAAATGCAACAGTTAAACCCTGGCACTAGGGATGCAATTCCCTGTTAATGCAAACACACGTCCTGCATTGTGAGGCAAGTTCATAATCCAGAGGCTTCAAAGGAGCTTCAATCTCTTCTGCCAGGGAGAAGTGGCTTGAACTTCCATTTAGATGCTTAACTGCCTTTGCAAATTGCTCTTGCTGCCCACAGTTACAGCCATTTAGGTGACAGTCACCTGCTGCTCCTAATCTATTTAACATAAGGGAGGCAGGAAAAGCAGACAAAAACGTCCCAACTGGAAAGCACTGCAATCAGCTGAAGATTGTTTCTAGTTCCAGGATTTAACAGCTTTAGTTTTACAAAGCAAAATGACATAATATACTTTCTAAAATTAAAAGCCACTAAATTAATAACTTCATTTGGTAATTGTTAATGCTTAACACTCTGAAGCTAAAGTTCAGAACTAGCAACTGATACCAGCACAGACTCAGCAAAAGAGACATTAAATGCAGCAAAAACCTACAAGGGAGTTGACAACACAAAGCTCCTCTACTATTCCAGTATAGGCCTGTAGCTGGAGATCACTTTCAAGCCACTCCTGCCACTCCAGTCAGGTCAGAAAAATCATACTATCTTCTTATAGGAGAAAATAAATTGTTCTGCAACAGGAGATCAGGACTAAAAGATCTTCTGTTAAGAGCTTCAGTGAGCAGACTGTGAAAATTTGTGCCCTGAATCTTTCACTGCTTAAACACTGATCTAAATTCTTCTCAAGCTTTCAAAAGAGCAACACTCAACAGTAGCCTCAAACCATTTAGAAAGGCAAGCAACAGACACAGCTCTCACTTCAGTTCCTTCGGTCCAGAAATGCGCACACACACAACTACCGTGTGGTGGCCTTTTACAAGCAATGGTTTGCCAGCTGCTTCCCCAGGCAAGGAAGTCAGTGTTTGGTATTCAGAGCATTTGCAGACGCTGGGGTGGTGCAAAGACAGCCTCCTGCTATTCTGAAGAAAGAGCAGCCCTCTGGGCCTCACCTATTGCCATTAGGGGAAAGTACCAGCAGCTCTGAGTAGCAAGTATCCCTTGTACCCTACTCACAGCTAATAGCGTAACCATTTAAAGATGCAAGATGTAGCAAACAACAAAAGAATCAACTTTGCATATCACAAAAATCAAGGAGGCAAAAACATTGAAAGATTTTTTTTGTTATCAAAGAGCTCAACAACATAATTTTGTTGTAACTCTGGTACAAGCAGAGAACCTCCAGACCTCACTGCAATCCTTCTTTTGCTGGTTCTGTAACCAACTGATGTCACTGCTGTAAACAAAACATGCATTAGCCTTGGTGTTTGCAGAATTAAGTCTCATTGTCACCCAGGCTCCAGCTATTTTCTATTTCATTGAAAATTGGTAGGTGTTTCTAGTGATTCCTCTGAGTCTCCCAAGGGAAACAGTAAGCACTGAGCAATACAAAGGACCCTAGAAAATCAAGTGGTGCAGGAAAATATGTCTTTTTCTTGGTTATAGTTCTTAAGAAACTACAGATTAGATACTGGTGTCAAAAGCATAAAATCAGCATCTTAGAAGCCCTGAACAACTTACACTCACATAAGGCAACCAACATTTCAGAGGACAGTGAACAAACTGAATGAAGTTTATCAATGAACAAGAGGCATTCCTACAGTCTGGCTTGCCCAGTGAAGTAGCAAAGTCCCAATTATGGCTCACGGCACTCCTCAGATTTTTCAAACAGCTTCGGTAGCAGTGCTAATATGAAAAGCAAGAGCAGCAGAAGCCCCAGCTCTGCCTCCTCCTCCAGATTTAGGCAGGGAGAGTGTTACTGCTGGGAACTGCTGCCCTCTGCTGTCACATGAAACAGGCCAAGTTAGTCGGACAAAACTGGTGTAAATGCTACATATATATAAAAAATCCATCGTGATAAGAACCAGTAGTTACAGGGCAGTCAGATTTCAGGTGGATTCACTTAAGCCCCTCCGTTCTGGTCTTATGCTTTTATAAAACACCTGGCCCTTCTTGCAGCACAGCCTGAGAGGCCTCTTGTAAGTCAAACTCAGCCTAAATCATGGCTTTACCCAGCCCATCCCCTCTGCTGCAGCTGTTTCAGAGGCAAAAGCACTGAGTTAGTCTTGTTCAGCAAAACACCTCTTACTGCAAATCTTTGTTGAGGATTGTGAACATCACCAGGGAATATGCCAGCCAATATCCTGCCCACAGCACAGAACCTGGACTAGGCTGGAGGAGTAAAATGTGTTACCCTCATCCCTGTGGGACCAGACGTGCTTCCTTCTTTGTTTCAACCTTCACAGTGACAGTGGCACCAGGGAGCTCTGCCAACCATTATAAACACTGGCCAGATGGGGAAGCCTAAATCAATCTGAATTACATTTATGAATGTTTTGAAGTTGAGTAAATACTGAGGTCTGTGTATAAGGATACTCTGCAGCTCTCATGCAGGAAAATCTTGGCCTCATTTTCCCTGAGATATGTATGTGCTCACAATAAAAGAAAAAGCAGTGTAAAGGCAAGAGAAGACACACTGTGCTTCAAAGCCCAGCTCCAGCCTGGCCCCAGCACCACAGCACCCAGTTTGCACTGGGCCCACAATGGACATATCACATCTGCCAACTTACTTGATTTCCTCACCAGCAAAATCAAACGTTTTGGTGATTGTCACTTTTCCTGAATCTTTTGGCTTCTCCTGAGGCTTATTCCCACTGTTCTCTTCTTCAGCCTATAAAATACATGAAGGAGAAAGCAAAATAATGCATTTGTGGAACCAAGCCAAAGTATTACTCCAAAGGGCCGAGGGACCAACACAGACCTTGGGTAGCACTGCAATTTAGACTGCTACACTCACAAGTCACCCACAGACAAGATAAAGGAAATAAATAAATTTCATTCCACCAGAATGAAATTCAACATTTTGGTTCCAGGCTGTCATTGAAGCTTTAGGATCAAAACAAACTAAAACAAGAAGTGAAATTGTAATGAATGTAGGAAGGAGCAAGAATACATTGCAGTGGTTCAGAAAGCATACAAAAGCCTGGAGATTTGGTTCTCTCAAACCAAGCACCATCAAGCAGGAAAGCTGCCAAGGTGAATTCCACTAATGTATGTTTATTTTTACTCAAGAATAGAGAAGAAGAAAACTCATCAGAAGAAAAAGCAATGCTTATCTCCCTACTTGTCTATAACATCTCTTTTATTTGAGAAGGAAAAATCTTTATTAAGCATTTTGTCAACAGTGCCTCTTAATTTACTTAGTCACAGCTACAGCTGCTAAAAGGATACATAAAAAACCTCAGACACTTTAAGTTACCAAAACAAAACCCAAATTCTTGCTCTAAATTAACCACATGCCACAGGGATATTCAAGCAGGCAATGCAAACCCAAGAAGTTCACTAAGAGAACAGAGGAACTGCATGTCTCTATGAATTATTCCAGGCTATGGAGGAACTTTGAAAGACACGTCACATTTTAGCAACCTGCCCATAAAAGTAAAATTGGTCAGACAAAAATGTTCTCTTCTTCCCTCTGACTCTACAGGTAACTTTGTTAGTTGTTCAGGCAGTAATAAGGAGAAGCAGGAGGGCCAAGATGAAAGGACTCTCCTTCCAAAAGTTGCTATCAAATATTACAAAAACTATTCTTGCTCCACAACCTTCCAACAGTCATGGAAAAAAGCTTCACAGAGTCAGAACTGTACTTACCAGGCAGACTCCAGACTTCTGTCACCAAACATCTATTTTGGCTGACCATTAAAAAACCCCAAACTGATAATTCTAGCAACAGAGGCTCAGTTGTGGTATGTTCTTCCCTTCTACCCTCTAAAGTCTGAAACACATGCACTTGGTTTTACTGAGAACCAAATCCTTTTAAACAGCTGCCACACACAGATTTCTCTCTCCAGAAAAACCTCTGCACACTGAGAGCACCTTAGTGGGGCTTACAAAGGACACAAGAAAGCCAGATTCAATCTTGCTACAAACGTGCAATATATAGCACCTTCCAGACGCCTTCCGTGAGGATGGAGGCACAGAAATGCCAGCACAGACCCCTCTTGTTCCCCCCGCCACACACACAGAGAGCCTCCCTTTTTTCTTTTCTCCTTTTAAGCATCAGGAGAGACACAAACCTCAGGGAGAGCTGTGCCCACAAGCACAACTCAGATCACAGCTCATCATTCTTGGGTCAAAAGAAGAATACAGGACTAGGAAGGGAAGTGAACAGGGCTGCGTAGGACACTCCAAGTTGCTGACAAACAGCTCCAAAAGCAGCACCACCTTCACATTTGGAAGGAAACCAGCACCTTGCAGTCTGGCCCATCAGGGGATGTGAGTCTTATAAAGATGAGGGGCAGGGGCAACTCCAGCTTCTTCCTAGCTGTGCCCAACACCTGATACCAGCCAGAACCAAGGCTGCATGCTCTGAGCCTTCAAGGCCCTTCCCACAGGGGGAAGGTGCAAGCTGCAAGCCCAGGCCCCGATTACCTTCTTGATTTGTGCCACTTGCGTGGCAACCGCTCCTTTGGGTTTCTGTCCCACATCACTGAGGAAACTGGCCCAAAGAGCATCCTCTTTCTTTTTTTCTTCTTCTTCTCTGCTTCTTGCTACTTGCTCTGCATTATCCACTTCCTCCTCTTTTTGATCCTCTCCATTCTGCTGGGTCTTTTCTTCCTCTTTCTCATCTGGCTCTAGCAAGAGACCACCTTTCTTCCTCTTCCTGAAAGCAGATGCCAAAAAAGCAGAAAAAATGTATATGGAGTTACTGCTACATTATTCCAGAGCTGAACTGGGTGAAGCAACACAATAGTTCATATTTTAACTAAGACATCCAGTGTAGGAAGTTCTCTCTTAACCTCAGGAGCATATATATCTTATTAAAAGATGATGCTGCTCAGAAAATACAATGAGACTGATGCAGGCAGCGCCCCTGAAGTGAACTGGCCCTTTTGCATGCATTTCTGTGACTATAATGTGCTGAAACACTGGCTTGGGGTGGCCAGGGAAGATGTGGTTGCCCCATTCCTGGAGGTGTTCAAGGCCAGGTTGGACGGAACTTTGAATGGTCTAGTGGGAGGTGTCCCTGCCCATGGCAGGAGGGTGGAACAAGGTGATCTTTAAGGCCCCTTCCAACCCAAACCATTCCAGGGTCCTGTGGTTCAGGGATAATGCAGGAATCAGGAAGGGAGGAGAACTGGGCTAGACAGAAACTTACCTCAACTAAAGTACGTGTGTATTTTTATTAAAGTGAGAAACCCCGTACGCGCATGCTTTGCACTAAAAAAGCTTCATATAAACAACTCCTGCTGGGGAGGGTTTTATGGCACGATGTCTGTGGGGGCCGAGGTTCTTTGCTCCCGCCACTAAATCGGAACGCAGAGCAGCGTTTCCCGTTCCTCCACCTCGCAGCGTACCGACGGCGACACCAGGCCGGATCACAGCGGCCGTACCTGCTGGCGGGGCGGCGGGGGCTCCTCCTGCCGCGGGGCGGCCGCGGGCTGTCCGCCGGCTCCTCCTCCCGCACCAGCTCGCTCTCATCATCCTCGCTGTACTCCGCACCTGCAAGCACAGTCAGTGAGCGCCGGGACCGCCGGGACCGCCGGCTCCCGCCCGCCACCACTCACCTGAGGGCACATAGTCGTCATCTTCGGCCGAGGAGTACTGCTCCTGTTCCGACTCCGACCCCGACATGGTGCGGCCGCGGCCCCTCCGCCTCACGGCACCTCCCGCCCGCCGCCGCCCAGCGCGCCGCTGCCGCCCGTGGGCGCCCCTGGTGGACAGGATGAACAGCCGCGCCTCCGAGGCTGCGCGGCGCACGAGGAGCAGCGACGAGAGTCCGCCAGCGGCCCAGAGCGTCCCGCCAGCCCCACGGGGGCTCCCAGCAGCCCTTGCGGCCCACAGCCGTTCCCATGGCAGCGCGGGGACTGGGCGGGGCCCGGCGGGCCCATGGCCAGTGATGATTGGTTTTGGGCCCCATCTGTCATCTTACTGCGCTTCCCATTGGCTGTAGCGAGCGGAAGGGGATGGGCGGAAGAGGCGGTGGCGGATGGCGGCGGCGGGGCGGGTGCGGGGATGGAGGGCGGTGAAGCGGGCGGCGGTGGTGGGGGGCTTTTACAGCAGATCCTCAGCCTTCGCCTCGTGCCCCGCGTGGGCAATGGCACCACCACCTACTCCAGTCCGCTCTCCACCTTCCCAGGTACCTCCCTACTCGGGGCGGGGCCCGCCTGCCGGGGCCGCTGGAGGCCCGCGGGGCCCGGGCCTCCCTCACAGCCCTTCTCTCCGCAGAGATGTGGTACGGCGTCTTCCTGTGGGCACTCGTCTCCTCCCTTGCATTCCACGTCCCGGCCGCGTTGCTTGCCCTCTTCACGCTCCGTCACCACAAGTACGGCAGGTTCATGTCCGTGAGCGTCCTGCTGATGGGCATCGTGGGACCCATCACCGCCGGCACCCTCACAAGTACGGCAAGTGGCCGGCAGTATTGGCCGGGGGGGCTCTCTAGTGATCAGAGGTGTCCTTCGGGAGCACATGGAATAGCGGTGTTCCCTGGGATGGAGATTAACGTTCTGGCTTTATTTCCTCCTTGTCCCACGTTTGAAAGAGTTGGGCCATGCCCTGAGCCCCGCATCGGGCATACCAAGCATGCATCTCTGTTGCAGAGCCAAGGGGGCTTTGACATTTTTGAGCACTAGAGGTAAATCTCAGAGGTTTGGTGTCAGTGCCTAGAACTGAGTAATGTTTGCAGCCTTATGGGCTGTGGGTGGGGGATCTTGTGACAAGGGTATGTCCTAAACCACCCCAAACCCCACACCTGCTGGAGGCGTCAGCAATTTCAGCACCAGTTCACCCATTGCCACCAGCATGCAGTGGTTACTGGCTGAGGTTTGTCAGACATCCCCAGCCCAGCATTCTTGCCTGCTGGTGTGCAGGGAGAGGTTCAGATCCTGCTGTTCTTTACCCCAGCCTCACATCCTGAGGCTTCCCCTTCATCTTGGTGGCAGAGAAGCTGTCTCACATTCACGTCTTTTCCCCCTCTCCACAGGTGCTGCCATTGCTGGAGTTTACAGAGCTGCAGGGAAAAAAATGATTCCTTTTGAGGCCCTCATTTTTGGTGTGGGCCAGACGTTCTGTGTGGTGGTGGTTTCATTCCTGCGCATTCTGGCCACTCTGTAGCTCCTCTGGAGAGGCTGGAGAACACAAACCAGATGGGAGAGCAAAGGACCTGCTGCTTCAGAGCAAATCACAGGGAGCACAGCTCCAGCCTCATGCTTCTTCCACTGATTTAAGGAATTGGGAGGACTTGCTCCTGCCTCCAGCCTGGCGTGAAATTTAAAAATTGTGAATTTTGTTACTTTTTGGTAACATTAAGTGCCAAGTGAAACTGTTTCTCTGGAGGGTTGGAAAATGGCTACCAGAGGAGGAGATCCGAGTACCTTTCACCAGTGATGAACTGCAGTGACAGGACATGACTAAAATGTGACACCAGCTGTGCTGGAGTAGTAACAGGACCAGAGTGATATTGTGCCCTCGGAGCCCACTCACCGCTTTGTTGCTTGGTTTGGTTGAACCTGAAGCTCTTTTAATGTCAGTTTTTTAAATTAAAAAGGTAATTTGTTTCCTTCTTGCCCCAAACTTCTTCATACCAGGTCATAGCCATCCTGGATTTGGGAGCAGCAAGAGGAAAACTCGTTTTAGATGGATGAAAGTGCAAATTTGTGTCTGGGACCTCTGGCCTTGAATGTTGTGCACGGGAAATTATTAGTATAAAAAATGTTTTGTGAATTTTATTACAGCAAAGCCCTTCTGGCCCTGTGAACGTTCTGCCCAGAGGCAAAGCACAGTGGAATGGCACTCCAGAAATCCCAGGTGTGCGTGTGGGCGTGCGCAGCTTCACCTCAGGCTTTGAAAGAGACTTGTGTTTTCAAATGACCCTGTTCTCCTTTGACTTGCTGATGCTGTTCATGTTGGTGTGGTGGAGCTGACTTCCTGCACTGATCTGGAAGTGGTACTGGCCAGCCTGGCTAAAATCCCTCATGCTGCTGCTGAGAGCTGTATGGCCAGGCTGGGTTGTGACCTGGGATGTCCCTGGAGCAGGGAGTTTGCAGTGTCCAGCCAACAGCATGCCAGGGCTTGGGAGAGCTGCAAGGTTCCTGGCTGGAGCCTGGGTGATTCCTGTGTCCATGAACACAGCCAGATCAACCCTTCTCCACAGGCAGTACTGTCTCCTCGTGAATTGCTTTAGTTTGTTTTGGTTTTAGGAGACTTTTAACTAATTGGCAGCTTTGCACTTGTGCCCGGAGTTGTGCCACATGGCTGGGGCACTTGGGCAGCTAACTGGGTGCTTCCTGGGGCTTGGTTCTTTGGGGAAGCTGAGGTTGAATTCCAGGGATGTAGCTGGGCAGTGTAGGCACCCCTAGGGGTTTGCTGTGGTCTGTGTTTGTACCCAGCTCACACCGTGTGGGCTGCAGAGGTAAAGTGCTGCCTGTGTCCAGCCTTCCAGGGGACAGTTCCCATCTGTATCTTCATTCAATTCCTCTGGTCTCCAAATCAGTTCCTTTTGTACGTGCAGCATTTCCTAGGGCCATTTATCTACCATGAGCCCTTGTCCTCAGTGCTGAAATGACTGGATGTGGCACTTAGTGCCTTGCTCTGGATGAAGAGATAGTGACCAGTTGAAGGTTGGACTCAATCTCCGAGGGCTTTTCTAAACTAATTTGATTCTGTGATACTTCAACAGAGCACTGTGTTTATCATGGGAAAGGGTTTCTCTATGCACAGACTTCTTGGGAGTGGTTTGTTGATGGTGAGAGGTGTTTTACAGGAGCTACCTACTGTGATTCCTCTAAATTTTAGCCTATGTTAATGCAGGGAATATAGATGCACAGTTTAAGAAATAATTTAATGTGAATCCTTCTCCTTAGGTGGGTGATGTCCAAGTGGTGTAACATACACCAAATCCTGGATCCGTGGAGTGCCCTGTGTGCTGTGCTGCTTGTAGAGAGCCAGTCTTCCTGCCAGGGCAGAAACAATGAAAAAGAAGGAATAAGCTTTCTTTCTTTTCCCCCTTCCCACTTGGTATTTCAGCATGTGTACAGAGTGCACAGTTTAATTTACAGGTATGATCCTGTGTTTTATTGGATGGATTAAAAGTAAGTATCTCATGGAATTTGGATAGGGTGGGTCTGGCTTTACCTTTTAGGTGACACCAGAAACCAATGTCCTGAGCACCTGCTGTGCTCTCCTTTACCCTGCCCCGGTGCCTGGCACCACTCAATAGCCATTAAGCTGATTGCAACTGAGAAAGCACTTTATCCATGTGCCCCTTGCTACAGCAAGAGGAGATTTCCTTGCAGGAACAGGGCTGAGGGGTGCAGGACACAAATGAGGGTGTTACAGAGCTTAGAACAAGTGAAAAATTGCTCAGTAAAGTCACTCAGTACTGGGTGAACTGAAAACCTCCCGTTTTCTATTCCTTCGGATCTCAGAGAGTCTGTTTTGAGGGGGTTCTGGTTTACTTGTCAGCTTGACCCTGTTTGGAGCTGGCCATGTCTATCTGTAGCTGGATGCTGTGAAATTTTCAGGGAATTCTTGCACAAAAGGTGAACAATCAGCTGATTTGTCTTGACAGAACAGGAGGCAAGTTCTTTGTGTCACCTTGGTGCTCACAGAGCATCCTCCACTGGCTGCTGCTGGCAACCTCCCTCTCCAGTAAAACCAGAGCTAAACAGAAAAGAGGAATAGCCTTGAGTTGAAGCACCAGGTGGCAGTTAAAGCACTGGTGGCAGTTTCCTCCCCTCATTGGTTTGGCCTTCTCTTTCCATTCCTTTATTTGAAGTGAGGCGTGTGGAGGAATCCCTTCAGCTTTCATCAGGTATTGGTAGACTTTGCTCAGTCAAACTTGCCAAAAACTGCAAAGAGCTGGCAAAACCATCAACACTGAGGTGTCCTAGGCTTGGCAGTGCTGTGAGCCTCTGCTGGGGAGCCCAGCCAGTGTGCTGGTTAAGGAGACACCTTCTGGAGAAGCTGCCTGCCCTGGAGGAACACCCGCTTATGCCGAGGCTTGTGGCCCTGCTCCCTGTGTGTGACATCCCCCCTGCTCCCACCTGGCTTCCTCTCACTCACAGCTGCAGCTGTCATGAACAAATCTTTGTATGATTGAAAATTCTGTACATTTTATTTTTCTACTGACACACCTAATTCTGATGGTGATTATCAGTAAATTCTGTAACTCTTGAGGTGAATGAATGTTGTGTGTTTCTTCTGCAGCAAGACAAGTGGGACTAGGTTGTGCTTCTGCAAATGAGCTGCACTCCTGCTTTACATGGGACTATCTGCACCAGAAATGTCTTGGTTCTGGTGGCTCCATTAGGAGCTGGACCTGCATCTGCAGCCAGGCACCACAGTTTGAGGTGACATCTCACTGCTGCTCAGTTGTTGGGGACAGGCTTAGCTGTTGTCCCTGTCCCTGAGGAGACATGCTGGGACCCTGCAGCCCCTAGGCTTGGTGCTGGCCTGCTTCCAGCCCCTGGGGCTGTTCCCACCCTGGGCTTTGCTGGGGCCAGCATTCAGTCCCTGCACACCCCTTTGTCTCTCCTGGGCATGCAGGTGCAGGACCCCACAACTGAAAAATTCACATCCCAAATCTTCAGGGATCCACGAGATTTTATTGACAGTAAAAGGTCAGCACGTTCTCTTGGTTTCCTCGTGTGAGGATGATGGGAGGCCTCAGGTCCTGCGAGAGGGTCTCGAGCCAGGCCATGTAGAGGGAGCTGGGGCAGCGGCCCTTCCTGCCGATGGGCGGTGTGCTGCGGCACAGCGAGGGCCGTGAGGCAGGGCTGGCACAGAGCCTCGCCACTGCCCCGTTCTCAGTCCATGGCAGGTTACTTCCCTAAAAAGGGGCAACACCACATCCTCCCACCCAACAGGACCCAGGCTGGAGCCTTGGTGTCTTCCAAGGGCTTTTCCCAGCACTGTCTCGCCAAAGCATTAGAGTGTCTGTGCAGGATCTCCCTGCCCAGGGAGGGGTAAACATCCAGAAGGGACCATTCCTATGGGGCAAGAAATGAGTGAGAACATTACTGGCACCTACATGGCTATGAGTGCTGCATCCCGTGAGTAATCCAGCAAAATCTCATTCAGCCTCACTTGTCGGAGTGACTGTGGAGCAAAGAGCATTGAGAAACACAAAATAATGGTTTCCAGAAAGACTGAATTTTGTCTAAAAGGCAGAAGACTCTTTGCAGGAGCTCCTCCAGCACTGGTGTTACCTTGGCTCTGTTTTTATCAACCTCCTCATCAGAAATCTTCCAGGGACAGCCCTGTCTCATCTCATTCACCGTGGCCTCGTCTTTGAAGCCATCATTCAGTCTGAAGGGAGCTATGAGTTCATCAAACCTCTTGATGCTGTAACACAAGCAGACAGTGCCAAGGAAGAGGGTCTGGCAGGTTTGGGGGTGCTGGGGGGGCACGGGGAAGGGGAGAGGGGTGGTTACTGCTCTGGCCGGGGTTTCTGGTTGATGTCGGGGAGGATGTGGACCTCATGGAAGCCGAGGCGGAACTTGCTCAGCAGAGAGACAATCCTGATGGGAAGGAGAAGGACGCATTTTCCCAAAGTTAGCAGGGAATAGTAGCTCTGACAGGGACCTGCCACAGCAGAAAACCCTGCTGTTGGCTTCAATTTGCACTCAGGTTTTCCCACTCTGCAGCCACATTGCTTCCAGAGAAATGAGGCAAAGCAGCCAGATCAGAGCTCACAGATCCCATTATGGCAAAGCTGGGAGTGCTCAGCAGGAGGGGAAGCACTACCCATGGGACAGTGGTGGTGGCCAAGTGGTTGAGAGGTGCAGTGGCCACCAGCACTTACGCTTTCCTCTCCTCGTCCATCCTGTTGATCTGCCCACCAACAAACACCCGGATTTTGCACTTTCTCCACCGCTTCTTGCGCCCCAGGAGGTAGGGGATGAGCAGCGTGAGACCTGTCCCCAAAACACCCAGTGGCAGATGCAGCAGTGACCCCCAGGCTCACCAGTGTTTCCTAGATGCCAGAGGCCAGGGATGCCCTGGCCCTGTTTGGCAGGGACTGAGCCCTCCTGGGCACTGCAGTGGAGTTGCTGGGCTCACATTATCTGGACAAATGGGAGGTGAAGGTTACCTCCATCATCAAAGAGCCAGTAAATGTCAATAGTCTTCTTGCCCTGCTCCCTCTGGAAGATGGTGCTTGCCTGCTGCTCACTGGCCAAGGTGGTGGGGTCCACTGCCAGGGCAAGAGGATCTTGGTATCAGCAAAGGGCACCACCAGCTACAGATTATAGGCATCACTTCCTCCTGGTCCCAGCCCTGCTCCCCATCAGTGCTTGAAACCCCCACCCTGCCTGCAAAATAATCCTCAGAACTGGGGATGCTCTGTGCGGTCACAAGCCCGGACCAACTTACCTGTGCCTGCTCTGCTGCCAGTGCCATTCTTGGTGTGCTCTGCTGCCTCAAACATGGGGTTAACTGAGGAGGGAGGAGAAGAGCAAGGGCTGCACAGCAGTGCCTCATTGTCCCCTTCCCCTTTGATCTCAGCACAGGAGTGATGTCCCACCAGGACTGTGACTGTGTGGCTGACACATCCAACAGGTCCACGGCTCTGTGCATCCCTAGCTGTCCAAAACCACTTACCATGTGCCTGCAGCACTTGGGAAACATTCAGCCCTTCCTTCATCCGCATTAAGCACACACCGTACTTGAAATCAAAAGCATCACTGGAAGGAGGGAGGAGAAGGCAGTTAATGGAGGTGGCACTGTCCAGCTGGACCCTGCACATGTGGCTGTGGCCCTCAGTGACCACAGGGCCACCACCAGGTGCCAGTGTCCCTGAGAGGAGGAGAAGCCAGTGTGGCCGTACTGCAGGATGCCCACGTAATCCTCCAGGCTCTGTGGAGATGCTGTCTGCCAGTTCCTCTTGTAGCCCAGCACTAAGATGTTAGGTCTCATCTTCCCAAGGCCAGCAGCCTATGAATAGATGTCCCCATGAGACCCCTCAGCAGGGACAGACGGACACAGGTGATGTCAGTCCACTTCATGGGGGAGCAACTCAAAGGGAGGTGCCTGGAGATTGTGGAGTGCAATCAGAGTTCCCCCAAGCTGTGACAAAGAGCAGGGACCCTGCTGCTGGAAGGCCAATGATGGCTGTACCTGGATGAGCATTTGGACACCACTTCTCAAATCCTCAGCCACCACATCTGTGTAGAAAGCCTTGATCTTTCTCTTCATTAGCCACTTAGTGTGGCCATCTGTCATCAGCTGGGACTCCGGCATCTTCTGCTTCCGTGGTCCCTGCAGGAATCAGGGGCAGGAGCTCAGGCAGCCCCTTCCAACTGGTGGTCTTGCCACCAAGGACTTCTAGCTCCTCTATTCCCAAATCATTGGCAAGAGGTAGATGTAACCACTGCACACCTGGGAGGTTGCAATCATAGCCAAGAAAACCAGTGAATCCAGGGAGTCGACAGCCAGTGCACACAATCCCTACAGTCCTGTGGGTGCAGATGAGCTGGTTCTTACTGCACCCAATTGCTCTGGAGACTTCAGGGTTGCAGGACAACCCCTGTCCTCTGAGCAACTACTTTATCATTCCAAATCTTCCACAATTAATTGGCAAAGGGAAGCTATAAGCCCACAGGGACATCCTGATTCTTCACCAATATTGCTCAACAGCTCAGAGGCTTCCAGTTGACACATTTGATCATCCAGCAGCACAGAAATGGGCACAGTTCTATCTCTACCCTGTGAGCCCACCAGGATACAACTAGGATTTCCCAGCCCACCACCCACTGGTGACAGAGCCCCCAGGATAAGGAACCAAACAACTTCTGCAGGTGACTCACAATCAGCACGTTGCCACAGAGCATCAGGCTGAGATTCTTGGTGAAGGTCCCCACAAAATCTACCAGTGCTGGGCGGAAGTTGGGTGGGCCAGTGAGCACCAGGCACTGTGGTCTGCAGGCAGGAGTAAAAGGGAGTGAAGAATGGCACTTTGGAGGCATCCAGCCTCTTTGAAATGAGCCATGTCTCTTTTCCCATGCTTGGCCAGTGGCAACTATAGGGAGCATCTTTAGAATGAGAAAATATTATGTGGCCTGAGGGTCCAGTCTTACTCTTTTGTCTTTTTATATCAGATGAGACCAATATATGTGTGTCTGCCTGATAGGGGAGGGCAGGGTTTGCCCAGTTTTCTACCTTGCATGGCACAGACATGTGATTTTGGAGACAGACATTTTGCTGTAGCTCCTGGTTACTGAGGGTGGTGGTGAGGATGTGGCCATGGGCACAAAACCTCCCTGGGTTTACTGGAGGCAAGAGCTGACTCTTCACCCCACTCCCTCTGTGCTCAGCACTGCAATGAGCTGCCCTTGCCTGTAGTTCTTGATGTGCTCGTCCACTTCACTCAGCCCCACTGAGTAGTTGAGGGCCATGTTGTAGGAACTGGCCTGCATGGAGGAGCCCCAGTTGACATCTGCATGGGGAAGATGGATTAGCAACAGGGCCAGACACCTTCTGGGGCACTGCCTGTGCCAGGTTACCACCACCCACCTGGCTTTTTGTAGAGAACATATCCCAGGAGGAAGATGACGATGCCGAAGGCAATGAGGGCTGCCCACCAGGTCAGCAGGAACATGATCACCACTGAGACAGCAGCTCCAAAGAGCGCAGCCCACTTGCTGTAATACCGAAAGGAGGGTCGCCAGCCTGCACGCAAACACACACAGCGGCCGCTGCCGGGACGGGGAGCCGGACGCGAAGCCGGTCGCTGCAGGGCACGGCGTGGCGTGGCACAGCCCACCTGGGGAGTTGGTGATGGAGGCATGGAAACAGCTGAAGTTGATGAGGGCGTAGGAGCAGAGGAAGAAGTTGGAAATGATGGGGGCAATGGCATTGAGCTCAGCTGTGGGAGGAGAAGGAGAGTGAGCTATCAGTGGTGGGGATTGAGCCACCCTGCTGGTGGCAAGCTCCAAGAGGGCAGTGGGGCAGCAAGCACCTACCGATGAGGATAAAGCCAATGGCAATGACATAGGTGAGCATGTAGCCACGGATGGGCTCACTGTTCCTCCCATAGCCCTTCCCGAAGAAGCCAATGAGAGGATAGAGCTGGTCCTTGCAGAGACACTGCAAGGAGAGATGCAGTGGGGACAGCAGGCTTTGCCAGTGGGATGGCAGTGCCATGGTGGCTCCTGCTCCGTAAGAGCAAGGGCTGAACTGGACACATGCCCTGCGTTGACAGCAGCATCCTCCTTAACCCAGGGCTGCTCACGGATGCAGAGCCCTGCACCAAGGAGCATCACCCTCTGCTGAGCTCAGGGAGAAAAGCTGGGGTGTGCAGGCACCACCTCCTCACCTGGAAGACTTTGGGGGCTGAGACAAGGCAGGCCAATGCTGAGGAGAGGGTAGCACCAAAGATCCCTGCTGTAATGAGGGGGCCAAATCCAGACACCATGCTCATGCTCTGCATGAAAACCAGGGGATCAGGGACCCCAGTATCCCTGGTGCACCAACCTCCACCCCAGTCCTGAGGGATTTCCAGCCCCAGTGCCCATCCTGCTGCATTTCCTTTAACATTATCCACACAGCAAAGTCCAGCCACATCCAAATCCCACTCCCTGGTGCCTTCCTGTTAAAACATGGCTTTTTGAAGAGCATAGGTGCCCCCAGGATACTGGGGGTGTGCCAGGCATGCAGCTGTCCTGGGAAAGCCATCCATTGCAGCACAAACCTGGCCAGGAGCAGGAACAGGGGTTGGTCATGGTTCTGAGCAGTACCTGGTAGTAGTTGCTGAGCCCGTATCGGCAGCTCTGTTGTTGGGTGCAGGAGGTGAAGTTCCAGCCGAAGCTGCAGGCCAGCCCCTCACAGCCCGGCGAGCCCATGGCCATGCTGTCGTTCAGGCTGCCTGAGGCATCTCGGACCACACAGGCACCTGGGGGACACACAGGGCTAGAGCAGGGCTGGCACCTCTCCACTGTTTCATGAAGCCCAGCCCCACATCCCCTTGCCTGTGACAACTCCCAGGTCCCTGCCATGGGGCTGCCCCACTGCATGATGGCTTTGAGCAATGCCATGAGTTCCACTGCCCACCCAGGACAGGACTTTGCCCCACGTGGGGGTAGGAACAAGGTATGGCACCTGTGGCACTCACACCAGCATATCAATGCCAGTATCTACAGCTTGCTCCTGGCTCCTACCCACCTGCATCCTCCCACGCCACCCATTTTGGGTGGGGGCCAGCCCACTCACCCAGCACCCTCACCCATTGTACCTGAGGACAATGCAGCTTACCAATGGTAGCAGAAAGCACCAGGTAGGACATAGTGGTCCAGAAGATGGCCATCAAGGTGCCCTTGGGGATGGCTACGGCAGGATCCTGCCCAAGGGAGTTGCAGAGATATGTAAGTCAGCTTTCCAGCAGCACTGCTAACATAGGCAGTCTATTTGTGGCTGCTGTACAAGAGGAATTTTAATTCACTGTATCACAAAGCCACAGAGCATCTCCTGGCTGAGCCCAAAGTTTCCAGAAGAAATAAAACAAAGTCTAATGGTTGAATCAAAATGAGAGCCCCTAGGAAAATAGAGCTTGAGCCCTGAGAAACACTGGCTCAGGCAGCAACAGTCACATCTCACCTTCAGGTCACCCGAAATGTTGGCCCCGGCCAGGATGCCAGTTGCTGACGGGAAGAAAATGGAAAACAAGCCAAAGAAGGAGCCCTCAGGTCCACGCCAGTTGGGCACAAAGTTTTGAGCAAAGATGTCAGCTGGGGAGGAAGCAGAGGAGAAGCTTTTGGGGCTTCTTGGCTACTTTTTTCCTGGCTAAAGCGCCTCAGCCAGTGCTCCCACACAGAAGGGGACACTGTGCTTTTAATGACATCTCTCAGCAAGGAGCACCTTCCCACAGCAAACATTTCCCCCAGCTGCAGCAAAAAGCCAGGCTCCAGAGATGCACTTGGACCTGCTGAGTGCAACCCTAGCCTATGGTGGACCCACCTCGGTAGCTGAAGAAGCCCTTTGCTTGCTTCTCAGCGGTGGCTGGGATCACTGTCCCCACCAGGTAGTTAATAAAGGAAACCAAGATGACCAGGAAGAACAGTATCTGTGCCTGCCAGACCAGAGAGAGCCAACTGAAGGATTGGGCATTTGGGCACAGATAGTGAAGAATGCATTAGGAGAAACCCATGCCCATTTTTGGGGAGCTGCAGGTAACCTCTGTTCCTCAGATGTCTGGTGGGCAGTAGGGACAGTTCTTATGAGTTCAGGAGAAAAAACGTGAGTAGGAGTGAGGGGTACCTTGGCCTCCCATTCCATGCCAGCCAGGGAGATGCCCAGCAGCACCGTCACAGTGATGACCCCAATGATTCGGATGTCATTGGTAGGGTCCACGATGAGGGAATTGTGCTCCTAGAGAAGGGGAACTATTCACAATGTGGAAATAACCCTCTTCCTTACTAAACAACTGTTTTTTCCATGAGCTTTAACAGGCACTATTATTTATCAGAGGTCCAATGATAACACAAGTATTGATAATCAACACAGGTGGTGCAAGGAGAAGGTGGGGATGGAGGTATAGGGGTGGGTATTGGGACCCAGAGGACACAGAGCCGCTTTCTCACCTGCAGCAGGTCCCGGACAGTCTCAGCAAAGCCCACTGTGTGCATGGCCACAGCCACTGCATTTGCAAAGGCAAAGATCAGCCCGATGGAGCCGCCCAGCTCCGGCCCGAGGCTCCGCGAGATGAGGAAGTAGGTGCCTCCTGAGCCAAGGAACACCTCGTGGCATTAATGCTTACCCCATTTTTGGGGTCCCCCCACGCCTCACAGCCCATGCCAGGGGTTCACATCCATGGGACAGCCCAAGGATAAAGAGACTTCTGAGAGGCCAGGAAGGAACACACTACCTGACTTCACTTTGCCATTGGTGGATATGGCAGAGATGGACAAGCCAGTTATGGTGGTCACTGTCACGGACATGAGGATGATGAGCCATGTCAGGGCTGCAGGGAAAGGGCATTGCTTCACTCCTGTATCCCCCAGCCTTCCCTTGGAGTCCAGCACCCCCCAGGTGTTTGGGTGATGATGGGCCCAGGGCCACTGTCCAGCCCATGGTGAACCACAGCACCCACCGATTCCTGCCTGGGCGGTGATCCAGGGCAAGCGCAAGTAGAGGATAACTCCCCAAATGTTCAGCATGCAGCGAATCTGGGAGGACAGAGGGGAACTGGCCATCAGGGCATTGACACCTGGGGATGGCCAAACCATGCCAGCTCTGCTGCTCCTCAGAGAAAAGCACCCCACTGAGGAGAGCAGGGAATTGCTCAAAGTATATGCGCTTGCAAAAATACAGACATTGGGAAAAATGCAACAAGGGTAGGGGTAGGAGGGGGTGGGAGGGCAGGAGATGCTCTGTGGAGGATGGGTCACACTCACCATGACGCCCTTCACCCACCCAAAGCGGACAGGTTCTGGCACAGAGTCTCTGCCTGGCTCCCCTTCTCCCTCCTCCAGCCCAGCCTCTGGCCCGGCCTCTGGCAGGCCATTGCTCTGCTGCAGGTCAGACACCGGCGTGCGAAGGAGGCCCGGGTCAGGCTGTGGGACGAGGGGAAGGCAGGTGAGGGTGGACTTCAGGCAGCTGTCCCTGGAGGCAATGCTCTGGTTGCACTCAGCTGGAAATAGCTGGATTCTCTGGCTTCTCCCAGGGCCTTCTTGGGGATGCGCAGTCAGCACAACACCAGTTATGGCACCAAGAGGCAGGAGACACAGTGACCCCCCCACAGATACCTCACAGGGAACAGCAGCAGCACGGCCACGGGATGCTATGGGTACAGCCAAGCCCCCTGTTACCTTGAGGATGGAGTGCAGGTCAGCCAGGGAGGGCCTGCCCTTCCTGGGGTCGCCCACCCCCTTGCTGTTGGCGTAGTGCTCGTAGGCTGGCACCACATCCACCGTGTTGTAGCCGAAGGTCCTGGTGCAGAGGGTGCTGCTGGACAGCTGGGTGGGTTGGACGCTGTCGCAGCTGGAGCCCTCGGTGGGTGTGTAGGGACCCCGGCCTCCCTCCTCCATGCCCAGGAGGGTGCTGATGGTGAAGCGGCCACTGCAGTGGGCCGGGGGCAGATCTGGGATGGGCAGCTCAGCCATTGCCCCTGCCAAGGAGCCTGCCAGGTGGGAGACAGGGTGGAGAGGGGCTTGCCGGCTTTATACCCCGCAAAACTGGAGCGAGGTGACCGGCACACACCCACCACTGATGCTAATAGAGGAAAGGAATCAGCTTAAACCACTCCGAGCTGGTCAGGGGGAAAAAAATAGCTGGAAGGGATACCAAAACCACCATAATGGGCATCACTGCCTTCCAGCGCCCGATGGAGGCACCGATAATGGATTTGAGATTAAGTCCCAAGGACAGATCATCAGAGAAATGCAGCGCTGGGTTTGCCTCCAGCCCCAACTCAGGAACATTCAGTTCCCACAGGGATTTATTATGGAAAAAGGGAGTAAGACTCCCACGCACCCTCACCCTTCCCTGGGATACTGCCCTAGACCTGTCAGATCTCGTAAATTATCTTGGCCGGTCTCCAAGATGCTGCCTGTGGCATTGAGCTGGGCCGGATGTGGGGAGTGGAGTGACGCCCTTATCTCACAGTGAAACCAGGGCAAGGGGAGAGCGTGACAAGGAATCTGAGGGACGCCTCTGCTGGGACTCGGATTCCAGGGGGCTGGAGAAGCCAGGGTGCCCGGACCGGTGTAAGTCTGTATGTGTTTGTCCAGGGCCGGGAGCTGGCAGCTCTCAGCACCTGGCAGCAGAGATGCCCACAGCCCCCGTCCCCTCCCGACCCAGGGGCGGGACACCACTGAGCACGCAGGGCTCAGAATTGCCCCCAGTCCCATCCCTGAGTTAATAAGCCACTTAAAACCTTGTTCCCATCCCTAACCCCACAGCCACAGCAGGCGAGGACAGGGGGAGGGATGGGCGCCTGTTACAGCCCCAGAGCCCCTGTCACATGTGCCACGAAAGCAGTTACAGATAAGATCAGCAAAGACAGCAAACAAGACCAGCAATAAAATGAGGGCAGCCCATTGGAATTTCAGCTCCGTGTGGTTTTGCAAGTTAATGGAAAATTGGGCGTGCCTGCCCTGCTGCCTCTGGCTGTCTTTGCATTCACACACAAATTTTGACCTGATTTTTGAGGACTTGCTCCAACCCCCTTGTTTATGCGAGGGCAGACGGCCGTGATCACCCCTAAGCTGAGGGCAGGCAGCCGTGCTGCACCCGTACTGAGCCCTCGCAGCACTGCAGAGCCCCTCGGAGCCCGGAGAGCAGGGACAAGGGCGACGTGGGGACGAGGCAAGAGCCTCACCCCACACCTCAAGCAACACCCTCCACAAAGTGGACACCAGCTTCCTCTCACAACAGACGCATCAGCACACTCACACCCAGCAGAAATGGCTTTATTTTAGAACCTCATTGTTTCATCAAAACCGCTGATTTGCCCAAATCAGTCTCTTAAATGAGGGGGGTCTGTTAAACACAGCACGGTGAGAGATGCTCCGGAAGAGACAGGAGGGCTCCAGAGGCAGGCGAAGAGCGAAGCGAGTGGTATGATGCAACCCTGGTGTAGTGAAATAGCCGGATTGTAGGAAGCGCTTGTCGTCGGCCTGATTCACAACACCAGCTGCAGCAACAATACCGGGGCCGAGCGGCGCTGGGAGCTGCGGGCAGGGAGGGAGCTCTGCAGCATCTCCCTCCAGCCCCTCCACTCACAGGGAAGAGGTGCCAAGTTGTTTCTGCAGGGCTTTCCCCTCACTTCCAGCCGATCCCCCAGTTTGTTCTGGACACTAAATGCATCAAATGAACCCAAAATCGAGTAAAGCAGAGCATGATGCAGGGCATTACACAGCTTCTTTTAAGGACTACCGAAGTGTTATATTCCAACAGGCTTTAATAGGGCTTTAATTGACTGTTTCCAACCCTGTGGAAGAGGGAACCTACCGCCCTGATACAGGACACACAAACGACGCAGGGGCTCAGGGTGCAAACCCACCATGCAGAGCAGACTCAACTTCTCAGCACCACAGCAAAGGAAGCCTGGAAAGAGAAGAGATGGTTATTCAGCCAACTGCCAGTAAGCTTTCCCAGTGGGAATACAGGTCACCTCTGATCTCTTCCAGACACCATTTCATCCTTCCAACTTCAAACCCAGAGAGAAACAGGACAAAAATGCTGGTACAGGGACATGAACAGAGTGCTGTCACACCCCAGGGACACAAAATTGGAATTAACAATATCCCTACTTCTTCTAGGCTGGAAGGAAAACATTTTGCTTCTTTGAGAGGCTAGGGTGACAAGGGTCGGGAAAGTAACA
This sequence comes from Anthoscopus minutus, assembly GCA_013399455.1. Lineage (NCBI taxonomy): Eukaryota > Metazoa > Chordata > Aves > Passeriformes > Paridae > Anthoscopus > Anthoscopus minutus. The sequence goes on along the minus strand of VWYI01014803.1, from coordinate 459,735 downwards.
AAACCAAAATAAGTTCATTGAATTCACTTTTTCTGAACACAATTCCTTTGGCTCCTGCAAGGAACAATGTCCAAGCAATGTCTTAGACAAACACAGTAGTAGTAGGAGATGGTGGTAAACAGAGAAGCCACCTCATTTAGCAGGTCTACTCCAGCCAGAGGGTCTGGAAAACGTAACAAAAAATCAGATTGAAATGCAGAATCTGCATTCAGCAGTGAAGTCCAAAAAAAGGCAGGAGTAGGAATGTAACACATAGGCACTACCCTGACTATGACCAGCATACTCATGGGGTAATTTGGTGAAAATACTTAAAAGGATTAATTTGTTTTGTGGACTAGAAAAACCTCAGAGACAGCTGAGAAGGCAAGACCCACTGACACCAGCTTTCTGAGAGTGTTTAGGAAGCCCTCGAGGCACATTCCAGCAGTGCCACTTTCCACAGGAGCTGACTGTCTTCCCTTAGCTCAGTGTAATTTTTACCCGGTTAACCCTGGGCAGAACTTTAACTAATTTTTTTCCCTACCAGACAGGTAACATGGAGCAGAAGTTTACAGTGAGTATTTCTAGATTTCCCTGCAACTCCCCTGTAAATCCAGGTATCACTCAGTCCTTGAAGGAGGTGCAGACTATAAAGCTTTAGGAGCTGCTGTGCTGGTACTGCAGCATGTGTGGATGTTTCAGAGCCACAGAGCCATGCAAACGCTGGGACACAGACCTGGAGACTGCCTGCCTCTGCTGCATCCACAGCAGAACAAGATTGTCACACACTCTCACAGCAAACACCTTTTCACTTTTTCCTCTAATCTCCTGCAGCAACACAAGCTTCAGCTGTATTTGACTCAAACCAATGAGTCACCCTTTGGATTCATTTCATCTACTTGGAGGATCTTTAATGCCAGGGATTAGTCTCACAGTAGGAAAAAGCAGATGGAATTATCCTAAACTTAATTTGTGCTTGCTTTGTGTATAAAGAGCAGAGCTTCACTGACTTAAAGAAGATTTGTCAGTTTTTACTCAGTATGAATTCAGCTCAGATGAACTTCCCCAGCTCTGCTGCACGCTGTGCACTACTCCCTGTTATAAAGGGGGTGCATGGTGACACCACCTTTGAACAGACTATATCAAACACAAGGCATGAATTTAGTGACACCCCAAAAAACCCTTCTAGCACATCGGCTATTTAGAAAAGGCTGAGCTTGTAAATAAGCAAAGTCAGAGTGTGATGGTGCAAAACCTGAGGGAGCAGAAGCTGCTTGTTCTCTCCGGCAGAATAAGCATTGAGGTGGAGGGAAAACAGGCACATCTGGAAAACCATGGGGGTGCCTTATTCAGCAAAGCACCAGTATGTGCATCAGCATCTATCTCAAAGCAGCAAAGCCCTTAAAGTCATGCAGAGGAGTCAGGTTTGCCAGAGCCAGGCTCAGGCACTGAGCTGGAACCTGCCACTCTGGGGAATGTGGGAAGATGGATGGGATGTAACATTCACCACCTGCATAAACCCAAGAAGAAATCACAGAGCAATCAACAAGTAAATTAACTCCAAATATCTGTGGCACTCTCTCCACAATCTTGTCTTGACTGAAATGGGGCTGGTCTTACCTTTTCTGGGTTAGTCTCCGGACTTGGACTCCCTGGGGTTTATTGCCCATCTGTCCATCAGAAGAAGAATCATGTTGGATTTTTAAAGCATGAAATAATTCAGTTTCTGATTATTTTAAAAAGGGACCAAAGACTGGAGTCACAACCACTAGGCACAAAGGGAGCAAACTATATACAGATATCAGCCTTTCATTTCACCAACACTCAAGAAGGCTGAGAAGCACCAGAAAGCACCTGCTATAGCCTCCTCGAAGGGCAGATGGAGAAAGGGTAATATACTGCTTATATAAAGTCTCCAGGTTCAACACTGGACATCAGAACATGCCAGTGAGGCAGCACGATAGGTCTCTTGAGCAGGGTAAGGGCAAGAGACAGGAGAACAAGGTCCTGAAATGGCAGCAGTAGGAACTGAGCCCCAAAGGACTTCTGTCCCTGCATGAATGGCAGACCAGGGAGAGGGAATTACAGCGGGGAAGGTGGGCCTCACCCTTTCCAGACTCCAGCAAACATTGTCCCTCTCTTGCTCAGGTCAGTGGTTGCCTGAGGACAGGTGCAGACTTGCCAGACTCTGTATGGGAGGTGGTTTGATGTTGGGAGTAACTCAGGGACGGGGCTGAGCACCAGCAAGGAAAACACAGGAGCAGGGTCATCCTGCAGGACTGCATGTGGGGCAGCCCTGGCCCCACCACCACTGTCCACAAACAGGAAGGTGCCTGTTCACTAGGGAATGGAATCAGTTCTTACCTGAGATATGCCAAGAAGTATTTCTACACAAATGTGCCAGGAACATTAACAGCCAATATGTTAGCTTTCCACATTAACCTGCTGACAAGCTTTTCAAGCAATTCTACCCCGGTCCCACCCCCAAATTAAACCTTTGTAACTCACCAACTCCCCTTTACTTACAGGGTGTTGTCCAGGTCTCTCTCTTCAGCTGGGACAATCCTGGCCATGCTACAGGAGCACTCTGTGCTGTACACAACCCCTAGCTCTATCCTCTGAGAACCCAGCAGCTGGTTTGCTAATACTGAGAGACATGGATTGGGGTGGCTGGCAAGCCCTTTGCTTCCTGTCCAAAACGTGGACAAAACTTATGCTACATTTCTGGTGGAAAAAGTAATGAAGAAAATTGTCATCACGTCAGTCAGATATTCCTCCATCCCAGTAAATAAACATTGCAAAATTGAGATTAATTTTCTCCCATGATATCTATTAATATACAAAGGCTGAAATCAGCTCCTACATTTTGTTGCCTGGTCTGCATTCCAAACTCCATGTTCTCATATCCCAGTAACACAAGAGGATGAGACAGCAGCAGAGGAGCAGCAAGAGTAACCATCAACATTCCTCCGATTTTTTTTTTCAAGGATAGGCTGTTATATTAAAAATAAAAGCTTCTACTGTAACATGCACCTTGAGCTTTCACTCCTATTAAACTAGCTCAAAACATTTAAATAATTTTTAAAGCCCCTTGCTTTTGTAGGGATCAGGTTTCCTGCTAAACTAACAGTAATATCCACCCACACCCAACACATCCACACCTGGGCCTTTCTGGTTCAGCTGCCTCACTTCTGGGGAACTAAAGAGGGCCCCACTTGGAATGCAACTGACTAAAAACCTCATGTGTTGCTCACAAAACCTCTCCTACCAAAATATACCTGTTTCCAACCCAGCTGCTCCTGCAGAAGCTTCAGCAGAGCTCCAGGGCTGTGAGCACCTGGTTCAGCATGGTGGGGTCTGTGCAGCACACAGAGCTCACTGGCACCGCAGCAGCACATGCGCCACACGAGACAACGGGATGGACTGATGGCATCATGTCACAGGGGTGGGTGGGGCATCAGACACATTTTCAACACTTAACATGCATTCAAAACCCCCTAAAGTTTCTCAGCTGTAAGTTCACTAAGCAATAAATCAAAGTTTTCTTCTCCATTTCCTCTTCTGCTATACCATTCCATATTCATGTTCCTACTGCAGAGCTATGACTTCTTTTTCTGCGTAGCCTATTAACGAATAAGGAATAAATTTCTGAATGCAAACCAACTGAAAATAAAATTAATAAAAACATAAAAACACAAGAATCAGTGAAAATGAAAATGTCAAAAACAAATATCAAAACCAAAGAAATTTATTTCCGTCAACAAAAATACAGAATACAAAATGACACTGGTCCCATGGGCCCTCTGAACGTACTAAAGACAAGCACAGGCTGCTGCAACCCCAGCCAAAGCTGCTCTGCTAATTCATAAGGATCTCCATTTGCACCAGTCTTGCGTTCGTGTCTCCCGATGTTCTGTATGGGATCATCCCAGCAAACATTATCAGTGCACGAGCTTGAGACTGAAGTTGCTAAAATACAGAAAAACAACGTACAGTTACTTTAGTATAAAAAAAATTACGATGATACAATACTCTTCAAATAAGCAGGTTCTCAGAGCTGCTCTCTGGAAAAGGAGTCTCTGCATTTTGAAGAAAATCCAATTATTCCCTTTTCCAACCATTAAAGACTTGTTAAGTTACCCTTTTGCTTAAAAAATAATCCCATTTATTTGAAAATATCTTAAACCATTTTCAACAATGTGGGGCACTGCTGTAATTCAGCAATCCTGTAATTTCTGCATGAAGTTGAAGTGGGCTTTCCCAGGGCAACAGGATTCCTTCCCACCTTGGAAAACGAAGTTGATCCTGTTGAAATGCAGCATTCATGTTCTCAAAGCAGAAGTACTAGAAACAAACCAGAGATGCCACACACACCTGGAGATCTCCAGTATCATGTGCAGCATACCAATCTCCTCAAAGGCTCTTCCTGCCAATAACACAATGAAAACAGAGGCACCAAGCCCACTCAGACCTTCACCCAAAGCAACCAAACTCCTTCTTGCACACCAGAAGACTACAGAACAGCTGAAAGAATTCAGGTTTTTATTAACAAATTCCATTTGTTAAAACTGTTACTAAAGTAAAAGGAAGGTCATTCCAATAACTGGTAGGAGTCAGGAGAATGCAGAAAACCCAAATCTTTGTAGAAAACTTTTCAGACTACTTGGGTTGCTAACAGGTGTTTACTCTTAAATATTAAGCATCTCAAAAATTACTGTACGAAAGAGCCCACTGTTCAAATCCTGCTTTCGCCTACTTACTGCAGGGAAAGCCAAGGGTTTTTAGGCTGCTGTTGGCATGTGAATGGTAAATCTGATAGCAGGAATTTAGAAGTGACTGAAGCCTATTCCACAGTTGGGAACTGTTATAAACACCATTCCTGATGCCTCTTCGGCCAATTCCACCCTTTTTTCAGGGCGATGTTAAACCAGCCTGTTATTCAACAGCCACAGAGAAGCTTGGGAGGCTGATACAAGGAGTCTGACTTTGGAGTTAAAGTATTAACAGGCAAAAACTTTCACCATGACTAAGAAGGGCTGAGGAACAGTGTGAGTTACTGTTCCCTTTACCTTTACAGTTGCAATGATACCAGAGCTGGACTATTTTTAAAAATCAGAACAATACTTTGGGAAGAACAAACAGAGGTTTGCAGAGGTTAAGAGCAGCCTGGAGGTCTAGATGTTCTATTGGCTGTAATTACTTAATGAACATTAGAGTTACTTGCAATTTTAAATAAGACCATAGATAATAAAGAAAAAAAAACCAATTCCATTGCATTCATGACCTAATTTTGCCAAGATAATGCCCTTGGGCTGCTCCAGAGAGTTCACCACCCCTGACTGGGGCGAGGAGCCTATGACATTGCTGCCATGCACTCACAGCATCTGGGCCAGGGCTGTCACTTGCAGCCATGGTTTCCAGCACTGCAGGCTGGGCTCTCAGCAATCTCTGCCTGAAATCTGACAAAATGTATCAGGCCAAGTGGGACAGGACTTTGTTCCCTCATTCCCAAAATGAATTAATTATACACATAAAAGTAAAAATACTCAAAACACAGCTTGGGTGATTTCCTTCTGAAATAAACACAAAGCAGAAATGCCAGCTCTGACCCCAAACCTGATCTTTTCTAAGTGAAGTCTAGTCCACATCTGAAGTGGGACAGGAGATGTTTAGCAGAGAGCATTACTTGGTTCAGGGGGGCTCCAGCAGTGCTCCTCTCTCCATCCTGCCTGTGCTGCCAGGTCCATGCTGTTCCTGACAAAGTCCCACCCACAGCAGCAGGATCCTGCTCAGGGTGGTTGGCAGAGCAATGCTTGGCACCAGAGGGCAAATTCAAGGGCTCTGATTTCCTCTCTGGAGGACACTGTTCCCTGCTATGTAGAATAAGCCTCTGAGTTACAAACAGCAATTATCTTTTCTTCTGATGAACAGAGAGATCTGAATCTGCCTGTTGTGATAGATCTAAAGAAAAGCCAGAGATTTCAAAGATCTATTCAAGCAAAGGTAATTTTTCACTTGCATTGTCTACTGGGCAATGTGCCAAGACTGTTAAAGCTTCTGAAAGGGCCTGATTTCCCCATAGATTTACTTTCCCAGAGAATACGGAAAAGCTGCCCTTCTCCCAGGGAAATTCAGGAGACAAATTCTTGTCATGCACAGCCTGCTAAAGCTCATGTCTGCCATCTCTGTCCAGGTGAATGAGATTTTGCTCTCTCCTCACACTTGTAATGCTCTCATTTCTTCACACCACTAATACTGCCTGAGTTGCCTCCCAGCTGAAACAATCTAAACTCCCTGCTCCTGCAGTCTTCAAAATTCTTCAGGGTAAGAAAAAAGGGCAACACATGCTAAAGCCATTCTTATCCTACCTTCTGTGTGCCCATGCCTTTTTTTTTGCACATGCAAATCTTTAGACAGACAGGAGCTACAGGGTGGTAGGTTTTTTCTCTTGCTAATCCTACATTAGCAGATTTATGCTCCCTTGTGACACTCCAGTCACATAACTGCTCTCTTATCCCCTCCCTGACAGCAGAGGCAGTGGACACTTGTCCTCTCTGATGGCAAAGAACAGCTTGTACTGCATAAGGCAGCCAGAGATCTGTGACTCAGAAACCCTGTGCTCCCAACATCACTGACACCCTGCTGCCACAAGATACCATCACAAGGCCTGGAGCTTGATTAACAAAACTTAAAGCCTGAAATAAAGAGAACTTTTAAGGGTTTTTAGCAAGGTACATCATCAGTTCATCTCCACAACTGTGATAGCATGAGAGTGAAGAGCATGTTTATGAAGTGGTGCTCACACTGTGCACATTGTGGATATGATTCAGTATCGTGGTGGCCTCCTTCCACACAAACCTCTGCCAGAGAGCTGCTAATCCCATCCCCAGTCAGCCCATGGTATTCATCCTGAGCTGGCATCTGACAGCACTCCACTCACCCCTATGGAGATGGTAAATCCTTCTACATAAGGCATAAGACTGAAATGACAAAATCAAAACAAACAGCTCACTTGGAAAGCAAGGAGCTAAGGCACTCTGCACAGTGCCAACCTTGCGAAGACACACAGCAGGTAACAGATTGTGTTAGTTTGGGACTTCACATTTGCAGCATTTAAGGTGGGAGAAGCCCAAGCAGTGTGTACCCTTCTCCAGTGCTGCTGATCCAGAGTACAAGCACCCCTGAGAGGCAGGATCCCATAACTCTCACAGGCTGTGCCCCGAACACAAAAGTTGTACCATTACCTGAGCCTTTTATTTTCCTATGTAATTTAAAAATGCTACTAAAACTTTCACCAATATTGCAATTTACAGATCAAAGGCACTTCTGCAGCTGACTAAAGCCTGGAATAAAGCTGGCTATTGCCCAAGTTGGTTTTTCACTCTCAAAAAGAGTCGATATTTATTTTATAACCTGTTAAGTCAGGATGAATGGTTTGGCCTTGATTTCAAGTGCCCACAGCAGCTTTAACTTATTTAAGAGTTACAAGACCAAACCTGGCTGGAATTAAGCTGAGAACCCTTCTGCTCAACCCCAGATGTTGGCAGGCGAGTGCTCACAAACCCAGCTGTGCTGTTTAAATGCTGCCTTTTCTGCAGCTTGCTGGAGGTGGAGGCTCCCCTCAGTGGCTTGGGGAAATGCTTCTGCACCAGCTCAAGGAGTGAAGTCAAACCCATTGTTGTCATGCAATCAACAGCAGCCGGCCCAAGCACTGCTGCAAGCTGCTCACTCCCTGCAGGGGCAGCAGAACTATGCTGTTCACTAAGGGATGTGCTCAAGCATCTTGGTGCTCCACCCAAGAACACCTGGGAAATGCTGGCCTGCATCACTACAGAAGCAAGCTGAGGAGAAGAGTCAAGGAAGGCTTTTCCACCAGAAATGGGTGCTTACTCCAATGAAAGGAGTGGCAATCAGATACTTAAAAACCAACAGCTCAGCTGTCAAGGCAGCAGCATCAACCATCCTAGAGACACTGCACTGTTCCCATTTGCTTTACTACCTAAGATTCCACTAAGAAGCAAAGTGAACACTTGTTTTCTCTTGCTAGGAGGTAAATATACATGTAACATCTCCATTAGCTCAATGTTTAAAGCAGTATCACAGACTCAGAATGGCTTAGGCTGGAAAGGACCTTAAAGATCATCCAGTTCCAACCTTTCTTTACACAAAGCTGAAGGCATCAGAGACCAGCCTTGAGACTAAGTAACTGGACAAGCTCAGCAGACCAAGACAAGTAACTGAGCAAGCCCAAACCAAGACCATTAGAGATTCACAGTTATTTATAGCCCAATCTCTTGAACCAGCAGAACAGGATATAGGAAAACTTGTCAAGACAGTGAGGATTGTGTTCTTACCGAATCTCTGTCTTCCACTACCCGCTGGGGTCTAGCAGGAGTGGTTGGGCTCGTGCCTTTCATCCTCTTATACTTGGTGAATAAAATATTCATTGTTGCAAGCAGGACCTCAGATAAATTGTGTTTGATCTGCACAAAGGAGGGAGAAAAAAAAGACACATTGTAGGAAAAGCAGGTTGATAGAACAATGAGCCTTACTATACAGATTCCTTTAACAGTTATAGGTGTAATGGTTACCCTTGCTATGACCATCCAGCAGAAACATGCCCAGAGCTTTGAGACAGACATGCCCAATGGCTGCACCTTCATGTTTGATAGCAGCAGGTCAGATAAAACCCAAAGCACCCAAATATACATGACTGCCTAAAAAAGAAGTGTCACCCTCCAGATAAAACAGATCAAGAGCAGTAACAGCTTTCCACTATGCTTCATTTGCTAAGACACAAATCCATTAATTCCTATTATTTAGAGGGAAGGAAACAAATATTCTACAAATGCTTAGTGACCATTAAGAGCATGGAAAAACTAAGTCACCAGCAAGTTAAAAGTTTTCAATATTCTGAATTCTTGAATGAAAGTCAGTAAGTTCAGGGAGGCTCAAGTCTGCAGATACCTTCTTCAAAATGGAGAGATTCCTGCGTAGGGAGTTCTAGTGCTCAAAAGAGCAGCATTAAAAAGAAAAAGTTGCAAGCAGAGTCTACTTGTATGAAATAAAAATACATCCTTTTTCTCTGCTGAAGAATGAGAATGATGAGATGACAAGGTTTTAAGATCCTTTTAGCAAAACCAAAGGCTTTAGGAAGCTAAACCCAAGACTACTTACTTCATCGCTGAAATTCCTGAAGGCAGCGACTCTCTCCTTGACACAATCTTGGCTAAGAGGTACAAGCTTCAGGCGTTCAATGATCTTCAGAAAGAAAAGCAGGAATCACGACAGATAATCAGCATGCCATGTATCATATACTAACAAAGGGTGTTTTTGAAGTGTTAATGAAATGCTTCTGTTTCTATTCAAGAGAAGTAATTTCATTGTCATTTATTGGTTTATCTCCTCACTTTGTTGAGCAACAAGAATATTTTGTTCAATGTCTACAAAATAGCTCCAGGAAGATCATCCTGTTTATCAAGAAATAGGGAAGAAACACCTTTTTAAATTCCTGTAACACTGCAGTCCTCTCTAACTCATTAAATACAATTTTTAAAGTGATGTTATTTGAGACATTCTGGGCTTTCAAGGCCATTAGGAAGGCTACACTTCAAACAGAACTCTTAAAACTTACATCAAAGGCCCTGTCAACGTGACCAGCGTGATATTCATCAAAAAATGTGATTAAGTCTAGCAGAAGGTAGAACGTGGAGTCAATGGATTTCTTTGCACTTATCCCCTGCGCTTTGTACCTGAAAGAAATTGTGTTACAATTTTATTGTGCAAAATGGAAACCATTTAAAACTGTGCCCTTGCAATTCTTGGAAGTGGAGACATCAAACTCAAGGACAGAGGGCATTTAACAAAGGACAGCTTTCATTTTCCTTGACCAGGAGGCAGAATTTTCACAGGCTGTGGCTTTTTAAAAACACTGTTAATCACTTCCAGTTTTGCATCAAATCCAGCATTTGTTTCCTTTAAAATGTTTACATTTCCCACATTCATGGGTAAACAGTGCCAGGCAGCAGAGACCTGCAAGGCAAGCTCTGTATTAGCAGGTTTAACACACTGTTTTACAGCAGACAATCCTCCAGTACAACTGCCTGCTTCAGGCAAGAAGTTAAGACTTAGAAGATGGATTAAGAGCTCCTGCACGCTCTCGGGAGCTACACTGGCTATGGGATGAACTGGAGGGCTGCCTGCTCTCACTCCTAACTGCATGAGGAAACAAAGAAGTTGTTTCCCCAGAAGTGGTGCTGCAGATAAGGAAACCATGTAGCCTCTTGGCCTTTTTGTCCGGTGTCTCCTCTGCTCCAAAAGCATCACAGGAACACACAGGAGGAATGCAACATCCCTTCAGCACTGTCATCAGGACAGTACAGGAGGAAAAGCCCTGTCTTACATTTAACTGGTAAGAAGATGTGCTAGTCAGAACTGCTCTGGCTTTGCAATCATCCAGGTTTCCAGCTGTGAAGTGGCATTACTGCACAGTAGTATTTAACACTTTCAGACAGATCAAAGCATGTAGCAAACCAAAAAAGCCCATTACAGCCTTTGCTGAAGCTTTAACTCAAGCCATAGATTTAATTCTCTTTAATGTCTGCTATCAAATCAGTCTCTCACTAAGTCAATACAGCACCAATTTTCAGTTGATCCCAGCCTGACTAAATGAAGGAAAGGCTGACTAGGAGAGACTGGCAAATGCCACTCGTCAAAAGAAGAAAGGCAAAGGCCTCTGATGGAAATCAATACATTTCTATATTTGTCTTCCCAATTTCGAAGTGCCAGCAAGTTTATTTTCATTCTGCTGGAAGCTCAATGGTTCATAAAAACCAGCAAGGCATTTCTTATAGGTATCCACATTTTGCTCTAGTAAAATACAGAAATTGTCCCTGGCAGTCATCATGACAAGATACACCAAAAGGTGATGATTTTAAAAAACCATGGAAATATTTTGCAACTACAGCTTTTCAGAATCAGGTTATTCCTAACTTCTAGCTGCTAATGAATCTTGAGCACTGATGTCTCTCAAGCACATACACTAATTAGTACACAGACACGGCAGGAGACATTCCTTTCAGTTGCTTCCTTTCTTTTCTGGACACCACACTGTACTTGGCTGATATAACAGGCTGTGGAAATGAGGTCCACTGCTTGCATTAGCCATATACAGTTCACCTTAAATACTCCCTTTTTAGCTTTCATTAAAGGAGCAGTTTTCAGATAGCTACTGAACTACTGTTACAACTAAGAATTATTGCGTTTGTAGCTCTCTTAATACTGTTCCAAACCAGTGAATTGCATGCAACAACTCAGCAACTTACAATATTTTGCATAAAAAATGATATAAAAATTCATGACATTCATTGCTCCTTATCAGACTCTCTCTCCAGCTGGCAATCCTGATTCACCTATAAATAAAATTCTTGCCAAATTTACCTGACCTGCCCCTGAAGATTTCTAGTTTCAGTTCTGCAAGCCATCACAAGCAGGACAGGGCAAATTCTGACTTCTTCTTAGTCTCTTTCTAAATATACTGCTGTGGATGCCACAGTCTAGCCTACAGAAACAATGTCAGGAACTAACAGCCACAGCACTGACCCTCCCAGGTAATGACAACGTGCATCACCCAGTCCTGCCCTTACCTGACTCTTACCTCTCAGCAATGGAATGGGCCATGTTCTTCAGCCGCTCCTTGTTTGACTGGGGAGTGCTGATCAGGGGAACAACTGGACTAAGGAGCTTGTTCATCAGTTCTAAAACTTTGTCAGGGTTCTGTTGGAATTAAAGTTACACAAATAAAAGGAGCACAATGGAACGTGGTGTCTTAATCTCACTGAAAAAGCAGAAAGTCTCACGCAGGGGTGCCTACTGCAAGCCCAGAGCCACTTCCCTCCCATGAAGAGTCAAGATTATATTAGCTACAAGCAACATAATGCTGCTGGGTCACAAGAAAAAGCATTTCCCCCTAGTTTTTCTCTAAAATAGTGGTTATGGTTGTATCCACTTCTATTTCAAAAGGAAACAAGAGTACTCAGTATGAAGACCAACTATTTTAGACCTCAGTTCAACATCTATGAAATTGGAAGAGTACACTCCAGGCAAATAACTGCACTAGACAGAATTAAATTATGTGTGGGGCACTCTCTTCAAAAGAGCACATTGATCAGGAGCCACAATGTCCTAAATCAGAATCTCTAGAGTGCAATCCATCTGGATTTGCTAACTAAAACATCTCTTCATGCAGCCCATGGCTGTTCTTCCAGCAGCAGAAATAAGCTGCTTGAATAAGGGCAATTCAATCTCCAAGATGAAATTTAACCTCCTAATCACAGGTAGAGTGTTTGGAAGGGAAAAAGGTGAACCAAGTACATACTTAAGGCAGCACACAAGATAAATACCTTTGCAAGGTCATAGAGTTTTGCAGCTTCTTCAAACAATCCTTTATTTTCTGCTGCAGAAGCCACTTTGTTAATAATGGATTTCGTGTCACTTGTAAACTTGTCTATCACTCCAGGCTAAAGAGGTGAGACAAAAAATGAAAAGAGAAAAGAGCAATCAGAAGGCTCAAACACTCCAGAATATTCTGTCAAAGCAATGAATATTTTACATGTTGGCTTATGATTGGAATAGCCTGTACATTTCCATGGGAATGTGCAAAAGTGAGACACTAAAAATAGAATGAGCTCTTGCAAGAGGGACTCTCTCCTAAATGGAGTCAGCACTGAGACATCCTTGGTTTCTAATTCATTCAAAATGACCCAGACAAAATAACTCAAGAGTTTGAGCTGTTAATTGCTGATGACACAGAGAACAAAACACAAAAGACCAGCATATAGCATTCCAGGGGCTCCAGGGAGATGCAGTTTGTTTATACTGGCATGACACATTGTGAGTGAAATCTCACACAGATAAATGAAAGGGCAACAAGAATATTAAAACAAATAAACATGTCGAATAAAAGAGTTAAGAGTCCAGAATGTCTGCAAATTACTGTACTTGAGGATGCAAAAGTAAGACTATATAATTTAGAAGAATTTATTTTAAATTTAAAATTGTTGGCTTCACACCAAAGAAAGTGCGAAACAAAATATTTGTAAAGATTATCAAGTTATCTTGCTCTCTTTTATGCAATCTCACTGCTTTTGAAATGACAAAATAAAGACATCTAAAAGAAATTCCTGCCAGAAATAACTTTCCCCCCCTATTTTTGACAGCAGTATGAGGCCTAATCTTAAAATTAAGATGTAAATGATTCTGCAGTCTGCTTTACAAAGAAATCTTCCAAAGTTGTCATAGCAAACAGAAAAACTTCATTGATGATTTAAAATTTTCATCATCGGCATGCACTCTCCTGTTTCCACATAAAACTTTAAGGTTTCCTTTATCTTCTGTCTGTGTAATCTTACATTTTACTATTAGAGCAAACTGCTTTTATACTGACACTCTCACCTATATGAAGGTCAGATCAGTTATAGGTATGCTTGTAGTCTGTTAGGCCTTGCTCCTTTAATTATAAGGATTTTTCAAGGACTGCCGTACATTTCTTCTGTGAGGCAAATGAGGATGTCATAAATCATTTTCACATGCACACCTTGCTGTTAAACAGAACACTCTCACACATCCACTTGAACTAAAATCCACTTCCTACTGGGGAGACAAAATTCTAACCTCATGAAAGTTACCTGGTGCCATTTGCTTCTTCAGTTACACCAGCTGTCTAGAGGAACATAGTTTGCCCTGCAGTTCCTGACTTGCCTTTTGTCAGGGAAGATCACAGATTACTCTGTAAAATGACCTCATACTGGGAAAACTTGAATGTATTCAAACACAGTAACCATTTAGCTAGTGAAAAACAAAAAGAAGCAAAATAGCCTTATGACTACTTTGGAAATCATACACAGGTTGTACTTTTAACATAAAATATAAATTGTGAACTCACCTTCCTACTACCATCCTTTTCCAGCTTTCCAAGAATCATATCAAACTATATCCACAGAGATGTAAAGTAAGAAAAAAAAGGAAACAAAAATAGAGAAATGAATTGCACATTTTTCATAACATATTAAGTACAAAGACACAGTCACAGAATGAAAAACAGTGACTAATGTCAGAAGTACTTGTAACTAAATAACAAGCAAAAAGACATGATTAAATGTCTTAAACATAAGGCCATTGCAAGACCTTTTGTCATCTGAGTCTGCATCAGGCAGAAAGAGTAAGCAACTCTAAGATTGTCCTGACTAACAGAGATTTTAATGAAGGAATGAATTTCAGTTTAACTGAGGAAGGCAAAACATGGCCAAACGCACCTCTCTGCTTTCAATTACTATTTCACTAACGCAACGCAAGAACATATTCTCTCCTTGGCTGTCCTTCTCGTTCCTGTAAAAGAAAGAGAGGGAGGAAGGTACTCTTGTTTCTGAGAACTTTCCAGATAAGAATAATGAAGCATTAATAACTAGGAGAACATCTAAAGACACATAATAGCTCCTACCTGAGAAAGTAAAAGTACTGCAGAGCTTCCCTTGGATCTGTTGACTCAAACTTACGGGTGTAAAGCATCAAAAGCCGCACAAAATTTAAACGTCTGATACCAGGAGGGTCACCAGCTTCATGGCTTACTGCAATGTCAGAAACAGCACTGTTAAAGAATCTAATGCCAGGAAAACACTGATCTTCATCTCCAATTAGTTAGAACCATGATCCAGAGCTCTAATGCAACTAAAACAATTAACTCTTACGAGATTGTTCTGATAAATCTTTGCTCAATCACACAGATCTGCAGTTTCTAGAGGGTACTCTGAGGGCTAAGAAATTATTCCTTTACTGTAAAGTAAATAGGACTTACACAGCTGTGCACTCTGCCCAGATGCTTTCAGGAGCAATTTTAACTCAAACAGGACCAAAGCAACATGAACAGCATGACAGCGTAAGCGCTCTGTCCGGAAAAGAAAAGCAATTGCAGCTTCAAACTGTGCTGTCAAGAACAACACTTGGAAGTAGAGGAAAGGTGGCTGGTTCACTGCAAAATGTGATTCACCTGAAAAAAAACCACAACACATGTAGCATTTTCACATCATTTTCATGATTTTGCAATCAGAGATGACTGACAGTGGATGCTTCCTGTCACAGTGCATTGTTACTGTTTATTAGGTGCAAGTCATAACAAACACAGCACACAAAACTGAATTCCTAACCACACATCAGTGGCTCACCTAAAACTGTGCCACTGCAGATTTATCACGAAAGACCACAGCATAAAGACATATTCAAAGATCGAAACCGGATAAACAGTTACTCAAAAAAGCTCCTTTGGTCTTTTCAGACAATAAACTATCAACTCTGATCAACTGTGACAGATTCTCTAAAGACCACAACATTTTGCCTTCATTTATACTTATGCCAAGTGGTACAAATAATGTTAAAAACCCCAATTTTTCTACTCAGTGACACCAATGGTACCTTATTATATTTATTTTCTACACATTTTTATCTGAGTGTGAGTAATATTACAGACTAGAAGGCTGTGGAGAATAAAATTTTGTATGTTTTGGACAGTTCCAAGTGAGTTAATTTTGATTGATTGGAAGATGATGACAGGAAAATGTATTCTGTGGATGTTCTTAAAACCTTCTGAAGTGGAAGGAACTGTGACTTGAGTTCCCAGAAATTTACTTGACATACTAATGTAAGGGAAAAGATGAACACCAGAGGGATATAGAGGAAAAGCTTGGAAAGACATGCCTATGTTAGGTAGTGACTGCTTTGCTACTCTGTATTCCCAAAGCTGGAAATTCTGCTAAAGGACTTTTGCATATTTATGGTGAGAGAAAGCAACCCACAATTAATGGTTAAAGGAGAAATGGCAGCAATGCTGTTCACAGATGAATATTCACTCTCTGGATTGCTGGGAAAACATGGGACTCATTCATTATATCTTACTGAAGTCTGTCATGACTCCAGGGAAGCAGGCTGTCCATGGACACCCTGAAGATGCCTGTCACTAGTGGAGAGCTGCAGGGTTTTTGTGCACTCTGGGTTTTGTATAACAATTGGGAATTGTCCTCAGCACAAAAGCAGAGCCCCAAGTAAGACAACACTCTGTGGTTTCTCACCATAGTCTTCCAGCAGCTGCTTCTGGAACTGTGATAACGTTAGCCGGTCCTGCGGGGAGCTCGTGCCACCATCATCAAAACACACTTGATTCAGCTAAAAAACACATCCATAAAAGAGAAGCACAGGTATTTCCCCTTGCACAAGCAAAGCACTTAGAAGATATTCATTCCATCTGAGCCCCTCCTAGGATTTGACTAACTGACTAGAAACTGCATCTAGTCACAACATCAGCTCCATCCACTGCTGGGAAGCAAAAGATCTCTAATGCAGCAACTGCTGAAATCCATGCAGATATAGCCCCAGGCTTCTGTCTCTGTCCATGCCAGCAAATTCTGATGCTGGGCCTCCAAACACTCTCAAGCAGTATTTTTTGCCACAAATACAATACTAACAAATACATCATTCCACCACCCTTTTTCTGATAAAGGGGAGAAACAGACACCAACCAGTATTTATCATGCCCTCACCAAAACTGTAAGGACTTCAGATACATTGACAACATTGTCTTTGGTCAATTCACAATGAAATTTCAGACATTCACCCAGGAAGGAGAATTCAAAGAATCCTCAGCGTAGGAAGCTGATACTACTTGTAAAAACAGCTGACAAAGATCAGTGTCAAATGAAGAACATGAAACTTCCAAAGACAACTGTACCCAAACTAACACCTGATAGCACAGAGAGTAACAGAACAGCTCTGGGATTCAGGTTCCCAGCCCTGAATTATCTTCAAGGTCAGGTCACAATGTGCACTACATTGATGCAAAATACCATCTCTAGATGTAGGAAGGGTAATAGAGCAGTGAAGAAATGTGGTACCATTTAGACCTGTTCTTCCAAAAAGAAAAACCAAATACCACAACCCCAACACCAGACTTACTTTTAGCCAAAGATAATCTTCTGTTTTATCAGCAACTTCACTCTGGTTGTCTGTAATGTCACAACGGCCAATAATACAATAAACAGCTCTTTTGTAGGGGTCCGTGTTATTTCTCAGAGCTCGTCTGTAATGAAGACGCAGTTTATTTTCTGTGGCAGGTGACAGTCTAAGGAAAAGGAAAGATTGAAGGAAAAGACATGAAACCCATCTTCCCTGTATGAGGAAACCTGGATACAAATCAGTGTAAATAGGTGCATATCCACAGCAAAGGCATAATGACAGTAAGCACTGGCCAATATTTCTTGCACTTCCTGTTCCTATCTGTAGGTAAAAATTTTGCACACGTGAGTTTAAATACATAATTAAAGTTATGGAGGATCATTTTCAAATGCTCACTGCAGAGAGAGAAACCACATATGACAGTCTCTTTAGGGGTACATTAATACTGTGGCAGATGAGCTATTGTTTGACTCTGCTATTGCATCATTTCATAAAAAGAGAGCTCACATAATTTTTGCAAGTCTTTGTGTTAGTAACTAACAAGTAAGTAGGTCATTGTACCATGAGGTCTTTTAGGAGAGACACTTTCATCATTATTAAACACAGTCATAATGTTCTTTGTCATTCTTTTTTTCTTGCAACCTCTTGTTGAGAATTTTACAGAATCTAATCAATGAAGTGTTCTCCTAGACTAAGGCATTGTTTGTCAAAGCTATAGGCAGAGCACTTTTTCATAGCTGTAATAAAAACGAAGTCTATTATGTTATATTTCATAAAAGTGTTTGTAATTGAAACAGTGATAGTACCTTCAACAAGGTATCTGCAACAACCTTGATATAATGAACGTTCCTAGATACTCTCTACAAAACAGTTGATTTAATAGAATAATACCATGGCATGCCATACTTGGTAAATGGCACTTGAATTTTTATCCTTTCAGTTTATTTTGCTATCCTGGTTAATTTTTTTTGTTGTTTTGTTTTGTTTTTTTTGAAACTCACTGCAATTGGAAAGATAGAAAAGAAAACCACTGTGGAGTTCAGAGCACACCTTAGGCTGCACTAACTCAACTACTTTGCAACCACATCAGCAGCAGTTTGGCCAATGGCCTCTGCCAAGTGCTGGACAGCAAAAACTGGAAGAGAAGAATAAACACCAGATGTGAGAGTGATGCCTCTAAAGGCCTCTAACAAACACTGCTTGCCTTTCCTGTGTAGTATTTTTATGAAAGCAGGTGTAGTAAAAAGTGTTCCCCAAAGGAAATTCAGCTAAAATAAGCAACAGGGGAAATAAAAAGATACAGGACTCATGACAACAGATTAAATCTGATCTATTGTATGCCATATCCCACTGTTACTCTGGGTTTATCCTTCTGTAAAAAAGTAAAGCTACACTACACTGTATAATTTTTGAAATGTAAATTTTTGAACACTTTCAAACAATTCTTTTTCTGTTGAGATTTCTCAACGTCAAAGCCACAAATAAAATATGCAAACTTCTCCATGTAATTTAGGTAGGTAATACAAACATCAGGCAGCCATCACTACCAGAAGAGACCTGAGCTTTTTTATTTCTACCAAGCCATTGATAATTTCACTACTCCACAGCAATTCCCACCACTCACAAAGATCCTTTCTAGATCCCAATTACCTTCTGTCTTTACTATGCATGTACTCCTGGAACCAGGTTTTGAACTCTCCCAGCTGGTGCTGTGCCCGTTTCACCACGTGCATGGCTGCAGTCAGATCTCCGCAGCGCATGCAGTAATAAATCAGTGCCCACACAGGATGGCCCTCCACCTCACCATCCTGAAAAGAAAGTAGGACATACTTAATGTTTTCTTAAAAGCAACATATTTGAATGACTTTTCTTTATCCTTTGCTTCATTCATTATTTCTGCCCTTATACCCACACTCATATGAGTAATAAATTTCTGTTTGTTACAGAAGTCAGAGGTCATGAGGGTTAAATTCTGGCAAAGCTCTGCACATCTCAGCAGTGAAAGGTGTAACTCTCTTCTGCTTGCCTAGATTTCAATTCTGAGAATCCCAGAATTAGCACATGATATCCTCCCCACACATGAGATTGAGCTGCATTAGGCCACTGAGGTATTAAAAACATTTTCACTGAACAAGAACTATATCAAACTAATCACTGATCTCAGCAGGTAAGAAGAGACAGCTAGACTTAGCTGTGTGCTCTCCAATGTTATAATTTATTATTTCTTCATTTAACTTTTATATTTAATTTTTCAACCCAGACTGCCTATCTTTTAATTTTTTAGATGCAAAGCTATGCATTTTTTCCTACAGGCAGGTAAGAAGAGTTTTATTAAGATTCCTAAATAAAAGGACTAGGCTACAATTCAGATGAATTAATTACAAATTTGGTGATGGTTTCACCATCTAACAATAAATGTAAAAAAAGAGAAAAAGCAAAATAGGGAGATTAAGTTACTGCTTTTTTGAGCCATCATTATGCATTTTAATTCTTGCTTGTTGATTTCTGAGATGATGACCAGAAGACACCATAATTTCTAGAATCAGAACTCAAGCTACTGAGCACCCACCATGCTTTGGGATTAGGTCTCAACTCAAAGAGTGATTTTTCTGCCATCTCTCATTTTCCTAGTGAAAAATTCTAGAGAAGGAATAAGAGCCTGCTACCCTAAAAGCAGCTTAAACAATAGAAAAGCAACCGGAGGCTGCACTGGTTCCCCCTCTGTAGTGGGTGAACAGATGTATTATTTTAAGTGTTATTATTTTAGCTTGGTGGCTGACAGTGCTGGCCATACCTGCAGACCAGGGACAGACGCTGGGAGTTTGATGTTCAAGAAGCTGCGGACCAGTTGGTAGGTGCCTGGGACTCCACCCAGCTGAGCTTGGTGCAAGTTTCCAAAGACTGTCACAAAAGTGTAATTTTTGTAACTGAAAAACAACACAAGCAAAACAAACATGAACAGACTGGGACACACCTGCCACAAAAACATCCACTGCCTTTCAGATCTGACAGAGTTAACAATTTAAAACAAATTAAAGAGATGTTCAAACATTATCATTACAACAAAATGAGGCACAAGTTTTGGTCAGTTTAGGAAGATTCTTGTATTTAGCAGTTTCAGAAGACACTGTGTAGGAGCCTGCAGTGGACTGCTCCACGTTCAACTCTCAGTTATGAAGTTCCTCTTATTAGATTCTTGTTGTACAAAGGTAAGCTCAAATATATAACTGGCAAAAAGCCTTTCTACCCTAATACTTTAACTCTCAATCCTATCATGGAAGAACAGTTAAATACCACAGATGTGTTTGTCTCTCCTCCCTGCCCTCTGGAAAAATATCAGCCTTAGGGCTATGGACTTACCAGAAGGAGATCACGGAGAAAATGGGAATTTAGAGAAACAGAACTGGTAAACAGCTTTAAGAAACCATTTTAAAATAAACCATCAAAGCATTTAATCAAGAACCATCAATTTAACAAATACTCATGTTTAGAAGCAGAAGTCTCAAAAATCTGTACACTGAAGGAACACCAAAGTAAGCAGCATCAAAAAATGACATGAAGTTCTTTTCTTTCTCTGCAGCACGTTAGATTTGTGCACCATCAGAAACCTGGAAGACTATATAAGCAGGTATCAGAATATCTTGATAACTAGAATTATGGCATTATGGCTGAGGCAAGTGCATGCTCCTCTGGGCTTAAGAGAACAGTTGTTCTAAAGGAACTGAAGTATGAACAGCTAGCTGTGAGTAGCATTACATCCCTTCCATATGACTGAGGGACTGGTGAGGCACGGAAACTCTAGCATTAGCCAATTCCCACCAGGGAAGAAAAGCTGTAAGACAAGGCACAGGGTTTGGGCAAGATTTTAATTAAAAAAAAAAAAACAACAAAAAAGTGAAAACCAAGCCTGAGAGGCCTAATCTCCACAGATGGGATCATTGGGGAAGTACTACACATAACTAACTCCTAACTTCACCTAGCAGTTAATGGCACTGTAAAAATTTAGCAAGTTGGATAGGTGGAAAATCAGGTTAAGAGTCACTGGCTCATGGCACTCCGCTGAGGCTGAGGAACTGGGAACAGAAGACCCTTCTGATGTGTCAGCTACTCTGTGCACAGGCAGCAGCTGCCACCACCCCCCAGTGACACCAAATGCTGATGGGGTGTGACAACAAAATGTCAGGGCCAAGAAGAGGCTGTGCCAGGAGGTAAAAGCATCTCTTCCCAGAGTGCCGTATCAGAGCACAGTGCTTTCTGTGCTGCAATGCAATCTGTGTCCCTAACAAATGCCCACATACCACCCTGCAGTTATTGCCTGCATGGGCTGGAAGAGCCTGCTGGCATCACATTGCAGCTACTAGAAAAGAGACACAGCAATATCCACATGTGCAGTGAATGGGCATTTGACTTTGGGCAGCTTCACAGCTTGCAGTTCTCTGAGAACTCTACTGGTCAAGGAGCTTAGGCCCCCATAGAACTTGCTAATACACACAGCAAACCATTTTATACAGTCTGAAAATGACTGCTACATGTCTCAACCTCAGCTTCTTCACATTTTACAAATAACTTTTCAGTGTAGAAATGGCATGATCAGAACTTGACTCACTGCACCAGGTTTGCCCCCATGCTGTCCCCATGGGCTGCTGACAGCAACCAGCAATCAGAAAGGGAGCATACAGAAAAGAGGATATTCTTTTGCAGAAGAGAAATAGATCTTTCACTTTCCTCAAGTGAAAAACCTTCACAATATCACCATACATATATAGAATATTTATAAGCAACATAGAAGAAAGAATAAAAAAAGTCTTTGCATCTTCTAAACAACCTCCCCATGGATTCAAGGCCTTTTAAACTAAAACACTGTTAAACCAGAACAGTTTTTTATTTAAGTGGCTGCTCTAAGCCCTGCACAATAAAAAAGACAGGCAAGAGACACGTCTGTGAGCAGCATGAGGCAGCTGACTCTTAAGTGCAGTGCAAGGTCATTCTAGCTTATTATTAGGGAACTCTATCAGTCTGTTAACAGAGCACCCATCTTACCTTTCCTCCAGGTAGTGCAGAGCGTGCCTCACGAGCTCCATGCGCACCTCCATGTTGGTCCGGACTTTCAGAGCATCACTGGCAGGAACCAGGGTGACATCGGTCATTTGTTTCACCATGGCCCACATCTCGGAGATGTTCTATAAAAAAGTCATTCCATGCCCCAGCAATTAGTACTGAGATGAACAACCAACACTGCTTCAAGCTGCATGTTGTTTTGATGTTTAAGAAAATCATAAGAACACAAGAGTAATACATGTCAGTTTAGATTTGTAATGGAGATACCAGACACAGTCATGAAAGTAAGCTGCTTCTGTCCCATGGAATTCAAATTTCACAGGCTTTTTTGCATAATTCTTGTGCAAGAAGATGGCTGTAAATGTTGTACCTGCAATTGTTCCCAAAAATTGATAACTATTTCCAAAACTAGGCTGGCTACTTGGTATTCAGTCTCTTGATAATTTCTAGTTCACGCTTCCCACTCAATATATACCACAGCATCATCTCCTTTCCATGTAAGCAATGGCTCTGGCTGCTGTTGGAAAGCTGTGCCATCAGCTGTGATAAGAAGCATCAAAAGGACACTGATCACTTGGACAAAGGCTCAGTTATAAATAAAGGCTGAAAAACATCCAGATCTGCTAATTCACAAGGACAAGACGGTATCAGTGTTTACAGGACTAGGGTGTCCCAGCTGAAATGGCAAAATACTGAGAACTAACAGCACTGTTCACTTGGGCAAGGGCAGCTCTTTGATCTTGGTGCTTCAAAGCAGCAAGAACACTGAAACTCCTCCTGCTGTCCCTTGAAAAACAAACAGAGCTGTTCAGAGTGAAGATGCACATCTGTAATTCAGATCCAATTGAAGGGTTTGCCCCTCAGCTTCTGAGCAGCTTTTTGCTCTCCCCATTTGCACAGTGCTTTCATAGCTTGACCCTGCTGCAGTATTCTCTAGGCATTTCTCCAAGAATTGTGCATTTATTTTCTTTTTTTGGGGTAGATCAAGGCAACACAATTAAAGGAATAGAAAGAAAGGAAAGTAGGCAGATCACTGATTTAAAGTCAATCCTAGGGGTTTTATGCTTTGCTATGAGAGCATATTTCAGCTCTAGCAGAGTCTGACTGAAGACCATTTACCCCCAACTAAATACCTTTAAAGGACATTAAGAGACCACATTTTGTAAGCCAAATACAACAGAATGTATTTAAAATTAAAAGCAATTTTTTTCCTCAACAGCTTATCACTTATGATGGGACACTAGGTTTATTTCTTCCTCGCTGTGTTAAGAAATTTTCACCATGACCAACTTCATCACAGGGGGGTCCTGCTGTACTGGAAAAAATTCTGGTATTGCCTCTGTGTTTTCTGTGGAGCCATGCAATTTTTTTTGGCAATATCAGTATTTTTCCCCCCAACGTCAGCAGGCTGTTAATCAAAGCCTGAAAACAGCTTAAATACATTTCCTTATGTTAACTTACTGGCAATACCTTATCATCCAGGCCTGCAGCAGCAGCACAAAGGTCCACCAGGTTAGGCTGCAGATGTCCATTCACTATCTTCTCATTATAAATATAAATCTAAAACGTAATTAAAGTACGCATGTTTAACAATACATATAATGCTCCATTCCATCCACAGCCACAGCAGCAAAATCTAAGTCAAGCTTCAAAAACAGTGTTTCCAGCAAGTCCCTCTGCTTCCCACATCAGCCACTTCCAACCCAATGGTAGAGGAATGGGCATCAGCATCACCTAAGCTTGCATACCACCTCAAAGCCCCTGGCCTGCCCAAAGGCTGGCAGCAGCCCTGCTGTTCAGGGGTTCTGCATGGCACAGCACTGTGCTGAATGCCCTGTTACACTAATTGCAGTTAGTTACTGGAGGACAAAGATTCAGAAGTGACCTGAGAAGTGGATGGCTGTCATATTCCCCTGCATGGCAGCCTCCTACCTGCTGATGTGAAAGGAACAGGATTTTGCTGGTTTGTGGCAGTAGTCAGAGAAATGAACAGAAATCTGACCCTTCAGAGCCTGCCCTTAAAAGTATATACACACCTCCCTGTTTTAACTCTTGATCTTAACTGAGCTTTGTCTACTATTGTTTATTCCACTCTCAGTCCAAAGACCTTCCACTATGTCCAAAAATAATAATTCTCAATACTAGAAAGGCAATGCCATTGTACTTTGACTCCATTTGGCATGCAGCACTACTACACCATGCCCAGGGTACAGACAAGATGTAGAGCTCAGGACCGCAAACAGAATGGAGCATCAGTGAAATCGTGTCCGTGGATGTCACTGTGTTCCTGTGAGACAGTTTGAACTATCCATGAAGAACAATTAATCACTTCAGTGTAAATAAAACACATTTCACAGCTGCTGATAAATGGAAACAGCATGGATTTCCAGCTCTCCTGCCTGACCTTCAGGTCTCTCAACTCCCCACTGAAGCCACAGGAGTCCCACACAGACTGCTGACACTGGATTATTCTTGAACTGTGGCAGGCTGACACAAGCACAGCTCAGCCAGGCCAGCTTCTCTGGAGCCCTTGTTGGGAGCACACAGTGACTGCACCAAGTGTTTTGGTAGCAGAAGCCTGGCCACAAACACCACATTTCCAGGGCACACTGCAGCAGTGTGTGCACAGCCTGTGACCCTGACAAGGGCACACTGGCCACACTGACTCTACAGCTGCCCCAGAACCATGACTGCTAGAGAATAGGCTTCCCATACCCAAAAACCAGCATAGAATAACACTGATGGCTTCAAAGCACAGACAATTATGCTTTAAACAAGACCTTTACTGTGAGCGGATTAGAGTAGATATGAACTAAATTAACAAAACTATTAAGAGCCTCTAAATCAAATGTACACTTTAACAGCACAACCATGAACCTTTTGCTAGATACCATAACTGAATGCAGATGTAGGAAAACAGATGCAGAAGCTGCTCTGCCTCAGCACAGACTGAGCCAAAGTACACAGTAACAGTAATTGTGTGCAAATTAGGCAACACTTTGTCTATGTCGCTTCACATATTCCATTTTGAAACATCAAGTCCTTTTCTTTCATTTTGTTCTCAACAGTGCTGGTAAACAGATAATCTCATAAAATAACAACAGTAACAAATTGGTTATGTAAAGGTTTATCAGTTTTCCCTGAAAATTTTCAGAGGAAGTCTAATGCTACCAGGCATATTAATTCATAGTTGATGCACTAAAGCTTCTCATAAGCAATGTCATTAAAACAGGATATAATTGAACAAACACCAGGATTAACATTTCAGCATATTTCTTCCTACACACATACACAAGAAAAATGATCTTCCACATATGGAAATAAAGAGAATATAAAGCTTTCATTGGTAAACAATTATGCATTGACATAAATCCTAAAAAACTGCTTTTGAAAACTTAAAATAATTTACTTTACAAGCATAAATGCTTTCTACAGTCATATGTGGTGCTCAGGATCTTTTATTGACAAAAGATATCCTATAGCAAACAGCTGAGCATGCTTCTAAAAACATCAAGATTTATGTGTTTGACAATAGCATTTATCTCTAGGCAGGTATTTTCATGTTTTACCTACCATATCTTCTTTTAGACTAAGCTCCAACCTTTATTTTCCCCATCTCTCTCCATGTAGAACACAGTGTTAATGAAGTTTTTTTTTCACTTCCACTCACCTGACGAGCATATGCCATCTCCACACTGTCCAAAGAGCTGCGACCCAGAGGACCCATCTCACCAGCATAGCTGGGCTGTTTAATGAGAAGCATATAGGAAGGTATGAAGTATAGAATTACCATAATGCATTTTACCAATACATCTGCTCCTAAAGAACAACAGCAAAACTGTGTTCCTGACAGAACTAAGAACAGGGTTTGAAACCATTTACAGAGAAAAATGCAGTCTCACTGCAATACCCCATTATCTTCCCAATATAGCTTAAACTTTCTAAAGTGACAGAAATCCTCCTTATTCAGTGCACAAACCAACCATTAGCTTTCCAGAATCAGGACATCAGTGTCTCTTGGTAGCACATTATAATTTTAATTCTTTGCTTTTGTTGAAAGGTTACTTCTTGTCAGTGTCTTGCTGTGAGGCATCTACTCTGAACATCCATCACAGCAAGGACATAGAATTAAATGGATGAGCCCAAACAGATCCAGACTGGCAATTCTGATACTCCAGTTTTGTCCAGTACCATGATATAGACATAAAATAGGATTGCAGCATTCAATTGTGTGCTGCAAAGTGCCCCACTGCTGGTCTAATGCAGGAGGAAGTATGCTGGCAATATCCTGACCTGAAAAAAATAGTCTTTTTACCCACAGAGACTATGCCAAGATTGAGATATTTTGAGTGTAGAGCAGAGAGAGACAGCCAATGGAATCATGGTGTACAAAATGCATACTCTTATAAAACTCATAATACAACATACCATACATAATAGTATAATGTTGCATAAAGCAATTTTAAGTATTCACTACAAGGCAAAGGTATGTTCTCAGTACAGCCACCACTGAACATAGATGTTCAATAGTTTGGAGGAAAGAATACTCCCAACAATACTCTGTGCTATTTCCTGTTTTCTAAAAGAAAGTAATTCTTTTCAGCATCCAGATTGCAAGTCTTGAGTTTGAAAAATAAAGTACTGTCATTTTAAAGACAGATCCCCCTTTGAGGTAAACAGTCCTTTAATATCAGCTGCTTCAGAAGCCAGGCTGGTCTGAAGATCAAAGCTAGACAAGTTCAGTACAGAAACATAATATTTATTATGAAGCCAACTGACATAGTTGGGGCAAGAAAAAAGGAACAGACAAGCTTACAGCAAAGCAAGGTTTTTCAGGCTTGTTACCATATAACTCAAGGCCATGGATATTCATCTAAACTGGAATCAGTAATTTTTTCCGAGAAAGGGCAGGTACATCTGCAGAGTTTAAAAATTAAGCTTTTTACCATCAAAGTCAGTTACAACTGGCTGCACATCCTCATTAGCTGTTACAGTGCACCTAAGCAAAACTGTCAAACAGCTTACTGCTTCTTACACCAGTCACCCAGACTGTCAGTATTTCACAGTGCAGACAGGATCACCTCCAAGGATTGCTTAAGGACATGCTCTACTCTTGTCTGGAAGAGTTCACTTAAATGTGACCAACTCACTGCCTGTACAAACAACATAAAGCCCAAATGCAATAGTAAAATCACTGTTTTCACTTCCAGTTTAATCAGCTTTAGAGTTCAGCTTTGCTGACACTTGTCAGACTGCAGCATGGCAGGAGCGATGTTCTTGCCATGACCTGGCTTGTGCAGATTTCAGGAAGAGATCCAGAAAGGGATAGCTTTTCTCCAGATGGTGCCATCATTCAGTTTCTTGTTTCAAATGAGGACAAAATACTGGCAGTTTTCAAAAGAATCTCACTTTTTCTGGGAACTGTATCCCAACTTCAAAATTAAATAATACAAACATATGAACTTCCAGACATGTTACTGATCAGTTTTGCACTGAGCATTCCCTCAGTCATTCCCAAATTAATTTTGTTTTGGTATTAGTTTAACCTGGAATATCTTCTACTGCATAAGACCTCTCTTAGACTTATGAGTATGTATCCTTACAAAGACAACTACTACTCACTGTCCCAAGGAGTTTTGATCAGTAAAGTATTCACAAGTTAAAATTTAAAAAACCCCAGAAGTTACATAACTGCAATAGCCAAGAAACTGTTCTGCATTGGCTAGGAATTTAAACATGAAGATATGGGCACTGACCTCTATCAAGAAATTGTAAGATCTTTGAGATACCTGTCTGAGCAGCATACAATAGCTGATTACAGAATAAAAAATACTCAGCAGCGTTTGCCCCTAATATAATGAAATATCAATGAATGAAGGTACCAAGGATGAACCTGGACAATCCTTTAAAATGGCTGAAATTAGTTTATTACTGCATTCATTTCTCACTAATAATGCTATTTAAAGAATGTTAACCTGATTACAAAATCAGGCAGGTGCATTTAAACCTTAGGCTCTATAAAAATGCTTTACAAAAAACCCAAAAGCAATTTCACTTTTCTTTCTGTAACTGAACTTACACTAAAAATATTCTTCACAGTCCCTCTTAGTGGGTGCTGATATTCAGAAGTATCTGCATTTTTCTTTCAGTGCCAAATCATCTGACACAAATTCCTTTAAATCCACCTAAAACTCGACAAATTCTTTGTTCTAAAGAACAAAGAAGCTGTTAAAGCAGGTTTCCTGGGAAACAGACACGACGGCAGAAATAGCGTTTTGCAGCCTTTCCCTGTGCCGAGCCAGATAAAATCCAGAGTTATTTAAAGTCATGCTAAATTATGGACATTGTCATTAATTACCGATGAGGTTTCATCTCCTAAAGCAAGTGAAGACAAGTACATAGTGACTTAGAGTCACTTTTCAGCCAGGGCCCAAGCACCAGACACACAGGGATGGGGGCTTTGTTTTGTGAATCTGCTCCTTTTTCTGCTTTGCGGCACCAAAGAGCACCCATGTGGCTGCCACTCCAGAGAGTGGTGTGTGACTGCTGGCTTCAAACCAATTCAGGTAAGAATCTGAATTCAAAAGTGCATGCCTAAAACTAAGAAGTAACTGCTCTGGGGTTGTGTTTTCCTTCCCTTTCTCCAATTTTAGTTTTTCTCTAATCATTATGCTTTAATCATTATACTTCTTCCCTATCTGCCACAGATGAGAACTGCCACTTGGAAATTCTTTAAATTCTACTGAATTGGCACTTCAGGGAAAAAAAAAATCAGGAAGTCTAGAATTTGTCCTAATTTTCTTATACTTTTCTTTCCTATGGAAAAAGAGCCATGGAAACAAGCATATTTCCCGTTTTTCCCCATCTCATGCATGCATTCTGGCTTCACCTTTGAATTATTAAACTACAAGAAAGCACTAGCTCACTGAACTGTCTCATGGCTGTGCTAAAAGGAAAGTTCAAAAGGAAAACTAAAGCAGTGAGTCAGCATGGGGAAGGCCAGTTCCACTGCTCTCCCTGAACTGCAGAAATGGATTGTGCAGGCAATCCTGCCCAAGAAGAGACATCCCCTACAAACTAATGGGGGGAAACTGGGGAGTGGGGAGGATATCCTTTGCTGGCAAGTCAGAACTTACCAAGTTTCAAGCAAGAAAAATATAATGAAAGATGGGCTCAAAACAGCAGCTAGGACCATATGAGAAGAATCATGTTTTGGGTCAGGTTCTGAAGTTTAACTGGAGCAGCAAAAGGAAAAGCAGAAAAGTGAGGAATGCACAAAGGACTGCAGAAGTGTAAGTGCACACATAGATCTTGTTGTATCTCTTGTCTGACATTGCTTAAATAACTTGTGCTGTTTTTCTCAACCACCTTTGAGTGGTTTTGCTTTTCCATGCCCTGAATTTTGGTCTTTCCAAAACATGATTCAGAATTGAAATATTTAGTCAGAATATTAAGCATTTCTCAAAGCTGCAGCTTAGCTGCACTGCCATCACATATTTATCTTTCAAATTCACTTAGCCAAATGATGCTGCTTTTCAAAAGAGTCTTCCTTCATTTGCACTCAACCAAGTATTCAGCCTTACTTGCACACGAATCCCTGTGCAAGTAAAGATGCATTATTCATCACCCTCATAAGCATATGCACATTCCTCAGCAGAAGTCTGGGCAGACATTTTGTCAGCACTCCAAATGGCTTGGCCAGTAGACACAGCGAATATCTAGGCAGGAGACCAAGCTGGAGAAACCCCATCAAAATACACTGTGGTGGAGTGGAAAGCATCTTGCAGTGCTTGGGATTTAAGGGGTTTAAGATATGATACAAAGGGGCAGAACAGAAATCAAGAGGTGCCAATATCTCTGTATCACTGCAGGAGCGTGCTGCTTGACAGCAGGAGTGGAAGAGCTTACGGAAAGGGTGGAAGAAAGAAAAACCTGGAATAAGGAAAAACTTGGAAAAGGACAAAGGACAAAGGAAATGCCTTGGCACCTCATGGCACAATAGTCATAACAAAACCCTTCATACCTTGAAGAAAAAACTCAGGCTTTCCAGCCCCACAACAAGTACCTTTTTATCAGTTCTGGTTTTCCCTGACAAGAAGGTGGCCAGGCTGGATGACAAGGGGGAACAAAAAACCTTAATGGCAAGTCCTGTACTAGGTTCTTTGAATTGTGAGCTTTGCCTGTTAATTGGTCTTATTTCCATGAATAATGTGTTGGTATTTCACTCTGCCCAAATTAGCTAGCCCAAAGCTTGAGAATTGGCTTGCAGGCAGACCGGCCCCCTGCTGTGTTTGGATCTGTGCCTTTTCAGCTGATTCTCCATCTCCAGAGGGTATCAATTAAACCTCTACTATATTCTACAGGCTGTGTCTGTTTGTGTCACATACACACAAAAAACTTATTTGACTGGAACAAGGCTTTAGAAGAACAACCTGCTGTGGGGAGGTTAGATAACAGGCTTTTAACACAGTAGATGCACTTCAAACCTCTCAGACCTTTGACTTCTTGAGGCTAAGACTAGAATATATCAAGGATTTTAAATGCTCTTGAAATGACATACTGCTACTATGAAAGCTTTGAAACAGAGTGGAGTATTACTGAGTGATAGAGTACATTGAATCTTTAAACTCATTCACTAAAAACATTAAGAGCTGAGTTTTCTCCCATCCTCCCTCACACCAATTTGATGCTTGGCATCTCAAGTGCCATGGACTGGGAGTAGCGTCCACTTAACAATGAAACAGCAGAATATGGATTTTACCTGTTCAGAGTGGGTTATTAAACTACTTCTGCTAGCAGTTAACATCCACACTCTGAAAGGAAAATCCCATACCAGTAACTGGCACACAAATCAAAGATGTAAGAAGCTATCAGTACAACTGCCAAGTCTTCAGATTCACATCCTAAAATAATGGGATAGCTGTTCCTAGTTTAAATTAATTCAGCCTGTATTATTTAGCATTTCTAATATTGGAAAGCTGGACAACCTTTGAGAAGTCCCAGTAAAGAATCAGTAAAATATCTTCTGGGATAGACAGCCTCTATAAAAAGAGGTATGCTAACTGGGATTAACCTATATTTAAAAGAACAGTAATCAGAAAGGGACATTTCATTAACAATTTCAATTATTTCCAAATCCCTATACAGGTCATACCCCATTAGCACCAATGGCTTTTTTAATTTTAGTATAATTTGCAGGTCATCCCAATGAACAAGAATTCATTTTTATGGGTGGAGAATGTGGCTATAAAAACTGTGTCTCTTTTTTTGTCCTGAAAGCACAGCAACTTGCATCCTCCCACTCCCTATCCCCTCTCCTCTCAAGGTGAACATTTCCATGGAGCACAGTGCAGCAGCTGTGATGTAACTTTGTGCTCCAGGGACCACAGCTGCTGTCTGATGCTTTCAGCTCAGAGGAGCTCAGTTCCCAACGCTCTGTACACAACTCTGCTTTGCTCTACTCATTTAACTGAAACACTTTCTTTAAGAGAATAAACAGTAAAGGTTTAAATTGTAACAGAAGATAAGGAATGTTTTAAGATGATAGTAAATATTTCTTTTGTTAAACATGGGGTCAGTCTTGCCCAAAGGATTTGGTCACTGCTGGATTAAACAGAACACTAGAGGTCTGAGCAGCGCAAAATTCTAATCTGCTCTGCATGAGACAACAAAATAAAAAGGAAAGCTTTTTTGGTTTCTTTTTATTCATTTGATTTTGCCAAGAAACCTGAGAGACTTCATCAGCCTCCTAAGAAAAGCCATAAATCCCAGCTAGCACACAGTGTTAAGGGGAAGAGACACTCTAAGACCCATGTGTAAGCACAACTACACCTGAGAAACTCCCTGGTGTCACATTGCAAAGGTTTCCTGAAGTCCCCAGGGTGCTTTTTGTCCCCTGGGTATATTGACCTAGTATGTGTTTGTGACTAAGTTTCCAGCCAGCACATATACTGCTCAAAACACAGCTTCAGCAATAGCAGCTCCACTGCCTGTACCCATCAGCCAATAAATAGAATCAATCACAAAGGTTTGATATACTGCTAGATAATGCATTCTACTAGTCAGAGCCATTCTAGAATTAAGTAGGGATTTTATATTTCTCATTTACACGCAGTTGTAGTTGCAGAATATTTCAAAGTGGTTTCAGCAGTGCTGGAATGCCAGCTGTGTACAGCGCTGTGCATGACTGTGTGGAGCATTTAGAAAGACAGAGTTACCTCATTTTCCTGGGTGAAATCAAGAGCATCTTCCCCTGATGCAAGCAGAGAATGAAGAATCCTTTGTTTCACCTGTTCCCATTCAACCAGCATTGATTCTCGGTGATACTCCTCAGCCATGGCAAAAGTCTGTTGGTGAAGAAGAACAAGAGCTAAGGGACATATAGAAACACACACTAGCCTAATTCTGCTATTAATAGACAAGCCCAAAAATGAAACAGAAAATAGCAACTACATAAATTAACCAGGTCAGCCCTCAAGAGCTAATGGTGTGCTGCATATTATTTTAACAGGCTTCCTGTTCAGGTACAAGGGGATTCAGAAAGTAGGTGTATGTAGAAATAAGACGACTCTCACATACCCCCAGCTGGTAAAAGAGGGAAACTGTGTCTGTCTCTTCCATGGCATGGCAGTACCGGAATCTGAGCAGGCCAAAAATCAGTAGGCTTGCTACTTTAACTTAGCAGCATACACATAATATCCAGGTTCATCACTGAGTAGTTTACTGGGATTCAACTTCTCTAATGATCACTAGCTTTTCACCTCCCTGGAGGCTACAAAGGTCTGACTCACTGCATTCTTAACAAAGGTGTGTTATTGTCCGTAATAATTTTCATGTCTTTACCGATGTGTTTTACTTTTAAACGGGAAATAGGATAAAATAAAAATCAAAAATATTAAGGGAAAACAAACCAGTGTCAAAGAATCAGGAAGTCTCTTTCATCAGGAACATAACTTGGGAAAGCACAAAGGAAAATAATATCCCAAGAAAAAACAACCTTTACCTTGAAAATGGCTGATGTGCTACATTGTCTTCAGATCCAACTGAGGAACATAGCAGAGGAAATGACACAGCTTTTCCCTTAGGAAATAAGGGAATTATTCCCTTATTTTGGCAATAGCATTAGGCTAGAGAAGATGCTTCACTACCTTTTCTGTTACTGTTGGGGTGGGATTAACAGCCTCAGGTATGTTAGCATGAAATGTCAGCCATTTCAGCATATGAAATAAGAGAATCTCCACTAATTCTAAATAGAGAATGAGCTATATTGTGTCTTCTGCCTCATTCCTGTTCACACAGCTCTGTGCTGCAACTTACATAACTAAATGTCTTGGTAGGCTAAGTTTTTCACTTCATTGCAGTTCACTGTTAGGATATTGTCAATTAATGAGCAAAATATTCCTCAGAAGTGAATTGATAAGAGACAATGACATTGGCAAACATTTAATTACAGTAAATGTACGCAACTAGAGCTTCAGATTTGTGTTTCTTTGTTGGGTTATAAAATTCACTTTATACTTTCATTGCAGAATACAGGTTTTACCCATACCTTCACTACAATAATTTCAACAAGGTTTTAAATATGCTTCCATAGTTATAGTATAATTTTATGTAATTCAAATCAATTAACATGCTTATGTACAATTTCTTACCATTTGTAAGAAACACAGGCTCAGTTCTAAACCTGATGCCCCCAGTAGACATGGAGGGAAACAATCATTACATGAGCACTAGGAAGTATGGAATGACATTTCCAAGAAGGAGTTTCAAGATAAACAATAGGAAGCATTTTTCCATGCTGCATAATTCACTGTCCCAGAACATGACAGATACCAAAGGCACAAATATATTCAGAAACAAGATTAATTTCTTACAAGAAAACAAGTTGCTGCTCGATGATCTTCAACTATTTGTTCAGAGGTGAAGATACAAGAGATGAAGAGGGGAAGACTAACTCTGTCTTTTCCTCTCAGACTAAGTACTTATCCCTTTCAAGGTAAGAAAACTGGACTCTGCAAACCTCTCCTGATTTTGTTTTTAGGCAAAAATGACGGTGCTTTCTTCCAACTTACCCTCCTCCTAGACTCTTCAATGGCAGACAGCAATGCATTATCTTTTTCATTCTTCAAGAATCCCTGCAGAAAAGGAGAAATGGAGTTTTAGCCCAAAAAAAATCAGCCTTGCACTAACATCAGATACATATTGTAGTACTCAGCTCTTTCAGCTCTGAGAAGTGCTCAGAGCTGTCTCTGCAGTCCAGTCCCAAGAAGTTTAAAGATCACTTTATTTCACCAAAGGTACAGTAAGATCATCCAGAGCAACATGAAAATGAAAATGCATTAATCCTCTCTTTTAATATGCATTAAATCCTAGTGAAATGTCCTGCTTCTATTCTCTTTTATCACTGTGTCCCAGCATCTGCTTCCTCTTGCTCTTCATTTGAGGGAGCTAGGATGAAAGCTGGTAGGAGCGATAAGCCAAGATAAGATTGTTGGACTTGAGTATGCTAAAAAAAATAAAACAGGCTTTGACTTGGCAGCTTCAGGCAGAAGTTGAGATCTTGGAGGACTGATACAACTGTGAAAAAGAGCCTTAAAAATAGTCAGTTGAGGAAGGATGGAAATAACTAAACAGTTGGAAAGCACACAGAAAAAGTTTACCACAGAGCCACACTGCTTCTCACCATGAATACAGCTGGATTGGGTAAAAAGGAAGAATTGTATTTTTAATTCTCAGCATATGAGTAAATCTCAAAGAGGTCAGGTGTGTGTGAACAAACTGATTTAGATGAGCTGCTAGCTCCTTATCCCAAAGGTTACTTTTATGACCTATACTAGGAAATATAAAATAAAGTTTTAACTTTAAACAAGTAGCTGTGTGGTAAACTGCAGTAACACACAGAGATAACAGTCAGGATATGTTTATCACATTTTAACATGCATATCTTCATTTTGCATGTTCACTGTTACATCACCAATTAAATGAACCAAATTGATTTGTATGCCCAGACTTCAACTTAATCATTATTCAGGTCATAAAACAGAAAAAGAAGCTTTTGTATCCCTCCAAAGTAATCAGCTATAAATTATCAACTCCATTAATTGCGAATATCTTAAAAGTCTGTACACTCACTCCACAGTTCTAAAACCAAAACCTGCTAACAAACTCAGAGAGAGGGAAATCAGTGGATCATGCTTTATGCTTTTATAAAGAGAAAACATGACTGCAGCAGTGTCCAACTGAACTTGTCAGGAATCAGGATGATTTTGTGCCTTTTAGTATCCCCATCTTCCTGCAAAGAATTTCTGTGGTGACACACAGAGATTTGGGCTTTTGGAAAAATATATTTATGATAGGTCTTAGAAACTGCCCTGCAGCAGCAATACATACAACCACACAGAGTGATACTTAGCTCTGGGAGGTAAGGAGCAATTGAAATCTCCCCAATCTGAAGCAATCTGGCAGAACACTGTCACACAGGAGTGCTGCCTGCTGCCTGCTTCCTGCTCCTCAGCACCAGCATGTGAAATAAAGGGCATTGCACTCTCTCCCTTCTGAAATATGTAGAACAAGTATTTGAGGTACATGGGACAGGCTATGACCCCCTTCAGCTGGAAATAAGAAGGTGACCCCTTTCTGTACACCAGAGAGAGAACAAGCCGCCATCCCCCGAGAGACGTGCAGTGCAGCTCCCCAGAAACAGCCCTTGAATTACACATGGAACAGAACGGTCACTGCTACCCAGCCTATTCTTCATTTCACCAGCCAACAGGTCCTGCTTTATTTTTAGACAATGCCCACAGAGAAAACACAGCTACAACCTGAAAAAAGGGAAGCTAAATCCAGATCCTTGCACATGTCTGGGGACCAACTATTACAGCAGCTGCCACTGAGACAAGGGTTGCTGCAGTAACTAACTGGGCCAAGACCCAGCCTCAGATCTGTGCAGGAGAGGGATGGAGATGTGCCTTGTAAGTCCCTGCCTGCATGGGTAGAAGGACTCTGGGAGAGCCACGAGTTTTCTGGATTTTTTTTCCCCTCACCTCCAACCTAAAATGGAGCAAAATTATCTAGAATTAAAACAAGCAATGCTTCTGGACCTTCAAACACACACCAATACATGAGCAAAAGAGACCCATTTCTGATGGTAGAGGTCTGTTGCTGCAGAGGACAGTGGGTTAGCTGTATTCTAACAACACTGCTAATTTTACAGACAAAACCAGTCCACTGTCTCCAAGATGCAGACTTAGAGCTATCTGGATGTGATGGAGGGTGTGAGCTTGCAGAGGTCCTGGATGCCTGGCTCCCCATTCGCTCTTTGAGCCCTGGGCTTCTGAAAACCACAAGAGATACAAGTCCTACCTTTCCTGCCCTTGGTCTTCCCCTGTTTCCTTTCAGGGATGTGTGCCCTAGCAGGTACCTGCCTAGAAACATACACAGCAATGACGGTAATCAACAGAGTAATTCAAGATGTGCTTGAACTTCCCTTGATGTCAGTCAATCCAGGCTGACTATCTTTACAAAACCACCCAGCTCCCAGAGAGTTCTACTAGGTCTGTTTAAGGGATCATATTACACTGAATGCCAATTAGAGGATGTTAATTGTCTTTTTCAATCTCAAAAACTACTTCTTTTGCAAAATAAAATCCTCACACATTCAAAATAACATCTGTAATGCCTCACTAAGGAGAAAAACATTTTTAAAAGGTTGCCCTATGTCTTGTGTTAAAACATTATGACTCTAGAATGACAATTTCTGCTTCAGTTAATTACAGACTAATTGTTAAATCTCAGAAGAGGGAGTTTCAGTAACTGATGCTGAAGCTCCTGTTACTGCTTGTGCGAGTTGCTTCTACTTAAGTTAGACCAAATAAGAGTTTCTGGGGCGTCACTTCAGGCTTTGGTTGCCAGAATTTCTCTCGTTAAGAAAGCGAGGTGTGTCCAGCTGGCTGCTGGTTTCCCTGGATTTATCATTGCCACCTAGTGGTGCACTACACTTTGATCACCCGACATGACTTCAGGGACGTACATAAATGCACACAAATGCACCTCTGCTGCATGAAAAAGCAGAGCCCCGGAACAAGGACAGGCAGGAAGATGGCAGAGATGCACTTTACATTGGAGAATTTTTGTCCTCAGAAATCCCAGGTTACAACTTTAAGGGTTCACGTATCTCTTAAGACGGCTGGGCTGTGAACAGTGCTGGTTGTGCTCACCAGTTACATTTGCCCTAAAAGCTTTCCGCAGTCCCAGAGGCAAGGTTTGACTTTGCCATGAACGCTGGCAGCCTGTAACAAGGATACGGAGGTGCAGCATTCAGCACGCAAGGGGAGTGCACGACCCACAAAGCAGGAGCTGCCCTCTCAGGGGAGATGCTGCTGATTGTACAACGAGTAATGAGACATTGCTTCATATTCAGCAACCAAAGAGAAAAGCAGGAGGAGAATAGAAATGATTGATAGGAGACAAAAGGCTATTTCACAGAGGCAGATGGCAAAGATAGGAACAACCAACATGAGCATTGCTATAATCTCAGAGGTGAAAACCTCACCTTGCAGCTCTCTGTGCACAAGCTCTTCCAGTGCAGGGATCCCAGTGTAGCCTGGATTTTGCTTGAAAATTAAAATCTTACTTCCCTGAGGTAGGTTTATGCAAAAAGCTCACAGAGCCTTAATGTCACATCACTCTGCCCTGCTTTAGTGAGTGGCTTTTGATTTTCCTTTCTGTTACTGTCTGACTCCCACACATCCTTCCTGCATCTAGTTTGGAAGGGAAGCAGCATAACTCTTCTCCATCACCAGCTCTCTGCACCACTCACTGCTGAATGTTTCCCACACACCATTTGTACAATATCCGATGTGATGGTGTTTGCAAAACAGGGACACAGCCACAGAAATACACCCACTCTCACATTTTCAGGTTCCTGCTTTTCAGTTAGTCCTTCTTACACTTACATGTCTACTGAGTCTCAACATCTTTCCTAAGTACATTCCAGATCCTCTTGGATCTCCTACACCTTGAATTTCAGCCTGATCTCAGTCTCCCTTTCTTTGCTGAAATCCAGCCTCCTGGAGCCTCACTCAATGGTTTGTAGAAGGGCAGGACAGTGGAAGGGCAGGACAAGGACCCCTGGCAGCCTGTGCTTGCTCCAGTATTACCTCACATCTCGGACAACCACTGACTGACACAGGCTGGTTTGACAGCAACCAGCATCTGCCTTGCTCCAGCCTGAATTCCAGCAAGAGAGTGTTCCAGTAGTTCATTATCAGTACAAAAGGGCACACGTGCACGCACCAATGGTCTCTTTTTGACAGGAGACTGAAAGTCTCTTCCATTTCCTACAGTAAATGAGGTTAGTAAACTCTTCTGGCTGAGAGAAGTCTCTTAATTACTTTCATCAGCCAGGCCATACTTTTAATACTTGATCTTAGTATTCAAGCTGTCAAGAGAAGGCGAATGTTGCCAAGTAGTATATTGAGGCCTTGGATGTTGACAGCAATGGGTACTTTCTCACTGGCACAGAAAGAAAGAAGAAAATGAAATGAACAATCTGGGACCATTTCAAGTCAATTGCTCTTTGCTTAAAATATTTTCAAGTGCTGGATTTCCAGTAGATCCAGTGAATCCAGCAGGGACAGTTAACAAAAATCACTCTTTGGCAACTCCAGGTGAAGCACCTGAATTTTTTATTTCTACTAGCAATTCTAAGAAACAATTTGCTAAATACAATCCTATTAAAAACATAGACACATCTGATCCCACTTCTGGTACAACCCTCCTGGCCATGTTCTCTCTGGAAAAAGAAAATAAAGCAAAATTACCTGGCACTTTTTAAATCTAAATTATTGTTTGTGCTGACACAAGCATCAGTACTTGCTGGCTGATTTAAAATAGAGGCCAAAGAGTGAAGAACCATGGCCAACTACTGGATTTCTGAGGATGGGGATACACCAGTGTAGCATGAGCAGTTATTTCAGTCTATTCACTATTCCTTTTTATGTGTGATACCACTGTGTCTTGGAAGCCTCCATAGGTCTCCCATGATTTATTTTTCAGAAAGCATCAGGTTTTTTGAGCTAAAGCCATGCAGATAAGCAGTTTCACTACATACCTTGGCCTGTGCAATACTGTGCCCTTCAAAGCAGCAAGGCAGATGCCCAAAGATCAGCTTTCAAGCACAACAAGCCAAGAGCATTTGCGAAATTGGCTTCCTCCTCGGAGAGCTTCAGATGGCAAAACTGCTACAAGGCCAAAACAGACTGAGGGCAGAGAGGAAGACAACCCCAGGAAGAGTGATTCACCAGTCAATATCACTTCAAAGCTGCATGACAGGCAAAGAATGCAACATTGTACAAAGACAAAAAGGTCCACTGCAAAGGACAGTCTGACGAGTCTCATTCCATAGCTGTATATATTGTTCTATTTAAGGATTTAGCAATACAAAATTTCCCTAGCCTAAGACAGCTGCACTTGTCAAACTACAACATACATTTCTCAACTTCCTTGCCATCATGTTTAGAGTGGGAAATCCTGCAACATTTTTAATTCCCTGTTGGCTGAACAGGAGAAGAAGGGAAAAACCAGAAGGCTTTAGAGTTTGGTAAGACCTAAGAGTCAGTTGTTGAATCAGAGACTTTCAAAGCAACAGCCGTGTTGAAGCTGAAAAGAGAAAAGTACATAGCAATAGCTACAAAACAAAACTGTGCTAATACAGCCAGATATTGGTCTTGGGGAAGATCTCCTGCTCTGCTACCTGCCTTCACAGAGGTCAAATCACATCCCTCTGTGCACTGTGACCATGCTACAGACTTGTAGTCAATACTCATGCCCACCGGGTTTGAGAGTCAAGCTTGCAGAGTTCTTACCCATCCTGCAAGCCAATATCATTTGAGTGGCAGTAAGTCATTAAAATATACAAAGCCTGGCTTCATCTCTGCTTCCTTGCGTGACTAGTAGCAATTTTAAAAATTACTTCAGGGTTTTTTATGTGGCTTCCTGCTCCAGCAAAATCTAATTTTGCAGAGCTGCAATGCTGTCTTCCTTTTGTGATGGAGAAGCAGCAACCTGGGCCTCACCCCAGCAGCAGCAAGAGTCGCACGCCAGGCTGGAGCCCACGCACAGTGCAGAACAAGAGGGGCATCTCCACTTGCCCACAAGGTTCTCCCTGGGGCTGTGTGCACCATGGAAGATGCACTGCAGCACCTTTTCCCAGAGACAAGCACTGGAGTAAGAACGGGTGTCCCCTACTGCGCCATCGGCACGCGTTGATGCAGTGCCCAGGTTCAAACACAGTCTTTAATCTGTGTTACAGAGCAAGCCTTAAGCAAATATTTACAAAGAGCTCTCTGCTGCAGGTTAGTGCCCGCAATGCAAAGATCTAGTACTTTTTTGTGTATTATTTTACTGGTTTAGACTGTTTGATCTGTGAAACTCATGCAGTTTTCACAGTAATCTTAAGATGGTATCCAGGAACATTGGATTTTGCTGTGCTGGATAAATATCATTATTCCTTTCAGCCGTGACAGGTGGAATTCAAACTGCAAGAAGCATTCCTTGGGAAAATCATGGATCAGCTCTAACATAAGTAGGGGCAGATGGTGCACACTCTTTGACTCTTGCTGGGCCTGTTTGAATCTGGCTGGAAATGTGCTCCTCAGACATACAGGCTTGAAGGGAAAAAATAAAAATACCTCCTAGCACTCACTTCGGCCTGGACACCATGCATTTAAGCATGGGAGGCTTATATCAAACCATCCCCAGCACTGAGAGGCACCACCAGAGCCCACACCCAACCGCAGTCCTCCAAAACACATCTGCAGCATGTGGCCAGCAAAGAGAGCACAGGCATCTGCAGTGAACAAAAGCAAAATTTACCATGAAACATACAGGGAGCACAGCTTTATCCTACTGGAAATGTCTAGAAAAATACCACTGCTCAGATTTCCTGCAGGAATATCGTGCCAGGCACTCACCAGCGCCAAAAATTGAACTCTCTGCTATGTGGCACTCCTTATTCCATGTATAAATGGAGATCATCACTGCTGGCAAGAAACATGACTCTGCTTTATTTTAGTTTCTTCTAATTCAAC
This sequence comes from Anthoscopus minutus, assembly GCA_013399455.1. Taxonomy (NCBI): domain Eukaryota; kingdom Metazoa; phylum Chordata; class Aves; order Passeriformes; family Paridae; genus Anthoscopus; species Anthoscopus minutus. Next base: position 418,612 of record VWYI01014803.1, on the reverse strand, counting down.
ACAGGATGCTTAGTGAGTTCATGCACTATAAGATTTCAGTATTTCATTGAAAACTGTACTTACACGTGGCTTAACTCATAACATGAAAATTCATTGCAGTGTTCCTGTGTATTTTAGATTTTACAAAATATGTCAGAGACATTTCCAAGATTTAACAAATCCAAGTGCAATTAAAATGAGTTTATAAAAAACACTGCAATGTGTCAACCATCGCAATATATATAATTTATACACTACTTATACAGAGTACCTAATTATTAAAATATTAGTAATTATCCACACTATTTGTTCTGTCTTTCCCTTCCATCACAGTGAAACCAAAATAATTTCAATTACACAAGTTAGTTTCTCAGACTCTAAAAATCGTTGCCATGTCATGTTGGACTGCACAGTGCATAGGAATGCTGTTTATGCTTTAAATGTAGGTTTTTTCAAAGTCACAAAGACTTTAATGACGTAAGACTAAGAGAACATATTTTTCAATCCAAAATTTTGGCGCGAAGTTGATTAGAATGAGGTTCTCTTTCACATACAGTCACCAGCTTCCACTGCACACATCATTTTTGACAGCAATTGTTAATGCAACACAAAAGTAGTGTAAACAACAGTGCTACTTTCTCTAGTGATCCTGTCTTTCTCCCCAGGCATACACTCATTTTCCTTTTCCTATGATATAACTGGGAGTGGTTCAAAAAGAATCCCAGGTCCTATCAAGGTACAAAGCACCAAGCAGATCTGTGCAATAACAAAATAGAAATAGCCCTAACCCGCTGGGAGGTCATGCAAAGAACGGGGAGTAACAGTGGAAAAAAAAATCTAGAACTAAAAAGATATTAGCATCTTTACATTCCTGAATATTTTTATCAGGAATATAAACATATCTGTGTTTTATTAATTGAATAAATACACAAATGGAAAACTAGAAAGAAGGCATACTCTTGCCAGTCAGCTGTGGCAGAAGGAGACACTATTCAAGGAGCTTGTTCAGTTGGCTAACACTGGTACATTACACCTGAAAATACCTAAGTCAGTGTTTCTGTTTGTCTTATTCAAGACAAAGAAACCAAAATGTCACAAAGGCAATAAAACACAATGCTACCTCACTTGAAATTATGACTTCTTGAGTGAGGGAATCTCTCCACACAGATCAGGCCAGCAGGACCAGCAGCAGAACTCACGGGAAGTTCATCTCCTGTGGCAGCGGCGTTTCACCATCAGCAATGGCATCAGCACAGAGCAAACAGACCACACAGTCTGAAACCTGAGCTCATTCATCAAGTTTCCAAATACATGGCTACCTGTTTCTCTCGACATTTTTGAATGCAGAGGGATGCCTTTAGTGTGGGGCTTTGCTCACTCAGTGCTATGATGAGTGCCTACAGCCTTTCCCCTGCACTACACAAGTGCTCGTGTTATGATCGTGATTAAAAAATACAAGCCTACAAAAACCACAAGCGCATCAAGAGATCCACAATCAAAACAAAATTCAAGGCTTTGCCTCTTTTTTTGGGATTTAATTTAAGTAAATTAAATTACAAGATAATTCCAGTGAGCTTGAGATTCACAATGCAACCCCATAGTAAAAATATTTATAGCATGCAAACTAAGATAATTTTTGATCATCCACTAGAATAAGCTGCTATACACGCCTCTTCGGTATCATGTTTTTTAAGGGAATACTGCGAAAAAACCTACAGATTTAAATGACTTAATAGCTCTGTTGTACACTCATAACTAAGGCTGTAATGTAATACCTCTTGCTGGAAACATGCTCGCATCAGGCAGGACGCCTTCAAATCAAGCCATTGAAACCAATTTCACTGATGACGCCATTTTCTTATTTCTTTTGCTGCCATTTTAGCATTGTGGTTACTCCACATTTCCTTGAGAAGTAGCTGTGCAATCTCCCTGCTCTAGGAGGAAACCATGCTTGAATAATACGGTGACAAATGAAACCTGTATGTTGAATTTCTGCCCGTGCCACGTTCCTGCATGGCAAGGGCAGGGATGAAGCACAGTTGCCACTGCAGACCACACCTCAATTCCCTGTACTGAGAATTGGCAAGGAGTCTCCCAAGAAGGTGCAAGCTGAGAAACCAGCCACTGGAAATCCATGGGCACCACAGGAAAAATTGATACAACTGAGGAAAGTGGAGTGTCCAGCCCTATTACAGGAGGTATCCCTCCAAACCCCACAGAAAACACTGGCTAGTAAAGGAGTAGTTTGAAAAGAGAAGCAAAAGGCATAAAGGAGGCAGATAGACAAGCCTGCAGTGTCTGCTGCTGGACTAATTGTACATTAGCATTAATATACAGCAGCCACAAAAACCCACTTAACCTGGCAGCAGAAAATTAATTTCTCAGGATCACATCCAAAAGCCAAACAGCCATCCCAGTCAATCAGTAAAGTATTCCTTACCCCAAAATAACATTTCTGATGGATCACCAGCAAGAAGGGCAAATTATTAAACAAACCTGATACTCACTAACACCCAGCCTCCTCTAATTCACTTCTAAAAATTTTATTGCAGTCCTTCACTCTCCTCCACCCCTTGTTAAATGCTTTATCCTTCTGCTTGTCTGACTGGGAACATGTAACCTTGCTGTTTGCGAGAAACAGGGATGCTCTCAGGATTTTTTGAAAACCAAAAGATGATTGCTATTTCCACAGCTCTTCCTTCACAAATTCAGATGAGTGGAAACAGTAAAATGCCTTTAAGTTAGGCTGAAACTGTAGGTAAAAAAACCGTAATGAAAAAAATTGGTTCTCTTTAGCTCTCCTGGATTCAAGTAGTGAGCCTGGCAGTACTGAGTCTGACACTGCCCCTGTTCTCAGGCTGACTCCAGAGGAAAGATTTCAGCTGCCGTGCCCCCATCCCAGAGCTGAAAGCTTGTGTACTGCCTTCCTGAACATTCCTTAGGAGCATGAGTTATCTGAGTTATCTTTCTGCTTCTTGAAAAGAAATGCCAAGCAGCTTCTTCCAGCCTCCATCTGCATTTCAGACAGAAAGTGATGCAGGCAGCGAACGCTCATTGCCTCGAAGGGACAACGCCTGGTTCAGACATGAAAATCCTGTCAGCACTGAAAATGCGACAACCAAGTTACACTGGGATGCAAATCCTAAACCAGCATAGGTGGCTTTCCCCAGCGCTGTACCTCCACAAAGGGAGTTCCTATAACATTACTACTGCAGTTTGAAGTCTCTCTGAAAAACCCATATAGGGAAAGAAAACCTTTCCCAAGTTAAATTTACTTCATTTCACTGATAGTGGCTAACATGACAAAGAGACAAGATTACATTCCCTGTAGTGTGAAGAATGCAGGCTTTTTTCTGTTTTTTAATACATACTGGAATGTCAAGAAAATGTGCAAATTTTAAGTTCAGCGCTCTTAAATAACAAAAGATGATTTGGCAAAATCATCCACCCGAGTTCAAAATACAAGCCCAAGTTAGCTACCCCATTCTTCCTCAGTATTTGTAAATAAATCATAGCTACTTTGTTCACCTAATAGCTATTTTCAACATGACACCTTATCCCCTAGAATAAAAATAAATATTTTACTAACAGTGAAAGCAAGCAATTTGGAGTTCATACATGTCACAATATCTTTAAATCCTCAATTTAAACATGCCATGGTCTTTAAAAATGGTTTTCCTTTACTACATTACTGATACATGTCACAAAGTTAATTATTTAAATTACACATGAATTATTAATTACAGATCATTAAACTAAGACACAGAAGTCTGGAATATTCCTGTTATAATTATACAATTTATATTTTAAAATGTTAAACATTAAAGGACTTCTAGAAAAAAGCATACATACAAATTCTCTGCTGCAATAAATATGTTACAATAAACACTTTATCCTTTTTCAACTTATTTCTTCTACTGTGTAATAAACCTAAGGTTTAAACTTTCCAGACTTGGGGCATGAGGCCAGTGTGCTGAGGATACACCAGAGACAATAGGTTTCCATTTTTCTCCTCTGGCTGTACTCCACCCTGGCTAAGGAACTGTCTAGCAGTGCATGCCTTTATTTGCGCCTTGCATTAACAAGCTTTCGGACTTTAATGTAAATTAAATGTCAGGTCCAGATGCTACCAACAGATATCACGGAAAGCCCTGCTATAAGAAACCTACAGCTAATTATTCATTACAGCGGCTCAGTCATTTTTTCATACATTAATTTATGGAGCTTAGTTGAAAGTCTGTTTCCCACCCACTTCAAACAAAGGAAAATAATTTGCCACACTGTACTAACTGCAAGGATAACTGAGCTGTCTCCCATACGGGGTCAGTGGGGATGGGATGGTTTCCTCCATGTTTTTAGACAGACAAACCACAGATTTCATTGTCCTTTACTTGATTTTTTGCTGAGCTGCTTTTGTGGAAAGACTCCCCTTTGCACAGGTAATCGGGTTGGAGAGAGGCAACTTTTTTGGCCATTCTATGCCACTGTTCCACATCTTCCCTTTGAGCATTTCTCAGTTGACAAAAAGAAGAGTGTAGAACATGGCACACAGGCACCTTAGTATTTGGGGAGGGAGCCCCAGAGGAGGCAAGTCACTCTACTGCAGGAGCCCAGGTGCTGTCCCAGCACAGTATGTTTTATTAAACTGCTTCCTTTCATATACAAAAATAGAACTGAAAGGAAAGGAGAAACATCAACCCACCCTGTACTTTCGTCCCCGTACTAAAGCCAGGCAGAGCTCCAGTTTAATGCAGCCTCTAAGTCCCCAGAACTGAGAGTATTAAATGAGCTGCCACCCACCCAGCTAGTCATGGCCACCACATTTATATAAATGTTAATTCCCTGACTGCTTCCCTTTACTATAATTTTACTGGATTAACCCTTTTCATAATGTATCCTATTCACTTGAAAGAGAGGTGGGATCTAGGCTGCAAACTCCAGTTGACTAAGCAAATATGCTTTACCACCTCATTTAAGAAATTAACAAAAAAAGCAAATCTCCAAGTATCTTAATTTGCTTTGAAAGAGTAGAAATATTTTCTCTCTTATTTTTGTCCTACATTTGAAATCCTTACTTCAAAATAAAATTAGAGAAAGTTTAACATGTCTTTTAAATAAATCATAAGTACATATGTAAGAACAGGGGAAACAGAGTGGACCAACATCACTGCACCACAATGAAAAGCAGGAGGAAAAAAAAATCAAAATCAAGTAGCATCTTTATTTTTTATTTAAAATAACTTCCATAGACTTTTCATAGCCTAGGGAAGAGAAGACAATAACGGCATTCAGAAAGTTATGCTACTGTATTTTTGCTTAAATGAAAAGCAAAGTCAGCAATGTCAAGAGGGTCTTTAAAAGGCAACACAAATGAAACCCAAAGCAGAAGCTGGACTGCCCCACCCAACAGCTGCTCTAGCAAAGAACATTGGAAGGTAAAGGCATAGACCTTCCAGTTTCTTTTCTGTGAGCAAAGGACCTTTTCTCCAAAACTACCCACCTGTTCTCTTTAATTACTCCCCTACAAATTAAAACAACCTGCAGCAACAGTACAAAGAAAAAAACGCCATAAAAGACACCTCAAAGAAAATTCTCTCTTATCAAAGCAAGCTTTTTACCCTCATTTTATATATTTTAAAATATAGATATTCCTACCTGTAGATCTCAGTACTGAGGAGTTACAAACCTGTTAATGCTGGCTGTAACTGCCACACTTCAGCTGCCTGGTATTTAGGCTTATACAGCTGTATCTGTTTCTATTAATGTTCAAGTTCTCTCATCTTAGAAAAAAATACATATAAATCAAACCTGCAAGTCCTGAAATGGCTGAGACAGTCAAGAGTCCAGCAAGACAATAAGAAAGCAGCTGCTTTCCACGGCTGAACACCACTGCCTGTAAAGCATCTATGTATTTTTTTCCAGTGGTGCTTTATTCAAATTCTAGGGAAAGCATCAGTCTGAAACCAGTAACTGATGGGAGTAACAGTTTATAGGTTACAGAAGGATATTTTATTGTTAACGGACTGTACCATGTAGGAATTAGGAGGGGGTGAGGCGGCAGGCAGGCAAGAGGAGAGAGATGCTACTATTTTTTTTCCCCGAGCCACTGCAATTACTCTGATGTGAATTTTTGATGACTTCCGACATATTGCATGGTTAATAATCGTTTCAGCTGTCATGTCTGGTTAATGTGGAAAATGCATTTGCTGCATTGTGATGCAGCACTCCAGCCACAGATTGTAACACCAGTTGTGAAGCTATTCCCTTAACTGAGCTGCATGAATTTGCACATACCATGAGGTTGAAATAAATGGTAGTTTGATTTTTATACAGCAACTGAAAGCTTCTGCCATTTTAGACCTGCAGAGCTGTTGGTACAACTTGTACAGGCAGATAATTTTACTGCATATTAATTGGTGCCGATGCTTTTTAAAGGGGAGCTTTGATTTTCCATTGTTTTGCTGTGTTTGGTTATAGAGCAGTTAAAAGACTGAGATAATATTTACATTAAAGATCGCCTTTCTTTGTGCTTTACACAGGTTATTTAATTGTAAGCATATACACATTAATGAAACTGTCAGCATAACAGAAATGCAGTCTTGTTATTCGTACACGCTCAACCTATTTCTTTCTCCATATGATACTTAAGAGTACGTGTATATATAACCTTGTCTTACAAATGATTGCACGAGGCGTGAAAACAAAATGATTGCATGTAAAGGGTGAAAATATGCTGCTTACAATCAAATAAAGAGAATTTTATTTGCAAAGTACCACTTCTTCACCTACACTTTAAACATCAAATGGAAAAGTATAAGGTTACATAAATACTTGTGTGTGCCTTTCACTGTCACCAATAGAAAAACAATGCTGCAAGCAATCATGCAATTACAAGAGGAGATGCAAAACAGCAGAGATAAAACCATGCTAAGAGCTAGTCACCCGATGATTAAAGTCAGGCCAGTGTACTCCAGCAGTCAGGTGATGGTGCCATCATTACAGTGCAGAAAGCCACAGAAAAATCGAGAAACAGACCACCCCCATCTTCAAGAAAAAAATTAGAAGCATCAAAGGAATAAAGAATGTACTTGCTAATATGCCAAATGTAAATCTTGAAGAAGTGTTTCACAGAATGTGTGTGTAACACTATTGGGAAGTTACTGTCACAGGTCCCAAGTGCACATTTAACCCACAGTACCGAGCGAGCTCCAGTCAGCAAACTGCTAGTGACACTCCCAAATTCCAAGTTTATTCTTTTTAAACTCCAGAACAACAGCCCTGCTGCCACGTTACTTCATTTCACAGTTCAGTAATTTTGCTCACAAATGCACGTCTTGAATTTGTAAACACACACACAGGCAAAAAAATCCAGACTTGGGATGTCTACGTTTAATGAAGAACAAAAATCTATCAGGAGAGTGTTTTACTGTGAACATTGACATACATGCAGCATCACTGTCAATTCATTATTTCCACTTCTGTTTAAATTAAAACAACACTGCAATGTGTATGTTGGACATGAAATATTGGAAAATATGGTGCAGGACATTTTATATGGAAAAAACAGGAGCCTCTGATTTAACATTGTGCTCTCTGGTTTGGGAGCAATTCCCATCAACAGGGTTATGTCTGCAGAAGGTGCTCTTTGGCTCAGGCTCACCTATCCCAAAGGCATCACTGCACCTTGCACAAGTCTGTTTCACAGGTGGCAGAGTGATCTCTTACAGTGTGTTTTGGCTTTCAAAATAGCAAACTTTATCTTAAAGGTGATTTTCCCCAAGCAACTGTGCAAGGAGCAATCCCTCCCTGCTTGTGAGCAAATGAATACCGAATATCTGAGTCCTCCTACCAGGCATTTCATGAGTGGAGAAGACAGGTCTAAATCCAACATTCTAAGTGGAAAACTGCAGTCAGTTGCACTGCAGGGAAAATTATTGATCACAACCAGCTACACCTCCATAGTGCACACAGAGTCCCTTTTGGGAGAAGAAGGTTAATACATTTGCAGGGATAATTTAACTCTGGCATTCCTCCTGCATTTCTGAGCATCTATGTCTGGCACCATCCCTGCTGCTGGGCTTGCCTCAGTAACTTGCCACTCACCTCAGACACACTGCTCCGGTTTTGATGGCTTCTCCCCCTACTTACCTCTAGTCTGCATAACATACTAGTGGTGCAGAGACAGAAGCACTGAGGATACAGAGAGCTTTGGCTTCCTAGCCAAACTCTGAAACAGGTAAAGGTACCTGGAGAGACAGTTGACTCTTTAGGACAGACAGCAGCCTCCCAGGGATTTCAGGAGCACAATCATCCATCTGGAGCCACAACTTTAAAGATGCTGCTTTTATCAAGAGACATTCTCTGTGATTTTCTGGCCATGTAATGCTACTGCAAAAGCTCCTTGCAACTGCAGATGTCTGCATTACAATCAGCACAATTATGTATATGTACTTCATTTTACATATTGGATTGCCAGGGAAAGCCTTCCCAGTGTAGCTCAGCAAAGCACTGTTCTTAAAGCAACAGCTTTGAGGTATATGAACAGAAACTATGCACCCCAAATGGCTGTTAGTGTAAACAACTGTGAGTGCTAACCCAGCTAAGATGTCAGAACTGCTATCTGTTTCACTGGCAATCTATTTAGTGGAGCATTCAGTCAGCTCACGCATCAATCACTTTTGCACTCTGATGTGACTGTGGGAGGAGAAGAAGGAAAACCACTGCTCAGGGCAGCTGGGCCCCAGCTATGGAAAACCGCAAAAGTCACCCTTCTGAGTAGAAAGTATCATATCTCTAAGAGAATGACAATGCAAAGAGAATGCAGAAGCCATCAGAGTAAGAATATCCTTCTTTAGGTCAGGATCATTCCCTCACTCTGTCTCTGGGTGTCCACAATGACCTCCTGCCTTGTCAGGTAAAGCTTCATCTCTGGAGTGAAAGAGATTCCTTCATCCTGACTACAAAAATCT
>VWYI01014803.1:320330-404194 GCA_013399455.1 Anthoscopus minutus | reverse complement strand
CACTGTTACTGAGCACTCTAACACAGGTTGCAGATGTATTTACAGGGGGGTTGTGTCAAACCACTCTTCACCTACTATTAAGCAAACATTTCCTTATGGACCTGCAGTTGAAGTAGCAAAGTCATCATTACAAACATCAATACATACTTTTATATAAAAATATCTGTTGCTACCCAATTATGATATAGCATAATTACCCAATTATGATATAGCATATTATTCATGTACTATTATTGAACTAGGATCCTGCAAATAACATTAATTCTTGTGTCTATTAATTGGAAACAAGGACATGCTGTAGACAAAGATATAGAAGACTTGACTTCCTTTTTAAAGAAAACTTTTATGAATGTTTGTTCCAAACAATTCTCCAGCTGCTGAAGTTCAATAACACCCAAAATGCATTTTCCCTAGGGTCTTCCATTATCAGCAGAGGCCTTTCTTGCAAGTCAAATCTTTCAAGAGATTTCCTTTGCTATCCTATACTAAGGTATTTGGCATTCAAGGAATGTAATCAAATCAAAAAAGGCCCCTTCCAGGCCTTTTGGGGCACCTATTAATTCACCCTCCTGTAGAGAAGGAATTTCTCATCTCTTCCTATTGCTAGTATCTAAAAAAGTAGAACAGAGCAACTTAAATTGGAATTGCAATTATTTAAAGTCTATAAATAGTTGTTGCCATAGTGTTAATTAAATTGCTATATGGTAATGTCCTTTAATTTCTACCTTTTACAGCTGAACTCTGAATAAGTCAGGTAAGTTGGGACCATGCCATGTAAGAGTCCATGGAAAGTGAGTACAAATGCTTAGACATTGTATTGTACTCCACACAAAGATGAGCTGAAAATCTGAAATGGCTTGTTATGTTCTCTCTTTCCCACTTGGTATGAAAGAGACTAATCTCCAAACTGCTTCATCATCTGTCACCCAAACTCAAAATTTGAAAAAAATCACCATTAAAATTTCACAGACCAACCACAGTAATTGAATGGATACGAACTGCATAGGGAAAAAAACCCAACCAAACCCTGAAAGGCTTTTTCCATTGTATGTTTTGGAAAGATGGTGAACTATAGTGATGGCCACGTCTGCACAGAAGTACCTACTCTGGCAGACCATTGAAACAGGGATGGAAAGAGTCAGATCACTGGAGAAACAAACACTAAGCCCAAAATATGCCATAGCAGGTGAGAAGTTAGTTTTAACACAAATACCAGCACAAGCTTCATCTTGGTAATTATGCCACTCAGAGATGGAGCAACTTCCACTACTTCCCAGTGAGAGAAAAACTTTTATTTATTTGCAAAAGTATCATAATAATTTCTTTTAAAAGGTTTAAAAATATATCTTACAAAACTTTATTATTTAATGGAAAGCTGAAATTACAAGAAAGGGACTACATCAAATCCTGGTTACAAGTCTAAGTGAGAGAGATTAAGTAATACTCAAGACAGTAGCCAGAAGGCAAACTCTTGGCTCCTCACCTTTTGTCAAGTGATTCCCCTCATATGTGGAAGTGCAGAAAGCTGTTTTGGTCTTTCTTCATTTCCAGTACTTCTAGCCACAGTGAAGTATTTAGTGTTTGTGTAATTATTGGTTTTCACAGCAGGCTGTAACAAACATCAAAACTACCTGACAGAACCAGATAGCTGAAAATGTAATTTTCAACTAAAAGTGCAGCCATGCCACCACCCAAGCCCTCAGGTATACATAAACCAAAACAAACTAAATCTTTTCTGTGTTTCTATAAAAGGGAGAGATAGCTCCTGAAGGATCCCTAATTACCTGTAGCAGAGCAATTAGAAAAGAAAGGCTTGGGTAAGGAAAGGCTTCTGGCCCACCACAGTGGCAAGTGATTCATAGCAATTAAAGGTTCCACCCTGTCTACTTTATCAATACATGAAAGTCACCCCAAATATCAGGACAGTTGCTCTCCATACGATTATTCATGTGCAACAGCAATAGCATCAGGCCCTTCCACATTCATCTGTCCAAAACCAGATGCAGTCTTCAACAAGCTGGACAACTGGCCATCAGTAGCATGAGCCTGAGACTCTAGCAGAAGGGACCAAGAGGAACGTGGACCATTAAATCACACTGGGAAGCATCCCAGGAACTAAGTACAAATTACTGATGCTCCTGCAGGGGGAGAGGGCGTGCCCCACTTCACATCTGGAGAAGCATTACACAGTGAACACAACAGGCATATTCATATGAGTAGTGCTACTAACATGCAACACACTTTTGAAGCTATACAAATAAACTTTCCCATAGAAAAAACAATAATTGGTTTAAAATTAATAAACTAGACCATCCCTTAATGTTTGCTAGCAGGTCAGCAAATGCTGGGAATGTCAAAGATCAAAGGTTAAAAAATATCAAGAGGCACAAACCTCAAAACATTAGGATTTCTGTCAGCCTTCCTCTGTCTTCTTTTCAGTGTCTCCTGCTCCAGAGGTTCAATTCAGTATGTGAAGGTTAACAAATACAAAACAAAAAAACTCAAAACTTGCCTATTTATCTTTTTTTTTTTTTTTTAAATCCAAACCACATTAGTACTTTTGGATAGACAAATGATCTTATAAATGTAGGATTTCAATATTCTGGAACTAAGCCACATTCTAATGGACATTCAAACACTAAGGAAATGGTTGTGCATTAAGCCTATCAATAAGTCAACAATCAATACTTCAATACTGCAGTAAAAATACAATGCACCCTTTATAACTGCCACTGGCCTCATCCTTCTTTGTCAAGTGCAGCTCCTAATAAAAAAATAGAAGAGTTTTGAAGCAAGAAATGAAGCACATACTGTTTCACAGTCATTAAGCATTTATCTTAAAGTCTAGAGCTAATTGGTCCTCTGAACTGTACAGATTTTTGTTTTTCAATTGTGTTCTGAAAGGGCAGAAGAGTCAGGTATAAAGAGGACAGAAGTTCAGACACAAAATTAATCAAGCAGGTCAATAGGTAAGAGCAGCAAAATAAAGAAGCCTTAAACAACAAAGCCCCAAGCAACTGCAAATTAGGAGATGGTTCCAGCTTTATCTCCAAAAAACATCTCATCACAAGAAAACAAAATCCCATCAAAGCATACTAATGTTTGTGTTTTAATCCAATTCATAGATTTTAATTGCCTGCACAATCCCTCAACATGTCCACCCTATCAGTTTGATCAAATGAAGCCAAAGGCAAGCTCTGCAAAGCACGAGTTTTGGACACTCTCTGGAAAGCGTGACCATCAGGCCATATTGCTCTGCAACAGAACAAATGCATTAAATGTAGTTAACTCTGGCTTCCCACTCAGAGCCATGGCCATAATGCTGAGCCACAACTATATTTCTCAACAGTGGGAAAAAATCCACAGTTTTTGGATGCTTGGAGCAACTGTATATGTCTGCAGAAAGGTTCAGGGTATGCCTTACAGGAAGAAGTGGTGGCAGACATTCATCCAATCCTGTAAAACCTGAATGTAAAAACAGGAGGACAAAACCAATCAAAATGATTATTTTTATCTCCACAGCCTAGTAAGCTCAGTACTGAAATGGAACTTCATCATGGAACAGCTAAGCTAGCCTAATAGTTTGGGTAAACAAGCCAAGTAAATTCTCCACTTTCTTCTTTGAGTCTGCAAATACACAGAGGGAAACAGAGACTGATTGCTTCAGAAATCCCTCCACAGATCCCTCACATTTACTTGCTAAAACCATCTTGCATCCCTGGGGTTTCAGCTATAAACAAGCACAGAGCATGGTTAGGAATTGGGAAAGACTTTTTGCTGATATTTTCAAGTCAAGACATCTGCAACTTTAGGTTGAGCTCTGCAAAAGCAGACAACACTGCAAGCCTGGCAGGCAAGGGGCAGGAAAACCCAAATCCTCACAGATGATGGAGCAGTTTGCCAATGCACAATCTAAGTTCAGGAGCAGGGTGTGCACCCAGCAACAGCCTAGGCCAGACCTCTGACTATCAGGTTTTGCTACTTCAGCTCACACTCTCTACATCAGGTACATCCTAAACAATCCATCTCAAGTGAGAGTCACCACACTACTAAATACTACTGCATAAAATGGTTCTATTAGGCACCAGGCAATAGCTGTATTGACCAAAGTTTTAGCCCACAACTCTAAACTGCCAGCTTAAAGGGTTTTTGTGTGGCCACAATTCCAGCTCAGAGCAGCAATAGCAGTCCTTGCACAATTTCAGCTCAGAGAAGTTAAAGATCTCCAGACCAGACTGGTGACAGCCACTGCAGCTGTCTTAATGACAAAAGGGTGGTTTCAGCAGAGCTGCCAGTGGACAGGTGCTTACAGCACAGCTTCATTTTCTTGTTTCATGTGGGAAAAGGAGCTCTGCTGACAGTCTGTACCACAGGACTGTGCTGCTTAGCACTGCCAAACTAGAAAACTACTGATGGAAAGAAACAACCATATTTTTTTACATGATCTGGTGGTATCTGAGGGAGGGAAATTGGAGGCCAGTTAAATATTGCCCAGTATTGATGAGGACTGTGAACAATAAAGAAGTCTGAGAAAACAGCGAAAAGGAAACCATCCACATAAGCTTATTACAGAATATCACATTCTTGTGAGAGCCAGTGGTAAATGCAACTTTCAGTTCTCAGCTGAAGAAACTGATGCATAAGAAAGCATTTCTTGAACTCAAAGTCAAGCATAAAAATCATGACAAAAATTGGATCAAAAACCAGCTTCCCCAATTTCCTGCAATGAAAAGCAGCTGCCACAGAAGGCCATTTTCTAAGTAAATATATGCATCAGGGGCTGCCAGTCAGGCAAGGATCCAAAAATTCAAGGGTCAGGTGCTATTCAATATTTGAATCAGTACAATAAAACACTGCATAAATATTTAAACTGGCACTCTTGCTCCAAAATACCCTTGGAACATATTTCAGCCACTTGCTTTCAAAGTTTATAACTGACATTCCTTCTTTCTTTTCTCCTGTGGAACGTCTGAAAAAAACCCCCATTCCCTGTTCGTCCATAACACATCTGACAGCCTTTTTTTGGTTTGATTTGAATATGCTACTTTCAGTCAGCAAGTACAAATACATAAATCTCAAGAGCTGAAATCCTATTACCCTTGGCTCTTTACGAGCTCTTGTTCTAAATTCACCCTCAGTTTCCCTGAAAAACCCAAATGAAAAACCAAAACCTGGAACTCCAGAACACTCTCGATTTTTACATCTCATTTATAACCTCTGTCTTCAAAAGCTAATCACTTGGGCTCCATTTCAGTTGTTTTCACAAAGTGTGCTATAAAACAATGTAAGATGTAATTTGTCATTAGACACTTACAAGCTACGGAGGACACATTTGTGTAGATCTCTATTGAGATCTCAGGAAGTCAAAGGCCAGGGACAAAGGCATTTTGATATTCCACATGCAATGGAACCTCTCAGTTGTTTTATCCAGTCATTAACATAAGTTATGACCTTGTAGGGCAATATTTCCCTACTGTCAATCACTACTTGTGCCGCCCAACCCAGCCCCTGCTTTTAAACTATGTGACATTCAATGAGCTGGAAGTTGCTGTAACTGGAGGTAGAAGCCCAGCAGATCTGCACTGCCAATAACCCACCTGGATGCACACTTTAACAATTCAATACACTGAATTGCAGCTCTGCTGGAGATTCCCATCCTGACATCTCCACAGTTACACTCAGTATTGACTTGCATGGACCTGCTCCTATCTCAGACTTCATTTCCCTGTGCTTCTATGTCCTAGCCCTGTCAATTACATAAGCACTAAAATAGCTGAAGTTTCTCTTGAAAATACAGTTTAAAAGTCTTTTAAAAGATATTTCAATAACACACCCTAAGAACCACTATGGTTTTTTTGTAATGAACACATTAACTACTGACCACAGAAATTTGACATTGCATCTGACACCTGCAGAGTTTTGCTTCTACTGCTGGTAACAACAGCTTGTTCAGCGGATGGTTCTAGCAGCACCCAGACAAGTTGTTCAGGGATTAACAGCAAAAACAAACAAACAAAAAATTCAGACCCTAACCATGGGACGGAAGACAGCTCTTTCAGTTGCATTGGGCTATCAGAAGTAACAATTAATTAAATCTTTGGTATTAATGCAAAAGGAAGCTCTGATGATCTCACAGGTAAGATAACTGATGGAATGCACCACAGTATATCAAAACGCTCTGAATTCATACAAACACTTCAAAAGGAAGTGCTATACTTAAATTATTTACACTCATGATGGCCCTAGAAGAGTACAAAGGAATTAGCTGCGGGCCTGTCAGTCTGAGTAAGCAAGATTTAGTCCGAGAAGCTGTGCCTATCAATGAAAACTACAGTCACTAACTCCCTGCACTCATTTCACAAGCAGTATTAGAAAGGTCAGTACTTTAGCCTTTCAGATCTGGCACTTTACAGGGCCAGCAGCCTCACACTAGGCAGCATTACTGTGTGACCACATGGAGTCTCTCTGTCTGAGGAAGATGTTGCCACTGGTGGTGCTGATACAGTGTCACTCTTAATTTCCTCTGGAAGCTGCAAGTTCATTTTTAAAAAAGATAATTAGTCAATACTACACAGCAAGGCAAATGATCCAGTGCTATAACTGTAGCAAAGGGTTGTTTCAAGGTGTAAAAAGCTTGAGTATAATAAAGCAATAAGCTTGGGAGTTGTTTAAACTGAGGTCATGCCTACCTACTCTCCCTGCACAAATTCACATATTTAATAGAAGTCCTTAGCTTCTCAATGAAGTGCATTGACTACATATCCAGCTTACAAAAATAAATTGCAACACTCTCTGAAAACTAAATTGTGAAAGACACAAAAAGACCTTTTTCTTAGTCACACGTGGTAGAGACTGTATCACTGTCTACTGCCTGCATTTTCCATAAAGCAGAGAGGTACAGAATATTGGTCATGATAGTTTTCAATTTATTGCTCTGGAACTTCAGTTAGGATAAGGATGAGATCAGTAAGCCATTGCCTTTGACACTATAAAGAGCCTCACTAATGGGAAGGCACAGCCTGCAGTGGCATGGACAATCAGATTGTAACTTCTGCACCAGGTGCAGTGCAACAGCAAGTCCTTGCCCATATAAACTCCCTGAAGTCAATTAATCAGCATACAAAAGAGCTCCAGCAAAAGCCATTTGCATTTTAAGCAGCAGCCACCCTTCAGCATCTGACCTTCCAGTTTCAAAGTTGCCATATTTTTTCTGGATGACCATAACCATCCAGCATGCCTGCCACAAGACAAACACTGGTTTGCAAATGCCCAGTAATAAGGTGTGTTCTTTCCTGTAGATGACACGAGCCAGGGGTGCTAAAGGCAAAAGGACCCACCTCGGAGATCTGCATAAAGTCAAATTATTTAGAAACTCCTCCAAGATGGCAAGATGAACCTTCCCTGGAACCACAGGGGCACTTCCCACATGCAACATGTTCTGCTGAGCTGTCTCTGCAACATGAGTCTTTGAATTGCACTTCCCACCTTCTTCTCTGAATATGTAGTTTCAAGCAACATTTGTTGCCAGGATGCACTGCTAATACATAATATATTGGCTAGAAATTAGTATTTCATCTCAGAGAGAGAAAATGTTACAGCAGCTTCTTCAGAGGCAATGCACGTCAAAGAGTTTGAGGAACAAATTTTCTAAGATAAACAGAGCAAACTTACAACCAAGAGAAGACAGAACTGGTTGAGACAAACAACTAAATTCTGTCCTTTAAGACACAGTGCAGATTCAACCCCCTGCAGGAAAGAGATCTGTTCTGCTATTCTGCTGCAGAAGAATGTTATTTCTCAAAGTTTAGCTTTGGGTATTCATAGGAATAACTTCTAACTGATGAGCAAGATTTGCTTTTCTTTTCCTGGTGTTGCCTTGCAAAAGGCATTTCATATCTGGCATTCCTGGGGATAGATGGACTCATATGTAATGTTTCCTCCCCAAATCCAGCATCTCTAAATATCAGCAAGAACTATCTAGCCTTCAAAACCAAGCCCCAGACTCTTCTCCCACAGAGGACTGCCCCACTGACTGCTGGACCCAGCACACACCATGGGGCAGGAAGGCCTGGAGATTCCCAGCTGCCTTCTGACAGCTTTGAAGAGACACAGTGTAACACCCTTACATCCTGGACAGGTTTATCTGACAGAAAATGCTGAAGCAAGGCAAAACCAAATAGAGTAACTCAGAGGGAATAAGAAAAAAGGAAGAGAAAGCCAACAGTTCTGCTATAGTGACTAATAGGGGTATAACTGAGTGACAAGTTACCATCATCTCTCAGCCAAAGATTTCACACTACTAGCTGATGGGAATAATTTCCAGCTCAGCTTCCCTCTGCTCCAGCAACAAGCCAGAGGAGGTGTCCACCTTGAGTGGTTGTTTTCATAAATAATTTTACAAAACCCCAAAAAACAAACCCAAAGTTTTCCTCAGACAAGGAAAACAAAAAAACCAAGAAGGTATTAGAAAAGGTAGAGAATAAGGCACTAAGAGTATGATACCACAAACAACAAAATAATTTGCATAACTTTAGCTAATTATGCACAGCAATATCATACACTCCATCTTACCAGGAAATATGAAGCCAAAACGTTAACCTCAAGTCAAACAGCAAAACAAAAATAAGAGAAGTGGTATTGATTCACTGTATCTGTTGAGTAATCAACATTCTTACCATTAGCAATGAGCTGCAAATTTTCTGGAAAAGCCATTTTTAACCTTGAAAAATTTAAATCAAGATAGAGGGAGACAAAAAGAAATACAGCAGGGTTAGATCTATGAAAAACAAATGAAAACAAATAAACCAGAGTACAAGGTTCAAATGTGTAATTCCAGAGTTAGATGGATCTCTGCATCCAGCTTCCAGCATTTAGCTTTCACTAGAACCTAAAGATGGTCACAGTCTCATTTAGTCAAAACAATGGCGAGTTTTTGACTAATACATTAGCACTTATTTCACATTCATTAAAACCTTCACATTTTTGTATCTACTTAACAGAGTAAAAGGATTTAAATATGCCATTTTCTGCTACAAGCCTTGGGGCAGAAAAGAAATAATGAATGTTTCAGAGTTACTGTATGGTAACCATAGCAGGCAAAATCAATTACTGCTCAGAAGATCTGGAGATAACACACAGGTTTTATCATCTATTTGAAATGTGGTTTGTTTTTCTTCCTTCTGCATTTCCTCCCCCATACTCTTCAGAAATTTCTTTTCTCATACATTAGAATCTGGCCCAAATAATCCTACTGACTTGTGTTTAGAGATAAGAATTTTTCAAACTGTACCATATTCCCACCTATGCGCTCCCATTTATCCCAGATTAAAATCAAATCCTTCACAGATTGCTACTTCTGCCTTTCACCTCGAGTTTGGCCACACCAAACATGATTATCAGAAAAGCCAAACAAACTGGTGTTATCAACAACACTGTGTAAACTGGACAGACACCCTTGAAAGAGAGACTGCAGGACACGGGAATTGTCAAAAGCATGTGACATGGTCTAGGAACACTTGGGATGAATAACATTAAAAAAAGGAACCAAGTAAGAGCTGGTACTTCAAGTGAAATACATGTTCTAGAAAGGGCAGATACTGAAATCTAGTTCATACAGGTCTGAACAAAAAGGAAACAATGTCTGTGTAAATGATGCCAAGCTCAAAACCAATAAAGGGAAATAAATTTTAACATAATCTGTAATTGGATTGTGGAATTTACTGCCACAGGAAGTTAGCAAGGCCAAAACCATAATGGGATTAAGAACTGAGTCTGTATGTATATTGATATTGACAGCACCTAAAGCTGAGTTTTACGCTGAAATTTGTGGTAAGAAATATTATTCCTCATGCTTCAGGATAACCAGTCTCTAACCACTAAGGAAGCCTAATAAAGCATGTAGATATCCCCATGAACATCTCTGTCAGTGTTTCTCCTCTGAGTTACCGGATGCTGACCATAAGCATGTAAAGACAACCAGATGCATCTCAAATGCAATCTATGAAATCAGCTATGACAACTTTACTATCAGCTATTCCCATATCCCTGAATCAAGCCTAGGATGGCCAACTGAAGGATTCAAAAAGCTCTAATAAAGCTGCTGAAACTGAAACGAAGCACTGAGGTGTTTACCACTGCCTTTCCTCATTCATAAGCCTATGAATAGTACTTGTGTGACACTGGCAAATCTTCTCTTTGCTCCCTCAAAAACACCACATGACAAAACCTCTCTCCCCTTTCCTCTCTCCATCCCACAGCAGGCATTGAAGATAACACATAATGCAGAAATTGATGCCCAAAAAGTATAGTCCACAGAGATTTCCACTGCAGTCATACCACCTGGCAATATGGTATTTCATTCCTCTATAACGTTATTATAAAATTAAATCGCTCCAACCATTTTTTACCAAGTAACAATTAAGCATGCTGTTCCAATCAATTTAAAAGATGATCTGTTAGCTGTGGCTCATAATGCTGCATAAGCATTTTGGTACTTCTGTGGAGTACCATGCCATCTTTGCAAGCTTACTGAGATACAAATAATGGAATGGTATAGAAAATTTCCAGCTCATCTCCCTAAGCTTCTATCAGTCATTTCCACATGCATGGAAAACCAGTGAGACATCTCGTGGTAATTGCTTTTTGTTTGAGCAGTTTAATACTTTAGCTCAAAGTAAACAAAAACTCTTTTGCACCCAAAACAGTGTCAAAGCAGAGACTTGAGTAAAGTATTGGGGAGAGGTAATACATTAATTCAGAGCATAAAAGCAAAGAGAATGAACACAATTGGAATAAGGAAAAAAAAGAGAGAGAGTGGAAAAAAGATGGAAAGAAAGGATAGGAAAGAAAACAGGAGACAGTGAGAACAGAAGTTGTGCCAAAAATCTAAATGAGCAAAAAAATTCACTTATCCTTAGCTGTACCTCAAAAGGCTGCAACTTTCTTTCAGGAACCTATCTTGGCAGAAGTAAGAATTTCATTTTGACTTCAAAAAGAAAAGTTAAAAAACATCCCTACACACAACCCAAACATTTCCTCCGCAAACTGCCAACTTTTCAGGCTGCTGTTTGCATGGGGATGCTTAAGTACATCCACAGTTTGATGCTCAGTCACTGATAAACAGTTGACACTTCTTAGTGACTGTTGTAAACCAAAGCTGGATAATGCCCAAGATTAAGGTTTTGGATGTGGAGTCAAACTGACTCATTACGACAGGGAGGAGGAGGGCATGCACAATAATATACCTGTGGCCTTTCCCAGGCTGCTAAATTACGCAAATGGTTTGGTAATAAACCCAGTGGAATTCATCAGCCAAGTAACACTTTCAAGGGGCTTGAGTAAATGAGGGGAGCTTGAGAGGAGGGGAGGGAATTGAGAGCTGCAGCAGCTGCTGCTTTTCCTAATAAATTTGATGAACTGCCTCACTGAAAGCAGAGTGTCCAGGGTTTTATGCTGTTTGTGACCATGGGAATTCAGAGCCTGGCCTACTCACATTACACATTTCCCCTGTGGAAGACTGATTTGCTCAGAGCACCATGAGGGATTAGCTAAGAAAAATGGTCAAGACGATGCCCATGTAACAAAGACTAGCAAAAAAACCCACAAAAACAATAGCTCAGGAGAAAGATAAAAATTTCACCTCTCTTATGGGTCAGCTCCAAGTCCCTCTTGTCTCATTTCAGACAAGTTTGTGAAGATCAGAATTCTTTTCCTACTGCACTTGGGAAACTTTCTTTAGTTTCTTTATCCTCTTTTTCAGAAGAGCTAAAAAGCCATATTGATTTAAATAGGTAAATGTTAATTTTTCGATCCCTATGGCTTAACTCCATTAACCCACTACAACACCAGGACTGAAAGTTTCTGCCATCGGTGAGAGGTCCCCTCAACACCTTCTCTGTATGGCTGTGAGCAGGGCTTCCTAAAGCCAAGAAATTCCATTTCCAATTTCCATGGAGGTGCTAGAAGGTCATACCAAGGACCACTGAGAAAACTGAATTGCTTTAAAAATAAATATGTAAAAAATAATTATCCTCCCTCCAAATTATGGTCTTATACTGCTCCTATACAAAATGCTGTTCATATATTAGAAATCTCATTTACCTTCTTTCAAATTTTTGACAACTTTTTTTTTTCCCCTTAAATGCAACACAGATGAACTGAGTTCACTTCTGTGTATAATCAGTTCCACTGTGAAATTCCAGCACAGCCCTGCAAATCTTTCATTTCAGAGCTATAATACAGATACTGGAAAACTCCAAATCCTCTCCTATAAGGTATATGCTTTATATGTAGTGGTTTAAAAATGTGACAAAACAAAACAGGAGTTATGTTTTGCAAAAGCTACATTTGAGTCTCAAATAAAGAAATAAAACCATTTCTTTAATCCAAGTAAGTACTCTATCACATGATATGTGGAAGGGGCAAATTGCCAGGTTGCATCATGGCATTGTTTTTTCTCACCACTCTGTATAAATGCAGAGAGGAAACCATTTTACTAAATTTTTCCTGGACCATGAAAACACCAATTCCAACAGTTCATTTGCACATGCTGAGCACACACCATCTTAGGTCAGTAGTCAATACAAGACCTCAGTGAGCACTAAATTAATGGGACAGCGTGACACTAAGAGGTACCACACTGCCAGAAATTACATCCTCCTGGTCAGATGCAACACAGATCCTGAAAGTCATTAATGATCCCACAGTACTTCTTGCAATAGTAACATTTCTATAAGCAGGGTGTTGGGGAAATTCTGGCTCAGATCCTCACACTCAGGCTTGCTCCCAAGTTCTAGCTATGAAAGGATCCTGCACTGCTACCAGCAGTAGAGATGTCTACACCTCAGAACAGGAGATGCTGCAGTTTGGATATGTGATGTCCAAACTGTCTTTTTATACTGTATTTGCTCCTTCACAGGAATATGAGCTCACATTCGATTAGAAACTGGAACCATTTTCAAACAAGGGCAGAGCTACCTGGCAAAAGAAGAAAAATAGGGGAGGGAGAATGAAGTCAAGCATTATGACTCAAAATCTTGTATGTTTTAACATGTTTGAAGTATCTATTACAAAAACATACTAAAAGTTCACAGGTGTCCTGATTTGAGATGCAAAGAACATATCTAGATTAAGCAAACAGGAAATGTGAAATGTGCCAGGACACAGCAGAATTTAAACAGATCAATAAATACAGCTACTAGAAGCAGAGTTCCCAATTTTTCCATCTCATGACCTTGTATTAGCATAAACTTCTGAAATATCTTTCCTACCCTCTTATTTATCCATGATGAAAGAGAAAGGCAGATCATATATCTTCTCTCCTGTTCCCAACTCCGTAGGGTTAGGAATCCATGATCAGAACCACGATGAACTGGAAGATCACCACATAATTACTTTTATTAGCATGCAACCAAGCAAATAAATGAAATTTAAAATAAATCAGTATCAGAGTATTTACTGAATAACTGCAATTTGGCCAACCAATGAAACACCTGAGTATTCTACATTAAAGGTACCATAGTTTGGGTTTTTTGGGGGTGTGCAGGTTTGTTTTTAAGGTTAATAAAGTCAGGGTAATTTAAAACTGCACTAAACCATGCCACTTAAGCAGTAATGAAAACTAGAGGAAATTGCTGCTTAGATGTAAATTACAAATGTGAGGGGGAAAGTTACAAGCAAAAAAAAAATTCTCCATGTTTTGGGGTTTTTTTTCCTTCTTTCCTCAATTTTTTTCCTATAGTGTTATTCACTCACCTACCTTATGCCAAAAAGAAGGGGGTGTTTTGGTTTTGTTGGGTTATTCCTTTTTTATTGTTATTCCTTTTAACTTAAAACCAAAACTGACCCCAAATCCTCATTCTGGCTAAAAAATAGAGAAGCCTGCACTCTTAAATCTGAGTCAGATCCCCATCTTCATACACCTTGGTACTTCTCAGAGCATCCTTTAATCAGCACAGGCCTTGGGAGGCTCTGGGCCAGCCTGTTCATTCAGAGGGGCACTGGGAGACTGCCAGTGTCAGGGAGGGGGCAGACAGGCCACTGATCCCCTGGCTCCTTTGCCTGGGCTATGAGCTGCCCAAGGCCCTGCAAGCCACATCATCCAGGAGAGAGCACAGGCAGGCTGAAGTTTATGTAAAATTGTTACACGTTACTTAGAAGAAGGAGACATCAAACACAGCAGAGATGAGGTGAGGAAGTAATTTGTATTTCCAAGGCCTATATCCCTTAGCTCTATTTGCTGCATGTCAAAATACACATTCATTCCTCACCACTGCTTTCTTCAATTGTGTGCAAACTGCCTCTGGCCACATTTAATTACCAATATACATATATTTATATATATATAAATATAATGTTTACATCTTGATTTACATGCCTAAATGTATACATTAAGGCTCAAATCCTGAATGCAATCAGTGACACAACCTAGGCAAAGAAGACAGCAGGGTTTGATACTAGCATGCACTAGTAAAGGGAGGACAAAAAAATTACTTCTAAGAACCTTTGAAGAGATGTATTTTTGGAGCCAAACATTTCCACGGTTTTTAAAGAATTCCCAACTATGACCACAAATAGTATTTTCCATTTGGTCTGCAACAATGCAAAGAAAGCAATAGCTAATGATTAATTCTAACAAAACCAAGGTCAAATGTTGTCCTCTTGCACTTACCACCATGGCTCTGCAATGGTTAAAAGGCCCCCACAGCTGTGCTGGCATCATTGATTAGGGTGAACAAGGAAGCAACAGAAAAATAAAGCCACCTTAATTTCAAGCTCCATTAGAACTGAAGGACTTGGGGGCGGGAGGAGAAATCAATGTTTGGCAAATGAGAAAGGACAAAATCTGCAAAAGGAAAAATGCATTTTCAGGCTAAGCTAATGCAAACAATGGATGGTGAACAGCACTTGAGGTTGGCCCTTTAAGGTTGTGTCAGCATTTCCATTTATAAACTCGGATTTCAGTTACACTCTAGTAGATTACCACAGGCTTTGGTATAATTCTAGCAGATACCACAAAGTATATCACAAATGGTAACATAAAATAGCAATAAGAGCTCAATTGTTGAATAATGAACCCTTCCAGTAACTGATGTCAGAGTACAGATTTTTAAATTATGAGTCATACACATAGATACATACAAACAGAACATACAGGGCTGGGGAGAACATCCTGGGACCCAGATTCTATCAACACTAAAGCAGAAGTTAAAGCTACCTTTGATACAAAACCTGTTTATAGTACTTTGAAAAGCTTCAGAATATCCCAGATATTAATTTCAGTCTCTCTTACCATTTGGAGAGATTTCAGTCTAACCCTCTGCCCTCATTTAGATAAAAGCTCTTATTTCTGTATCTGGACCTCTAGAGAGCTACTCAGTCAATACTCTGAATGTCCACACCCAGAAGTCAAAATCAAACCCTAGTATGCAACCTTTCATTTCAGTTCTGCCTAGGTCAGAAGGCCAAGGTGAAACCTGTACAAATGGGGTAATTCAACAAAATTTTCCTTCAGTGTAATGGAACTAGGCCTTCACCTCCAACTTTCTCAGCAGATAAGCAATGCATGCAAGGAGAGCTTGTGTCTGCTTCTAGCATTCATTTCAAAAATCTGCACAGAGCTGGACTGAGCCAGAAAAATGAGAGCAATACCATTTTTTTTAAATTACCACCATGACTCCAGGCTTACATTTTTCAAAACAAGCATACAGGGGACCAAACCTAGTATCAAGCCAAGCTACACCTTCAAAATACAAAGCCCACAGTAGAAGCATAACATACATTGTAACCAGTCAAATTATCTCAGCAGGAATCAATCAAGCCTCTATCTAGCAACTAGCTCCTACCTGGTACCCCAAAAAATCAGTTTGAAAGAGCAGCACTGAATCTGTCTCTGACCTTCACACATAAACCAAACAGCCCAAGTGCGGGGGCCAGGTCTCACCTCACATGTTACAATAGCACAGTCTTGGAATAATTCCTCCTCTGGCTGCCATTACTGCAACCTGAGAGAGGATCTGCTACGACAGTGCTCATTAGAAGAGGACATCACAGTCTGCATCTTTGAAAGAGTGGAGAAACACGTTTTCTGAATAGAATGACAATGCTATGTTTACATGCACATAACCTGTCTTTGGGATACAGATTTGCACGAACAAGCCTTACCTTTGATTTTTAAAAGCCAAAAAATAAACAAATAAAAAGATCCAAGCACATAAATACATGCTAAATATGACATCAATAAGCATTTGACTAACACATTCAGTTTTGAAAAGATTTTGGCAATATAGGGCATTTTGACAATTTAGAAAAATCTTGATCTTTATAAACTCCTGACATAAGAATTATTGTAAAATGGATTTACTGCAAGAAGTGTTTGTTATTCTGCATGCAATTTAATAACACAAACTTTGAAATGAGAGAGGAAAAACACAAATTCCTATAATTTAATGGCAAGCCTAGTATCTTTTACATAATCTTCCCGGCCTACTGCTCTAGAGGGAGATATTTCCTGGATTCACAACCCTTTTATGTGCAAGCAATCTACATTTTACAACTGATAAATAATTCAGATAATTAACTGAGCTGCAATTTGGTGCACTATTTAGTCAGCACTATAGACTACCATTTAAAGAGGTTCTGTACAGAAAGACCCTCCTGCTTGTTAACCCAAGCTGAGACTTCTATTAAGGTGAATTCCTAGATTCTCTTAACACTTTCTGAATGTCTCACACCAGCATCCTGGGACTTCATGCCCTAGTATGCTCCCCTCTGATTTTTTTTGCTGTTTTAGTTTTTATATAAGAAATAGGGTATTTCCTGGCATTCTCCTTCTGCAGTGCTGATTGCCATCATTTGAGAGATTAGATTCTAGCATATCAATCTGTGTTGGCCTCCCACAGGCTGCTACAACAGACTGCACTGGAAGAAGGAACCAAGACAATAAATAAATGCTTTAGGTAAGAATGCAGGGAAAGCTCAAGCAAACTGCCAGAGAAATCTCTAGATGCAAAGGAGTGATATAGGAACACATGGCAGGAAGTCTGAAGAGTATTTTCATGCTGTAAGAGCTTTGATAGAATTTAAAAGTCAGCAGAACCGTAAAATTCATATAATAGAAATTTAATTATATTTGTAGCCTCCACACAACTGCAACAGTCAGCAAAGGCTATGCATTAGGTCTCTGCCTCTGGCACAAGTGCTCATATTCACCACCTTTTCCTGTGCTGTGGTGCACAGAGGCTGCACCAATGCAGTACCACCACCTCTTCAGAGGTAAGAGGGCATTGAGACCTCCAGTCTCAGGTGCTTGCCCAAAAAAAGTTTCAGTCTCTTTGGCAAATGATACTGTAAAGTATTTATGAATTAATACATGCTCAAACTGAAGATTAAGGGACACATACGAGGAAGCACACAGACAAGAATAATTGAAGCGTTAAAGAATGTACAAATGACAATTAAGTTTCAGATGGGATTTCAGGCTAAATAAACTTGCTGCAAATTACACACAGTTGTGAATCTGTGTTGAACATCAGGAAAGGACAGGTCTGAAGTAGGCCAGTTGAGCCTACAACACTGATGATAAAGTATGGACCAAGTTCATTAAGGATATGTGAAGAAGTTTTTGCTGGTTAAAAGGACTAACGATAATGCCAGAAGGCACAGGCTGAGGGCTTGATGAGGAACAGAATAGGCCTTTCCAATCCACAGAATTGAAGTTTACCAGTATACCTGTGTAACTACTGAGAATCAGCAGAAGAACAGTAAAGTCCTGTAAAGAAACAAAGCAGATCCCCCCTTATATCACTCTGCATGCTGCCTTCCAGATACAAGGGGAAGAGCTTATGAAGGAAGAATTCTACACAGTGCACAAGGATAGCTTCATCTGTCCCAAAACAAACACAACACATCTGAAGAAGACTGAAGAAACTTTCTAGGAACGAGGAAAAGAAATCCTAACAATCATCAGGAGGTATAAGAAAAAGTAACATAGAAAGAAACTTTTGTAGCACATCTTCATCTAAGGCATCAAATGATTTTAACACCTTGATTAACAGAGAAATTAAAGGATAATCAGCACTGTCTAACACAAAGGTCCTCTTACATAATTAACAAAAACTTAATAAAAACTATTCTAAAAGTGTTGATGAGTGAACACCAGAACCTGCAGATGAGTACAGAGACTTTTCCATATTCTAAGCAAGTAACTTTCAGGTACAGACCTGAAAGTTGACACCAGCCAAATAGCTTGAAATGTGACTGCAAATATCCCCAGAGCAGAGGATGATGTTCTGCAAGAGATAAAATCCTTGCACCCTTTAACTGCAAAAACAAGCAGGGACAAAACATTTAAAACTGATACTCTGTTCATGTGCCTCCAAGATGATCTGAAGTGGAGCCCCTTGCAAATCACTTTTAACTAATTGACTATGAATGTTTTCTGCACATGGCCTGCAAAAAACATGTAAGATTCAAAGCACACACAAGTATAAGGCCTCAGAGATGAGTTGTTGAAGTGATCAGTGATTAAATCACTAGCGTTAATTGTGATTCAACACAGCAAACAGGGAACTTTGATTTAAATGATTTTAATCCTGTTTCTCATTTGTACCTTTTTAGCTGTTTTCCTAAAGAAAGGACAGAATCTCATTGGCTGAATTGGCCATTTAAACACATTGATTTGCAATTAACTACTGGTTTTATGTTAAATTTGGAGCTTTTTCCTGAACGGGAGGATACAGTCAAATATTGATAAAGGCAATTAAAAAAAGGTACTGGAGATAAGAAAGATCACTACCAGAATATACCAGAATCACCATTTCAAGTAAGACCTTGAGATCTGGTATAATTAAGGAAAAAGAAAATCTTCACATTTTCATTAGGTACCCAGCAATAATATAAAATATTATTATTATGCAATCATATCCATTTTCTCATGTGCCACAAATCTCAGCTCCAAAGAGTCAAGTGCTCTATTGCTTGTGGGCTTGAGAATCTACAATAAGATTCTTCTTACAACAGGAAGGAAAAACAGTAGAAATCAAAGAATTAACAGCAGTAGTAAACCGAAAAAAAGAAAAAATGGAAAAAGAGGCAAGAGTTGTTGAAAAAAAATCTAGACAGAATGAGGTCAAGAAAGACATGTACAAAGTTTAACATCACCAATTAGAAAGACAACAACATCAGAAATTGGGACAAAGGGATAAAATGAGAAGAGACATAAAGTGAACAATAGCAGGGGTTTAGAACTCGCTCTCTCTATGATCAGGCAACAGATGACAACTCCAGAGACTACTAATCTTTAGTGAAAGAAAGGCCTTAGAAAACTCCTGAAGACAGGAGACCACAGGGCTCCTAATACTAGCATGAGATTCAACTAAGGGCACCCAAAATGGATGGCACCAAATGCGAAAATAAAACATACAATAGATAAAAAGGGGAAGTGTCACATGCCTCCCTTCCCCTCCTGAAGTCAAGTAGTTCAGCATACTACTTCTGCAAAAAAAGGAAAGAAGAGATTACAACTATTCTGACCCTCTTAAGTGAGCCATCTGCCAGAAAGGGAAGATGAGCTTCAAAATGATTTATCAGTTATACAGACTGTTACCTTCAATGCAACCCACAACATCAATTCCATTACCAGCTCTTAAGTGAGTAATGAATATTGCAGGTTTCATCATGAAAATATTCTACAAGGGATGGCAATGAGCAGAAAGCAAAACTAGATGGGTCACAGTAATTTCTAAGACATCCAGAGAAAATGTACAAGAAATTTTACAAGATAAAATCACC
The DNA here is from genome assembly GCA_013399455.1 of Anthoscopus minutus. NCBI lineage: Eukaryota > Metazoa > Chordata > Aves > Passeriformes > Paridae > Anthoscopus > Anthoscopus minutus. The sequence goes on along the minus strand of VWYI01014803.1, from coordinate 384,406 downwards.
TGGTAAAGCATTTGAATCACAGCAAATACAGTCTGTCACTACGACAAGGTTATGACATCTATGACACAGTGAAAGAAAGAAAAAAGCTATACTCACCTCTTCTGATTGCTGACTTAAATGGCCCCTATTTCAACACCTCAAATTGCCTTAAAAGTGGTTCCACATGTGTTTTTCCAATCAGACATAACAAAGGTTTGAAAACTATGGGAAAAGTATCACTGCACAATTTGGGCTTGCAAGGCCAACAAAGACAGGTCCACAAAGGGAGTATGTACCTAGTCCCTCTTGACTTCAGCAAGAATTTGGAAAAGTACTTCTGTTATCTTGGTACTTAATACTGCTTCTCATGGCTAACTCAAACATTTTTCAGCATTGAAAGCAGCATCTCCCCTCTGCACTTCCTCTACCCAGTGGATTAAACAGAGAGCAAAACAGTCTCCACAGAAGCCTTAGAACAGCTCTGAACCACAATATAGGAATGGCAGTGGCAAGGGCAGTGTAATTCATGTCTGAAATATATCCCTACCTGGATGTCAGTGTCCTTCACAGGTTCAAGAGGCTCAAATGTAGTGGCTGCACTTAGACTCTCAAGTCTCTGAGAAATGTGGGATATATCAAGCCCTCTAGACCCAAGAAGAACCGATCTATAAGGAAGAAATCGTACAGATATGAAATTAGTATTGAACAGACAGAACTCTAAACCCTGACTCATTGCCAATATTTAGGTCAGCAGCTAGCCATGTACAGACAGTGCTCCCAGATGTGTAACAAAAACTGCACAGAACCAAATTCTGAACAGCCCTATATGTCTATGTAAACACCTCAGTCCTGCTGAACTTTCTGCTGTTCCACTGCAGTGCTGCACAGCTGCCAAGTCCTTCCAAACAGAAAAAAATGTACGCCATGTTGGTAAACATCTTCAGCAGCAGCCAGAACAAGGTACTGCACTTTTTGGCTTTAGTGTCCAAAATCAACACCAGTAGCTCCTCAGATAAACCCTTCAAATATCCTATTGTCTTTTGGAAGAAGGAGAAAGGTTGGAATGAAAAAAAAAAAACTAAACACGAGCTTTGCAGTCATTCTAAAAAACAGCTTTGCAGTCATTCTATTTCTCCCAGCAGGACTCCCCCCACGCTGGAAACCAAACCCATCAACAGCTTCCACCCGACGTGCAGAGTGTCCAGTGTCAGTGCTCCGTACTTACGCCTTCACATCCGCAGTCTCCTGGGAGGTGCGGGTCAGGGTGCTGGAACGCAGGCGCTCCCCGGCCTGCTGGATCTCCGGCAGGTTGCGCTCCACGTGCGGGAGCTCCGAGATCCCTTCTGTCTCAGCTGCCAGCTGCTCTGCCTGCTGCAGCAGCTCTCCAAAGCCTTCTGTGTCCATCTCTGCCACAGGTTTCGCTCAAGACACACAGAAACCTTCAGGGAAAAAGGGAAAATTCTTGTTCAGCTATAAACAGCTTCTACACTTGTGGGGTCACAGACAGACCAGCAAGAGCAGGTTTTCTAGAACAGGATATACTATCTATCCTCCCCCGGCATCAAGTACCAAGGAAATCCTTTCAAGTCTCAGAAGTTCCCTTGCAGGACTATAGCCTATGAACCTGTCAGAAGTAGGATGCAGATGCCACATCACAGTTAATATTTTGCCTTAAAACAAAGGAGGGTGAAAGCAGAGAAGTCCCTGTGAAGAATTTGGTGTTAATTTAGCTATAAACTACTTGCATACACACATAGATTGCTTGGAGTGCTGGACTCCATTGTCCTTATGGATCTCTTTCCATTCTATAATTCTATATTTTTATATATTATGAAGAAAGATGCATACATGTGCAAGCATAGGAATATATGAGGGCTGAAAACACACATAAACATTAAGATAAATTAACAGCAAAATAATCAAGCTATAGAGGCACACAGACAGCCATAACTGGCTGTCTGCTAAAAAGTGTTGCTCCATATATCATTAACCCCCAGAAAAAAGAAGTAAGTGCATGTTCTTCCTGTTTAGAAGACTTGTGTCTAAATACAATGCCTGCAGGAAGTTTTACAAGTGTGAGAATTCCTTGCATTGACACAGTGACAGAATAATTAAAGAAGTTAAAGCACAAGCCAAAGGCTGTAACAGAATAGGCATTAAATGCATCATGCAGTTCTAAATTCAGAATAGAGCCTGTTATTTTTGCAGAAAGGACAAAAGCATATGTACTTGGGATCACTATGGGAAAAGACATGTAGCTACAATTATGTCCACTTTAACAAAATATGAAACCCAAAACCTCAATTTCACACACCAAATCATGGTTTGCAGCTAAAGCAGCTAAAAGCAATAAGCATCAGGCTCCTCTGTAAAGCCAGAGAAGATCATAGAAATCCATGGTGCTGAATGGTGCTACAGAGATGGAAATCTTCAGTACAGTCCCTCTCTTATAGCCTTTGCACTCAAACCCAGAGGGTCTGGGATGAAATAAGAGAAACCAGATCTCAAGCATTAACATCATCTGTTTATTTACTCAAAAATAAAATCAGAGGAGATTATCTGGTTCAAGGAAGCCCTCTAAGAAGAAAACAGGGATTTTCACTAATCAACAACAGCCTACAATTCAAGTACTTCTTTGTACTACTCGACCATACCAAAGCAATTTTACAGTAGAATTTGAACATTCCTCATGTTCTCAGTTTCACCACCATTCCCAACTACAACTACCCAGCAGCAGTGGCAGCGCTTTCCTCTGCCTGGACAAATGATTTAAGAGCACTGCATGATGATTCATTCAGACATATGCAGTTTGAGAGAAACCGATCCCTCCTGCCTGGGTGCCAGGACAAACCCTAACAGCGGCATCCAGGAATGGAGAATTTCACAAGCACTCCCCACACACCTCTGGAAAGCTGGGGGAGGGAATGATTGTATTTGCAATGACTTGTTAAATCAGGTGAGATAGCAGAGACCGGATCTGTTTGAACAGATTAGCATGCCACTGAGACAGAGCGGAACAGGGAGGAGGAGGGTGGAAATAAGCAGTTTCATGCCCTGCAATGCAGTACAGAACATCTTCCCAGTGTTTACTTGCAATAACTCAGATGCACCCCTGCCAAGAACAGCCTCTGTTGGCAGACACTGACCAGAACAGCCACATTCCTGTACATTCAAAGACCGATCAGACCCTCCAAGAGCAGTGACTGTGAGAACAACACAGACATCAGCTTGATTTGATCCAATCTGGTCCACCTTCTCTTTTCATTACCAAGGTGAAAAGCTGAGAGTGTAAGAAGCACCAACTTCTCAGATTGCTGAAACCAAAAGCATGAAAAATTAGTGCTAAACAATTGCTCCCAAACCCACACTTTTTACCACGGTAATACCATGTAAGGCCTGTCAGATAAGTTTGCCTGTGTAGGACAATTGCAACAGTTCTGAGAGACTGAACACAATTCAGAAAATATTAAACTGGTTGTTTTGGAGCAAGTTAAAGTACCTGTGATTATAACCAAGCACTGGAAGAAACATCTCAAAACTCAGAAAGCCAACACTAAACAGCTTTTTCTAAGTCGTAGAATTCAAACATTTAGACTGAATATTTGTATATTCGTAACAGCACAAGCAAATTCTTCACCCTGACAGAATTTATTGCATTCAAGAGACTGCAGTCTGACTCTTCATGCTGCTGTGCAAGATGAAAACTGTTTCCACAGTAATGAGCACAGCGATGGCAGATTTTCACGTCTGGCTGAGGAAGGAGCAACAACCAACACCTAAGAGAAAGAAAATACTTCAGAAATTAAATTAACTTTGGTGAAACCAGATTGACCTTGGGCTCAAAGCCAGGACTGAAAAAGCTCTCTTGTAAAACAACTTTGATGACTTATCAATAGGAGCTGCTGCATTAGACTATGATTCCATTAAACCCTGGCTTAATTTCCTCAACATTTAAAACCACACATAAGCACTATGTATTGTACAAGTTGACTAAGTTTAAGCCACAAAGAAAACAGAACATATGACAGGCTTCTTAAGTCTGTTCAGACTGATTATAATTGATGATTTCTTACTTAAAAAACACTAGCAACTCCTCAAGAGCACTACAGTGCTATCTTAAGAAGAAAACTACCTATTCTACTCCAAATATGGCCACAATGAACATTTTACCATACTAGATTCAGAAATACACAAAGCTAAAATACTCCAATGCATGTGCAAGTATCTGCTGTACTTCACACATTGACAAGGTTTGTGTAAACTAACCAATTAACTTTGAGAAACAGTAAAAAAATTATGTTTTTCCAGTGCTCTGGGAAAAAGAAAGGAAGAAGATGCCACAGGGGAGAAGGAAAGCCTCACCCACTACATTCACAAGTTCCACAAGTTGCAGAACGATTCTTCAAAATGGGAAACAAAAAGGATGAGATTTGTGTTGGCTTCTCAAGGAGGCTCCCACCCCAAAGTGCTCAAGAAACCCAGTCTGATGAGTCAGGATCAGCTTCTTGTGGAAAGAAAACACAAGAGCCAAAGTAGTAAGAGCAAGCCAGCAATGCTCTACTTCCCACAGCCAAGATCTGAGATAAAAATGCTTTTTCGACAAGCTCCAAGCCTGATCTGCTACAGAGAGGGCAGCAGCTTCTACTAAGCTGAACATGAGTAAGTAAAAGGTCCATTTTGCAGGCCTGGGGAATTCTGTCTGAACAGCAGCAATAATACCCAGGTCTTGCATGGCATTTGGTGTAAGCAGACATTTCAGAGAAGTCAGCAATGCAATCCCTGTGTTACAGACAGGGAAAGCGATTAAGAAACAGAGATGATAATCAAAGAGCAGGTGGACAATTCTACAACCCAAATATCTGCAGCACATTTTCAGCACACCATCCTCTTGTCCATAAAACACAATAATGTTTATCAAACCTAACACAGGGAAAGCTTCCATACCCCAACTACACTAAATACAGAAAAAAAATCACAAAAGGCCATCTTAAAAACAAATACCAAAAAGCTTCAAGCTATATTTGGCATCCCATCTGGTACAACGGCCTGTTCCCCCTGCAACAAACTCGCAACAACCTTCAAAACCTATTGTTTCTTCTACCACCGATCAATGAATGCTCCTCTGCCTTCTATAAAAAGGCTTTCAGTCCTTTTCTTCTTCATCTCATAGGTAGGTAGATATGCAAAAGTCCAATCTTCTTATGGCCCCAGAGAGCCACTACAGTAGGTACGTTGAACAAAAATGGGTTTTTTCAAGGTTTTAAAGGAGTAACATTGGGTTACTCACACTTGGGACTGTGAGAAAGGACAAAAATGGGCACACAACACTTCTCTACACTACTTAATATTCAAAGTGGACCGGAAGAGTAGGCATTTGAAGTGATTTCTACCAAAACAATTGTCAACACTTATATCTGCCATAAATTCCTCATAATGGTCTCAAGTGCCCACTGCTCTGAATAACTGACTTAGCTGGCAGTTTTGCCATCTTACCACTTCCTCTCTTTTCCACTTAGTTTTTATTTTAAGCACTCAACTCAGCAGGGCAATAACTTGCACAGGGTGGAAAACTGACCCTTATTAAATAGAGCATTTGTTTCAGTATTTTAAGTTCCTTACATGAAAATCCATATCCTCTCCCCTCACTGAATTTCCTGTCATAGCTGCACCACAGAAACCTTATGGATTTAGAAGACAGAATCACATACATTCTTACAAGCAATTTTAAGCTTTTTATATTTGTAAGTTTTCCCAAGGAGTACAAAAACTTTTAAAGACACAACATAAGTGAAACAGCACTAAAGCAGACAGGAACTGGTTCCTTTCTCACTATCACCCTAGCTCTCCATACCACAACTACTGTCCCTAGAACAGCATGACCAAACTGCAGAAGAGAAGCAGCCGTTCTTTGCACCTGGACTTTAATTCAAGCCCTTCCACTCATTGTTCATATATTCTTCCAGAATCTGAAAGGGTCCTACAGCAAAGTCAGAGAGGGGCTCTTTGTCAGGAACTATAGTGATAGGACAAGGAATAACAGATAAACATTGAAAGAGGGGAAATTTAGATTTGGGAAGAAATTCTTTACTGTGATGGTGGTGAGGCACTGGCACAGGTTGCCCTGGGAGGTTGTGACTGTCCTGTCCCTGACAGTGTTCAAGGCCAAGGTGGATAATGCCTTGAGCAACCTGGACTAGCTGAAGTTGTCCCTGCCCATGGCAGAGGGGGTTGGAACTAGATAAGCTTTGAAGTTCCTTCCAACCCCTTAACATTTTATGAATTCCTGGGAACCAACCAGCAAACCCACGGTAGAGAAGAACGATCCTCATGCACAAAACTCTAAACAGACACCAAACCACACACATACACAAACTTGTTCTCCTGGAACCTTCTCAGACAACCAACTTCTGCTTACTGAAGCACCAACACTGCACTTCTGTTAAGGGCACTAAACTCTTCTAGAGCCAGGCGTGGCACTGCCGATCAGAACATGCCCGCTCGAAGAACAGACCCCTCCTCCCGCATCCACAGCCAGCTCTACTGCTTTAGCGCGGTTTATTGACAGCACCAGCTTCCGGAGAGCTCCAGGAGGGCCCACGAGGAGGCCTGGAGCGCTCCCAGCCAGCCTTCCGCCGCAGCGGCCTGCAGGGCCAGAGAGGGAGCCATGGGCGGGGGCAGCTGCCTGGGGCTCCAGACACGGGGAGGAGCAGGCAGCGAGCACCGGAGACGGGAAGAAGCGAGGGGAAGAAGCGGAGGAACGCTGAACCCGACCCGCCCGCACGGCGCCCTCACCTCACCTGTGCTCCGCGCCGCCCGCCGCACCCGCCGTGCCCGCGCCTCCCGCCCCCATTGGCTGCCCTCTCTCCCTTCCCCGCGCTCCCATTGGCCGAGCCGCAGCACGTCCCGGCGCCGCGTGCTTCTATTGGCCCAGCCGCCGCCCTCCGCCGCGTGCCGGTTCCCGCCCCCTCGCGAGAACAACTTTACTGAGGCGCGCGGAGGGGAGCGCGGACCGAAAGGGAGGGGGGGGCGGGTGGCTGCCTTCGGAGGCCGCGGGTTCGAGGCTGCGTCCCTGCTCCCCGCACTGCGCGCTCCGCGATCGCCGAAATAAGAGAGATACAGACAGAAATCACGTGCATGGGGCTGTTCCTCTCTATTCCACCTCTCCCGTCTTAGTCAGCGCTGACTCTTGTTGGCGAAGCCCATCTGTGAGCTGATTCCTTGGGAGGTAAAATGAGGATAACGAATTAATCCCGATTTTGCCTCCTATGGCCAAATACACCAGCAAACTCACGGCCGGCAGGTGCATTCACCATCACCTGTACAGTGGTGTCCTGAAGATGTAGAAGGGTCCGCGCTGCCCCTCTTGGGCACACACACAATAGCCCTAAAAGAGATATTGCCAATGACATGGGATTTGTTGGGCAGAATCTGGGAACTGGGATAAGGTGACAACCTGGTTGTGTAAGAGATGATGTCTAGACCCTGCTACTATTCCAAAACACCACCCATCAAACCTTCAAAGCTGAACAGATTTCCCCATTAAAACAATCCCTATTTCCAAATTTTCCCATGTAAAAAGCAGCTCCCAGGCCAGAGGCAGCACTGGCTGTAGTCGCTCCTCCTAATTGCCAAGTACATGCAGGGGGTCAGGGTACATTCTTGCCTGTCGCTTCAGTTTGAGGGGAGCACTTGTCCCCGGCAGGATGCCCTGGTAGGAAAGATGCCTTGATGGGATGGGTGTCCTGACTGGATGGATGCCCTGGTAGGGTGGCCGTACCACCCCTGGAAGCTCTCCCTGAGACCTTCCAGGCTCCCGGGGCACCTTTCCAGAGAGAGGAGAGTCCAGGACCGCCCGGAGACCGGCGTTGGTGCCCTCCGGGGCGGGTTGGGGGAACAGCGGTCCTGAGGGGCAGGGACTGGGAAAGACACCGGCAAGGACCGAGGGAAGCGGGGACAGGCACTGAGCCGGGGCCGGGCGGGCGGCGGTGCTGCGGGCAGGCAGGGGGCAGCAGATCCCTGTGGAAGGGCTCGGAGGCGCCGGGAGCAGAGCCGCCCGGGAGAGCCATTCCTGGGGCGGGACCCGGGTCCTCTGCACAGGGGGCGAGAGGTGCTATGCCTTCTGTGGGTGCCTGTCCCTCTACACTGAGCGCACAGGGTGCTGTCCCCTCTGCATCAGATGCCTGTACCCCCCATACTGGGTGCCTATTCCACGAGCATAGGGTGCTTTTCATTTCTGTGCCAGGAGTTTCAGACTGGATATAAGTCAAAATACTTCACTGAAAATGTTGTCAAGCACTGGAACAGGCTGCCCAGGAAAGTAGCAGACTCACCACCCCTGGAGCGATTTAAAAAACATGTAGATGTGTCACTTGATTTAGGGGTGGACTTGGCATTGCTGGGCTAGCAGCTGAGCTTGATGACCTTAAAGGGATTTCCAACATTTCCAACAATTCTGTGACTCTGTATTTTCTCCCCCGCACTGCGTACATTTTCCCTTGTGCTCTGGATGCACGTCCCTTGAGGGCAGGGTGTTATCTCCTCTGTGCACACGTTTCTGTCACCTCTGCACAAGGTGTGTTTATTCTGCACTGGGTGCATGTCCCCTCTGCACGCAGCGCTTATTCCCTCGGCACAGAGGTTCCTGTCTGGCGTGAGCAGGGTGCTCGTCTCCTCTGCACACAGTGCATCAGTCCTCCGCACAGAGCGCACAACCTTGCTGCACAGGGCACGTGTCCCTCCTGCCCATGGTGTCTGTCAGCGCCTCGCAGGGTCACGGACATCCGTCATCCCCCTGGAATTCACACACAGCCAGAAAAAGCGGAACTGAGTGCAGCCCCATGGGCAGCTGCAGGGCTGGGAGCGCACCCAGGACCCCCCTGCCCTGGCTCCCCTGGGTGCCCAGCGGATATGCTTGGTGACCTCAAACCACCTCGACAAACTGAGCTGGGCTTTTCTTCGTAGAGCTGGATGAAGCGCATCAGCCTCTTGGATCAAGGAAAGGCTCCCCTCACCCTCCCACTATACAGAGCAGTCCGCAGACTGAGACCACTTCCTGCTTCATCACAAAGTACTTTTTATTGTAATAGAAAATACTCCTGAGGGGCCAGGAAGCCCCCACCCACCTCACTGAGAGCAACTACAGGCAAGGACACCCACCCCACTGGTCCTGTGGCTTTCCTCGCCCCAAATGCCGCCTGGGGAGACTGGAAAGGGCACCAGTGCTGAGGGTCTCTACCAGACGGGCGTGCAGGCAGAACCCGGAGCAGGCAGGGCGGGCTGGCATCGGCAGGATGCAGAGATGTGTGCCCACGTCCCACCCTGGCACACTGCTGGGAACGGGAGTGGTTAATGCCTGGGGCGCTTCCTGTGAGGGGAAACCCCATCCACGCCTGGCTTTGTTTCTTGTGCAGGATGTGGGCACCTGTCCCCGGGGGGCTCAGGCTGCAGCCCCTCCGCCACAGTGGCCGGAGTTGCAGCTCTGTTTCATATGGCTCCAGCAGCAGAGCCATGCCCATCTTCTTTTCCAGCAAAGCATCTTCCCATGGGATTGTTTTTAAATTGCATTTAGGGCAGGGCAGATCCTTAAAACCCATTTCCAGCACTACACCTTTGTTGCAACAAGCAGGCCTGGGAGACTGCTTAGGCAGACACACTGATGCAATAAGGCAACACATTTAAAAGGCAAATAGGTGCTGAGCTAGGTGCTGCTTTTCTCACTGGCAAAGCTGGGTGCTGAGCAGTCTGGGCACCCCCTGCAGAGCCATGTGCTGAGGCTGGGCAGACTTTGGGGGAAAGGTGAGCCTGGATTATCCTGGATGCCTGAAACATCCCTGGAAGCTGGTATTGCCATTTTCTCACTGTGCAGACATCCCACCTTTTGCTGCCCAGCTTATAAGAAGGGACTACATGCATAACCAAGTGACCAATTTTTCTGGTTCTTAAATTTATCTTGTCCCTGGTGCCTTGTCACCAAGGGCTGCAGATATTCCTGCCAGGCAGAGCTGTTCCATTGCCCGAAGAGGCACAAAACGGGTGAGGGCAGCACAGGCGGGAACTTACATCTGTGGTGGGGCACACCCAGGAGACGTGTAAGGGCAGGCAGGAGCCTAAAAAGTGACTCTCGCTTGGCAGAGACTTTCAGAAGCAAAACACATCCCATGCATCTTCCCACTTCCCTCCCTCCCCCATCCCAGCAGCCACCTGAAATCCAGACAGCAAAGCACTGCATTCATGGCTATGGTTATGGGCCCTCCTGCATCTGGACGTCATTGCAGCTTTAAGCAAGGTGCTTCCCAAAAATTAGCTGGAAAAAAGTTCTTGGAGGTTTTGCTTGGAGGTTTTGCCCACAGCAGGAACCACGTAATGTAGCTGCAGGTATTTGTCATGGGAAGGCTGCAGGGAAAGTGTCCCTTTGGGGATGGAGCTGTTCTGCAATGGATTGGGGTTTGCAAAGCATGAGCTCTTGAGGAAGGGAGGTTTGTCCCCACTAGAATTTGTCCAAGTGCTATCCAGCAGCAGCTCAGGGTGGGCATCTTGCCAGCACACATCATCCTCCCACCCACCATGCTTGCTTCCACAAGATCTTTCCCCCAAAGGAAGCCCCAAGCGTGGTGCACAGGTCATGAAGCCAAAGAAAGGCTGGAGACTAGAGCCCCTCCTGCCATTGCTTACCCATGCTTCTGGGTGTGTCACTTATCCTCCCTGGGAGACCAGCACCTTAAAGATGCCCAGAGCAACTCCACAGGTGGGATGAGGTCCATCCTGTGCCCTGTGAAGCTCCTTTTCTCCCTCAAGGAAGTGCAGAGCCCACTTAGGGAACAACATGGGAGTGTTTGTGAGCAGCCTCTCCCACCCCGCAGCGATAATTCCCACACAGGTGTCCCAAGTGGTGAAAATGCACAGCCTCCAACCCAGCCCCACAGCAGCACTCATACCTCCAGACAAACTTCTTTATTTCTTTTATCATCCAGTTTCACCACTGGTACAGAAAATACAAAATATGAAAAACAACAAAAAAATAGGCTTTTCTGTGCCCCCCACACCCCTGTCACCGAAGCATGCTGACTATTTACAGGCAGAGGTGAGCAGCTCAGTGGCAGCAGCTGCACTTGCTGCTGGTCGGCTCCTTGCACACGCAGCCCTTGGCACAGTTGCTGCAGCTCGCGGGGCAGCAGGAGCAGCAGCCTGGGGGGGACACAAGAGTTAGGAGGTAGGTGGAAGGGACTGGAGTTCTATGAGGCAGGAGGACCTGATGGAGAGTGGGAAATCCCACCCCTGCATGAACAGGGCTGCTGATTCCAATGGGTTGGAGTTCTCCGTAAGGGTCCTACAGGGCAGGGGTAGCCCCCCAGAAGGGAGGGTGCATGTGTATCTCAATGGGCCAAGGGAAGAGGGAAGGATCTCTTGAGGGTCCTACAGGGCAAGAGAGGAAGTGGTGGGGTCTCCATACGGGATCCGATACGGCAAGAGGGGTTGTCTACAGGGCAAGAGTTGGGAGGTCCCCATTGGGTCCGACATGGTAAGAAAGAGCTCCCTCGTGGGACAGGAAGGTGTCCATGGAGTCCCACAGGGCAAGGAGGGGTTCGACTATGCAGCAGCGAGATGCCCAGGGAGTCCCACAGTACGAGAAGTTTCCCAGTGGAGCAGAGGGGTGCCCATGGATGTCCCACAGGGCAGTAGCAGCTCCCTTCAAAGACAAGGCCGGGTCTCCCCTCCCCGAGCCCCCCACTCACTCTTGCGGCAGCTCCGGCAGCGGCAGTTCTTACACTTGCAGGACCCGGCGCAGGAGCAGGAGTCACCTGGGGAGCGAGGGCAGGAGAGCGGGATCAGCCAGGAGTCAGGCAGCCGGGAGCTGGGCGCGAGTCAGCCAGGACAGGACGGGGCACTTACCGGCAGCACACGTGCAGTCCTGGGGGTCCATGGCTCAGTTCGGCTCGGCTTAGCTCAGTCTAGCTTGGCTCAGTTCGGCTCGGCTCTGTCCGGCGGGGCTGGCAGCGGTGCAGACCAGAGCCGGCCGCCCGCTATTTATGGGGCAGGACGCGGGGCGGTGCTGGCGCTGCGCACGGTGCGGCGGGGCCGCCGGCACCGGGGCCGTGCTCACCGGGGGCGGTGCCGTGCCGTGCTCACCCTCGGGCCGTGCTCACCCTGGGGACGTGCTCACCGGGGGCCGTGTCCTACTCCGGGGCCGTGCTCACCGAGGCGAGGCCGTGCCGTGCACAGTCTCGGGCCGTGCACACCCCGGGGCTCACCCCGGGGCCGTGCTCACCAGGAGCCGTGTCCTACTCCGGGGCCGTGCTCACCAGGAGCCGTGTTCTACTCTGGTGCCGTGCTCACTCTCGGGCCGTGCACACCTCGGGGCTCACCCCGGGGCCCACCCCGGGGCCGTGCTCACCAGGAGCCGTGTCCTACCCGGAGCCGTGCTCACCCCGGGGCTCACCCTAGGGTCCGTACTGTGCTCACCGGGGGCCGTGCCGTGCTTCCCAGATCACGGACCTGCCCGCCCACCCCCGCTCCCAGCCCGCTGCAGGGGTGTCCCACCTGCACGCCCCTCCCCGGCAGGGCGCTGCACTCCGAGGGACCGAGGCGCTGGAATGCGCGGGGTATGGGGGTGACAGCACTGGCATGGCACTGCCACCAGGTCCTGCATACTTGGGACAGCCCCGTGACGCTGCCCCATGTGTCCAGCGCTGTGGTGGAGCGGTGCCCCCACGGTAGCTGTGGGGTGCGCGGGGCTGTCCATGAGGATGAGACTGAGCACTCCCGTGGAGAGTGGGACGGCTCTGGGCAGCCCCTGTGGGGCTGGAGTGCTCAGATGACCTCCCAAGAGGAGTGACTCATAGAACACCCTGAGTTGGAAGAGACCCACAGGGATCATCAAGTCCAGCTCCTGAACCTGTGCAGGACAACTCCAAAAAGCACACCATGTGCCTGTGTGTGTTGTCTAAAAACTTCCTAAGCTCTGTCAGGCTTGATGCACTGGCCACTTCCCTGGGAAGTCTGTTCCAGGGTTCTGCTACCTTCTGAGTAAAGAATGTTTTCCTAATACCCAATCTAAACTTCCCTTGACAGAGTTTCATGCAGTTCTCTCGGGTGAGCACGGGGATGCAGTATGGTAGCTTGGCATTGCCAGCTGGGAGCTGCTGGGAATCACTTTCTCATACCTGAGTTTTCCATCTTGTCACTGGGTTTATGTGCCAACTGGCTTCCACCACCTGGCACGTGCCCATGGCCAGTTCAACATCCAGCATGGGAAACAGTGGCTGGGCCAGGGCCAGGCTGTCCCCATGCCTACACCCCTTGTTCTTGGTGGTGTTGCAGATAGGGCAAATCCCATGCTGTCCCCTAACCTGGGTTCAGAGCCCGTGCTGTACACAGGGCCATCCCCGTGGAGCCTGGGCCAGCAGGCTCTAGGATCAGGAGAGGTTGAGTGACCCTTGGTGTTTGTGCCAGGGAACGGCTCGTGCTTGTTTGCAAAAGCATAGAGTTGTTTTTTTTCCTGGAAGTGTTTGCCAGAAGCAGTGAGGCAAAGCCAGCAGGCATTGCACACGCCACTGGGTGAGCGGGAAGGAGAAGAGATGGAATAACCGAGCACGTGTGGTGTCAGTGAACATAAACACGAGTTGTGAAATAACTTCTTTCCCGGACACCCCCAGCGCAGTGCTCCGGGAATGTGCTGAACCTGCAGGGCCCCCCTCCAGCAGGGCGGGTTCTGCTGCACCCGTGGTCAAGGAAAAGAGAGCCCGACCACCCAAAATGGGATCGTGCACGCCTCCATGGGGCCGTACCAAAAGTGAGGGATGACTGTGCAGGGTCAAAGCTGCAGGGAAAGCAGGGGAATTCCCAGATTGCTAGGAATCCTGCATATCATGCATAGAGGGGCTGTGCTGAGTCCCGGGACATGTTGTCCTGGGCCTGCTGGAAAAGGCAGCACAGCATCTCCACAGAACTGTATGTGAAGCTGTGAAGGGAAAAGAGCCTGGAAAATGCCTGATTTCCCAATGTGAGCATTTCCACTAAATAGTGAGGTCATCCCGCAAGCAGAATGGGGAGGAATGAATGAGTGTCCCCTGAGCCATGGACTTGCTGAAAGGCTGTGCCAGACATCAATGGGGAGAGGAGAGCTCAGAGTGGTCTCCTGTGTACAGCTGGTTTTCTAATTTCCCAGGGCATGCAGTAGTTAAACCCAAGTCTGTTCCCGTGTAAGAGGAGTGCCAGCTCCAACTCCGATTTTATAACAGTCATAAAGTGAGCAGCAGAGCTGCAGCTGCCCATCACGGGTCTCAGGGCTCAGAGTTTGGATGCTGGAACTTCTGTCTGCCCACTTCCCCTGTCCTCCCACCCCACCACTTCCCCTGAAGGCAGGGGACAGCATCTAGCTGCTGCTCTCTACCATACTGCCATGGGACACAGGGATGAGCATGGCACAGAGCCATGCATGGGGCAGGACCAGTGCGAACCCACAGGGACTGGCAAAGCCAGACCAAGTCTGTGGGCTTTGCTGGTTAAACCACATGTTTGGTGATAAATCCCATTAGCAACCTCTCCTTCACTCTTCTTGTGAGCTCACCGGTGAGATTTTTGTATGATTGGCACTTCCACCTCTCTGGGTTGGAAGGAATAAAGATAACCCTGCTCTTTGCAGAGAGGAGTTTAGTGGGATTGCTCCATGCCTGCCACATACCTGCCCTGCCTAGGTCAGCTGACATAGGGGTGGCCTTTGCATCTGTCGGAAGTGTGGGGTGATGGTGACATCTCAAGGGATACCCTGAGGGAGGAGCCCTCCTGGAGCAAAGGGGTATCCCATGATTGTCACCACGAGCAGCCTGTGCACAGGAGTGCTGTGCTGTAAGCTGTGCCATATCACTGGCTGAGTCATGGCAGTGGTGACTGGGTGGGTCAGGAAAAGTTTTTAACCTAGAAATTGCCCATGAACAGCTGCATTTGAGGAGTGTGGGGACAAGGCAGAACCTGTCATGTTCCTGGGAAGCAGCAGGGTGGCACGTGGCACCTGGGGTGCAGTGTTCTGGCAGCAGCATGGCTGTGCTTGGGCAGAGTGAGCATCACACACTGACATGGCCATCAAGGGCATCACATCCCATTGTGGGCTTTGCAGCCTGGCATAGGCATCCCATCCCATTGTAGGCATTCTTTCCCATCACAGGCATTGCACCCATCACATCCCATCAATGGGATCCTGGTATGGGTATTGCAAACCACAGTGGGAATCACACTCCAGTTTGGGCATCATGTCCCATCATAAGCACTGAACCCTCTTGCAGGCCATGCACCCTATTGTGGGGATCTTGTGTGCACTGCCCCCCATGGTGGGGAACCAGGTCACCTGAGGCGCCCCAGGAGCACCTAGCCAGGCTGGCAGAGGTGGCAGGGGGATAAGTAATGTGGTTCTTCCAGACAGTTCAACTGAACTGCCAGGAGGAAAACTAAACCTGTTTCTCTGCCACCCCACCTGCTGTGGAAACATTCCCCCTGGAAATGGGCAGGGCTGGGGTGGTTATTACAGTGAAAGCTTGTAATAACAAGCTGCTCATTAGCCCCGAGGATCTCTGGTGGAGGAGACAGCATGGGATTTGCCTCTGGGTAACAGGAGGGTGTATAGGGGGGAAAATCCCCCTGTTGTGTAGGGAAAGTGTTAAAACAAGAGTCAGAACTAGTGGTAGGGAAAGCAGAAACAAGATTAGAAGACAGGAGCAAAAATAAGACACAGGCTCTTTGCCATGGCCTCCCACGTGCACTGTCCTCCCGCTCCCCAGGGAAATTGCCGCACCCAACAGAAGTGCCAAGTTCCTTATTGACCTTTATATACATATCACTTTATTTAGGTAGCTTATTACATGTCAAAGTGACAAATACTAAAGAAATCTGAACACACATATAAAAAAAAGACAACCAACATACACAATAAGGTTATTCTTCTTTGGCCCCCTGGATGTGTATCACCTCCAGATGTGCAGCCAGGGGTCCCCTATTTGCAGCAGCTGCACTTGGCGGAGGGGGGCCCCTTGCAGACACAGCCCTGTGCACACTTGGCACATCCAGCTGGGCAGCAGGAGCAGCAGCCTGTGGGAGAAACAAAACAAAAATTAAAGACAGTCTTGGGAAATCTCAGGCTGGAGCTTGGAGGTCTCACTGTTTTGGAGACCTCCCATGTATTCATGTCATTCCCTTTTAGCAGCATCCTCATTCTTGGCAGTGTCTTCCAGGGTGTTTGTGCAGCCAGGGTTGGCACTAGAGAGGCAGGGGGGAAAGTATGGAACTCCTGGAGGTTCACCAGGATTGCCCCAGTCCCTCTCTTTGCAAACCCTCTTGGCACACTGCTCTGCTGTGGGGGACAGCATCAGGAGCACCCAGATGAAATCCCATTGCTGGTTTCCTCCCCAGCATCCCCCTGTGCTGAGCCTGAGGTGCTATTGAGGGGAATGCTTAGGGTGAGGTGGTGCTGAGTGACTTGTATTGCCTGGAGATGGAGTGAGATTCACACTGTGCTCCTTTGGGGGGAAAAACCCATATATGAGGAATAAACCCACCACTGGCAATGCTAAGACTAATTCTGTGCATACACGGATGTGTAGTGAAAACCCCCTGTGTGTTTCTGCCCCCATTGGGGGGCTCAGGGATCCTTCTTACCTTTTTTGCACGATGTGCATTTGCAGTTTTTGCATTTGCAGTTGTCCCCGCAGGTGCAGGTGCCACCTAAAACGTGGAGAAAATGAGAAAAAGAGGTTGAGAAGAGGTGGTGGGAGGGCATATCAACAACCCAGAGACCCGAGGGGAACAGGGTGCAGGAAAAGCACTGCCTCCCCTCTGAGCATCCACTGATGCATCAGCCTCGCTCAGAGGGGAGGTCACGGCATTCCCAGCCGCTTTCCAGCGAGATGCTCCCAATGTGACACCACAGTGCTGAGAGAGGACTTCAGCTGCTGGCCTCTCCCGAGAGAGAACACCGGGAATGGCAGAGGAGGCCGGCGGGCGGGAGTGTCGGTATTCCTGCTGGGATGCTGGGGCTCCCGCTGCCCCCCGGGGATGGAAGGAAGCGCTGCCTTACCTGTGGCACAAGGGCAATCCTGAGAGTCCATGTCTGGCTGGGCTGGCTGCCTGCTGTCGCACGCGTTGGGCGCCGGGAAGGAGCTTTGGCAGGACGCGCAGCCGCCTCCTATTTATCCTTGGCCAGTCGAGAGCGAGTGCAAAACCTCCGCCCCTGCAGCCTGCGCACGGCTCAGCCCGGCTCCTGCCCCGGGCGCTGCTGATTCACTCCCCGGGCGGCGCAGCGGGACGTGGGGCTCCGCATCTCCCCGCGCCCCCTCCCCGGGGTGCCGTGGCAGCAGGGAGAGCTGTCGGGGTGGCCACTCCTCTCTGCTGAGATGCTGGAAGGGGTGCAGAGAACGGCCAGATCTCATCACACAGATGACACCTGTCTCAGGAGTGCTGCTGCACTCGGCAGGGCTGGGGGCTGAGAGGGTGCACCCAGGGCGTCCCCACAGTCCAACCCGTGATTGACTGATTGATTGATTGATTGATTGATGCCAAAATCAATCTGACTTGGGGGATACATTAATCCAGAAAGTGCAGCACTGCTGGGAAATCTCAGTCCCCTCCTCTCAGAGCTGGCATAGGGGGATGATAGGGAGCTGGCACCATAAGGTGACAGGGATTCAGTCCCTGCTTGAGACCCTGTCCTCTGGTTCCTACACCCTGCCCTCAAGCAAGAGCAACAACAAGCTGGACTGGCCTGGCCAGAGCCTGCCATACCCTCTCAGTGCCCCAGGACAGTGGCACCCACGTCCCCTTGGCACTGTGCATGGCACCTCGGGGCTCTGTCTCCTTCTTGGCTGCGGTGTTCCATCCCACTCTTCTGAATTAATTTCCGTGTGCCATTACCTGAGTGTGCAGGGGAGGAGGGTGGCAGGCAAGCTGCCATCACCCTGGTCAACTCCTCCAGCAGGTTTTACCCACTCACTCCAAAGCACAGTGAGGGT
Source organism: Anthoscopus minutus (assembly GCA_013399455.1). NCBI lineage: Eukaryota > Metazoa > Chordata > Aves > Passeriformes > Paridae > Anthoscopus > Anthoscopus minutus. Next base: position 366,434 of record VWYI01014803.1, on the reverse strand, counting down.
TTGGGGTGGAAGGCACCAAAGTAAAATACTTGCTGAGATTTTGGTGTGGGGACATTCTACTTCATGTGCAGGAGGCACTGTAAGCCACACAGCATCCTTCCTCCTCATTCCTGTGTTTCTGTGTGCTCCTTGGTGTCAGTGATACCCCATCCTGGCTGCCCCCTGCTCTGAGACTCCTTTGCCTTGGGGTTTAATCCCAGCTGGGCTTTTGCCTGATGTACCTGGCTGAGGCAGTTTGTTGATGCTAATCCAGCTGAAACAGTGGCCCAGGGAGTATTTTTACCACTCAGCTGTCTGGGCTTGTTGGGAACTTGTTAGGTGACCTGATGGGGAGCATTGCCAGCACCCCAACTCAGCATCTCCTCCAGCCTCTCCAGGCCAGTGTGGGAAATCCGTATGGAAAAGTCTAAGAAAGGCAGAGCCAGTGGGCCCCTTCCTCAGCTCCTCTACCCTGGAGCAGCTTGTTGGTGCCCTTACATGCCAGCCCTGTGGTCGGGTCAATGTCACACTGCTGCTGATGCACTGGGGCATGATGGGGACGGTGCCAGGGAGCAGGCATATGCCAACAGTGTTATTGCTCCTGTGGGAGTGAGGAGGCACAAACATGGGAAACAAACATGCAAATGGTCACCTGCAACCATGGCTACAGCCCCCTGTACTGTGTTGGTGTTATGACAGAGGGGCAACATTTCCTTAGGATCTTGCATTTGCTCTGCTCCTTGGCTGAAATAATCAGCCAAGCACACCTGTAGTGCAGTAATATGCTGAGGGAAATGCTTTCTTCCGTGTCGTGATGGATTAATGGGGAACAGCAGTATCACTGTTGCATCTGTTATGCCTTCCCCCACTGCCTGGCACCCTTGGTCACCCAGGCAAAAATTGGCCCTGTCCCCAGCTGGTGGTGGCCCAGGGATACATGGAGAAGCAGGTAGCTTCTAGCAGGTAGCTAGAGGTCCCTCTCCTCTAGCCTAGGGGGAGGAAGGTGAAGCCCACACAAAGGGAACAATCTCTGCCATGAAAGGACAAGGTGCAGGAAGCTCTCCAGCATCTGTTCTCAGTCAGACCCCAGCCCTTTTTACCTTCTTTCCTCTCTGCATGAAGGAAAAATGCATCTTCCAGGTGATGTAGGACTGGAAGTCAGGACTCTGGTAGATCTTACATTGCTCCTGGTCTATTCTGTAATTGATTTGGGATACATTCTATAATTAATTTGGGATTAGACTGGAATAGTGGGTTGTCAGGCACACACACAACAACCAGACCACCTCCAGAAGCAACCTGTGATTGGGGTGACAATGATGAGCTGGGGATACCTTCCTGCTGTTTAAATAACCCCCCTGACAAGGCCTTGCCATCTTCAGTTTGCCTTCTGGCCCCTGCCCTCCATTTGTCTGGGGTTTCTCCATCATTTAAATGCGCATGATGCTGCTCTCCAGAGCTGAGCAAAGCAGGCAGGATCCCTGCACAGAATTTATTCACCAGCCCTTGCCATACCAGAGCTGTACCACTTGGCTCTCATGTCCCTTGCGTGGGATTCCTGGCTCTGTCCCCAGCCATGTCGGTGGCAATTACCTCAAGATTGCCGGGCAGATTAACAGGGGTGAGTCAGCATGTGATGCTCCAGTGCTCTAGGCAGAGCTGAAGGTCACGGGGGAGATGGTGATGGCTGGGCTTGATCATGGGCATGCCAGGGACAGGGCTCCCTAGAAAGGAGAGAAGGAACCTGACAGCTTTCAGGACAGTGTGGGGGAGGCACCTGTTCCTGTAACACCTTGGGTGTTTACAGCTGATTACTGAAAGCCACAGGACAGTGTCAGGGCTGGTGCCGGTGACTGGCAGTGACTCAAGGCTGGTGCCAAGCAGGCGAGGAGGGAGGCACAGCAGCCAGCTCCTGTGGAGTCTCCAGTCACCTGTGGGCATGTAGAGGCACATAATGGACTAGCATCAGCCTCCAGCTGCCCGTGGTGCAGCTACCCAGCACATCACCTTCTGGGGACCCTGCAGACTACTACAAGCCCCCTGTCATGGCACATGTTCCCCAAAGCACTTGCTCTGGGCTTATCATCCCCTCTGGAGCAGTGATTGGTTTGGTGACCCCTCCTTTACCCAGATACAACATCCCAGGCAGCTGGGGGGCTCCACTGGCAAAACACCATGGCTCGGTGGGTACAGACTGTGGGCAGAGGTGCAGGGAGCTGTGAACCCTGTGTGGGCACAGCACCAAGCCCCGGGGGACAGTCCCTGGGGGTACCATGCCCCTCACCATTGCCATCTGCTTGCCAGGTAGGATGCTGATGCAGGGTGCCCGGGGTGGCCCTGACACTGCAGCAGCAGCAAGAGCAGCTCAGCTCTGCCTGCTCCAGCTGCCTCTTTGTCTTGGTCTCTGGACAGGGGAACCACAGCTGGCCAGGGCTCAGCTGCCAGAGATACATGGAACTGTAGCCCACCTGGGACCAGTCTTTTAAACCCGAAAAGAGAAAATAAAAAATATTTTAGTACCCAGCAAACATCCAGCACAGAAGAGTCCTGAAAGTCAGCAGGAAGCCCTAGGAGTGACTGCTGCTTAGAAAGCAGGCTTGGCTTTGATCCGAATCTCAGGTTATTGTTTGCTGATTATAAACAAGTGTTTGAAACACGGGAAATAGGTGCTGATGTAGTTTTATTTTGCTGGCGCTTGCCAGCCCTTTGGCAGAGGAGGAAGAGGGTGAATCACCCCTTGTCTGCCCTGGGAAGCCATTCCCAACCACTCCCCAAGTGCATTAGGCAAAGCCTTGGAAACATTTGGGAGTGAAACCAGATCAGTGGGGTGACCTCAGGCTGTGGAGATTTCTTTCTTTTTCTCAGAAAACTGGGAGCAAAGACTTGTTCTGCTCTCAGTGGCAGACATTAGCTTAGCTCATTGTCTGTTCTCCCTCTTTGCATCTTCCTAGGAAGCTGCCTGCTTCCCTGCCTGCACCTTGATGGCAGCTTTAGGAAAATACATCCCAGCTAGTACTTCTCCAATATCAGCCATCAGCAAAGACGTGGCATGTCCCATTTTCCTTTGGAAATACCCTCCTTGGAGACTTGCTGGCCCACATCAAGTCTGTAACCATAGGATGGCACCTTCAGCGAGGGCCCACTGGCAGTGGGAAGGGGACAGGCAGATTTCCATTAAGCAGGAATTGCACGGCGTGCAATCCCGGGACGCTTTCACAAGCCGGCAGCACACTTTGATGTGGGCTCTTTGGGAGCTGCCTTGTGACCCAGCCGGCTGCGCTAGGGTTGGGACTCTCAAGGCCAGGATTATGAGTCGGGCTCAGCTACTGGCTCATCCTATGGCTCCAGGCGAGGGCTTGGCCCTTACTCCTTATTTCTTATCTGGAACGGAGCTATCAATATTACCTTCCCCTTGAAAAAGCAGTGCAAAGAGGGTGGAGATTTGCTAATTATTAATTTTTAGGATGAAAGGAAAGGAAGAAATGCTGAATTGAGGCCATGAACTGGGTCCAGGAGGGTGAACTGACCTTGCAAAGTTCCTGCCAGTTTTGGGGTGTGCATCCTATGAGACCCCACCACAAGGTGGAAGCTCCTGCCTGGCAGGGCAGGCTTTTAGGGCCAGATGATATGTGTTGGGACATGTCTGGAAGATGAAAGGGCTGATTCTTCTTTTGATCATGAAATTCTCATAAATGTTAATGGGAATTACTTCGAGGTCTAAAGAGGGTTGAATTGCAGCCCCCAAGGGAAGGAAGGGGGTGAGGACCAACAAAGCTTTGGCTGGGAAATAAGAATGCTTAAATTTACCTTGTCCCTTACCTGTGAGAGTAGAAAATCAGTGGGCCAAGGGTTGCTCAGCATCCCTGCATACTCTCCTGGGGAAGGGGTTTGCCAGGCATCCCCACTTTGCCCAACACTGCTGGCAACCGCCTGACAGGCTTTAAGCATCACCTTAACTCTAAGCATCATTTTAATTCACCAGTCTAATGCTTTCCCAGTGTAGAGTTTGGATTTTCTTCTTTTTCTTTGGTTTTGTTTTTTCCTTACATCTTTCCTTCCCTTTTGTGTCTTCCAGGTTCCCACAGACTTCAAACTCACCTGCTTCAACTACTTGCCGCCTCCCCTGGTGAAACGTGACCTAAAGTTTCCAAGTATCGTTACCTTGGGCATATTTAATTATTATATTCCCCTTTAGTTGCTAATTAGAAGCCAAGAGTAGAGGGGATGAGTAATTCCCTAGGATGTCAAGTACACACTTGCCTGAGCTTGCAAAAAAATAATCAGCCCCCTCACTATAAAAGGTGTGAAATAAAAGGATGTGATATTCTCCTTGATGTCTTTATAGCCTTGCTCTTGAGATCCAGAGATCCTTGTTGTCTGTCCTGGGAGTGATTCACACAGCTGCTGTGCCAGATCCTGCCTCCCCCTAGAGCAGCATAGCTGTAGAGGCAGGATCTGGCACAACAGCTCTTTACATCCCCATCCAAAAGTGTCTCCCATCCCAGGAATGGGCATGGGATGGGGGGTGAGAAATGCTGCTCCAGCCGGGGCAGCAAACCTGGAATAGTGAAAGAGAAAAGCCCATGCTGACAGGGTCATTCCTCACTTTAAGGAGTACTTACGTGTGCAGATGTAATTGCTCATCCCGCCCCACTCCCTCCAGTCATATCCCCTTGAAGGATGGGGATGGTTATTTTTGCCAACATTTTCCCAAACTCAGTATCTGAGCACTCCTCAGCATTCCTCTGCCAGGCAGAGAAAGGCATAGTGAATTTTTGGTTACATTTGAACTCTATTCCAAGAAACATCTTCTGGGTGTGTGACAATCCTCATACCTGTTGTGCTGTCAGGTCCAGCTTCTCCATGCAACCTGCCAAGAAAGCCAGCAACATGTGCCAAGCATGTTTGATTATATAATCTATATCTATATCTGTATCTATTGCTAATTTATATGATAGTTTATTATATAACATATATTATATTAAATCATAGTGGCTTAAACAGTGTTGTATGAAATTATTAAGTACATAAATTACGTTATTAGGAGTTCTTGCTGGATTTTAAGACCCGTGTTCTAGGGAAGAAACTGAATAATCCCTCAACTACAGTCACACTAATCCTGGTTGCAAACTCCTATCTGTGCAGCAGTGAAACCCAGGGGCTTAGTATGGATTTTTTGGGATTTCCCAACTTGTAAAAGTGGCAAAAGGGAAGGGCCCCTGTCCTAAGAACTGCTCAGGACTCAGGACTGGATGCTGTACCTTTGGATGTAAATAAATTTTGCTATATTATTTTATTTATAAAATAAATAAATTTAATTAGATTTTATAGATAATGGGCCTTTCAAATGGAGGGAAATGAGTGCTAAAAGCCACGATTTCAATATCAAGAGTTTCAGAGCCAGCTGATTCAAACTGGCAGCTGTAATTTAACTGTGTTGCAGACGTGCCAAACCCAATACCATAATTAGTGATTCAAAATAATATTTACAGCTCAAATCATACATATTTAGCAAGAAGTTGAAATTTCCATCTATTTACAATTTTACCAGCTTAGAAAGGTCTCTAAGCTGTTTTCCTCCCATTTTGCTTGGTTGGGTTTGAAAAGCCTGGCAGAGCAATGCTCAACACTGCTGGGAGGGGAGCTGGGGATTTTGTCCCCGCCTATGGCGCAGGGGTTGGAACTGGATGATTTTGAATGTCCTTTCCAAGCCCAACCATTCTAGAATTCTGCGATTTTCCCTGCAAGGACAACAGTATTTGCTGGCCTAGAGCAACACCCCATTGCGTGCCTGAGTTCTCGCCAGTGCTTTGCCTTTGTGCTATGGTACCCAAACCAGCACGAGGGAGGTAGGACCCACTGCATGGCTGGCACTGACACCCACGCTCACCCCAAACAGAGCCTCAGATGGGAAAAAATACCCTCCTTAATATGCTGCATGTGATTGCTACCTCCTTATCCACAAGTATAATGGCACATTGATAGAAGTGCCAGAGAACCTTGGTAAAAACAATTTAAAAAGGAGAAAAAGGAGATTGTCACATTCAGAATCTCATGATCCCTACTCGAGTGCTGCTTTTTAAACCCCTCCTTTGCATGCGGGGCAGGGATGCTGCTGCCGGCCAGGGCTCAGCCAACGCACAAGGCAATGCCAACTGGGATGTGTCTGCCAGCTCTCCTAGAAATAAATGAATTTGTGCTTCAAACCGGTGGCCTTTGCAGGGAAGGAAAGCCACTGGTTTCAGGTACAGATTCAGCTGTTTCTTCAGTGCATCCTCTTCCAAACCTGCTTCTTGCTGGGATGAAGATGATAATGCCCCAGTGCAGGTGATGGATTCAGGCATTGTGAGAGAGCACTATTTACAGTACCCTTGAGGGTTATTACATAAAAATATTTTTTTAACCTAAAATAATTAAAGAATTTCTAAAGTCATGACCTTTAGCCAGAATTTCCCTATCCAGTGTGTGTCCGGGCAGGGAGTGGGCACTGCAGGGAGACCCATGAGGGTCTATATACCAAAATCCACACAGGACTGGACAGCATCAGTGTTTACACTGTGGCTCTGTGACGGTTTACCGTAAACTCTGTTCCCCTCATCTCCAATCTCCTCCCAGTGCCCCAATGGCTGGATTCTGTAGGATCCGGTGCATAATCCCACAAAGTAATGACGTTCTGAGGCTGTGGTTTTGGCTCCATGGGACATGGTGACTCTGGGTTGGGTTTTACTGACTTGGAGATCTCTCAGTTGGGGATACTCCTGGCAAGGTGTGAGTAAGGGTATGTGTGGCAGGCAGCAAAGGGTGAGGTGAGGGTGCTGGGGACAGAGAGAGGACAGCCTTTGGCCCCAGCTGGGTGCTGACCCTGCAGAGAATCTGGGACTGAGATGGCAATGTGGGCATTGGAGGCCATACGGCTGCCCAGGGGAGCAATTGCCTCTACTCTCCTGTTCCCAATTACCCTCACTATCACCAGCTGCTCCCCCAGTTCTCCTGACCTCTACAAATGCCCCCCTTAGCTCCACACCTCTCACCTCCCCTAATATCCCCTGCATCCCAAACTGCCTCTCAGCTCTTCTGACCTCTGCATTTGCCCTCCTGGCCCCCTAATCCCACATCCCAGCTCTCCCAGATGCACCCTAATATCTCCAGTTGCACCCCCTGCCTCCCCATATCCCTGTGAGGGCCCCTCACCTTCTCCAGTCGTACACTTCAGCTGACCCCCACCTACCCTGACTTTTGTAACTGGCCCCCAGTCCTACCCCATCTGCCCCAACTTCGCCAACTGCTCCTCCAATCTCGTCTGCCCCATTGTCTTCGGTCCCACTGCCCAGCTCTCCCGGTCCCACTGCCCAGCTCTCCCGGTCCCATCTCCCCCACTGGCCCCGGTCCCCCTCACTGGCCCCGGTCCCATCTCCCCCCAAGCCGTCCCGACCCCAGAGCGCTCCCCGCGGCCGCCCCTCAGGCCACGCCCCTCCCGCTGANAAGGTAACGGGGCAGGAGCGGCCTCGGCGGCTGCAGCGCGGCCTGGCCCGGCCGAGCAGCTCGGGCGGCCGCCGCACTAATCCCCGCCAGCTCCCCTGCGGCAGGGCTGAGCTGGGGGCTGGTGCCCCTCGCCCTCCGCAGGCCCGCGGCCCAGGCGCCCGAGCTGCCTGCGGGCACGGGGACGCGGTGCTCGAAGCCTTGCTCTGTTGCAAAAGGGAGCTTGCAAACATGAATAGCAGGTGACGAAGTCGAGCAGTAGCAGAGGTGCCTACAGAGCCTGTGGATTCTCGAGCCCTGGGGATATTCAGAAGCTGTCTAGACACAATCTGGAGTAATATGCTCTGGGGGACCCTGTTGGAGCAGGAGGTTGAACTAGGTGATTTCTGAGGCTTCTTCCAGCCTGAACCCCTTTACAAACCCAAGTCGCCAAGGAAACTCACGTTTTCTAGCAGATAACGGGATTTTTTGAAGCCCTTAGTTTTATCATGCAGTTCTCAGAGCAGTGAGCCTTGGCACTGTTACAAACTAAGCTCTGTGCAGATAACGGGGCTGAGGTTTCTGTGGGGTGATGCACAAACAGCCTGATGGGAACATAGAGCATCCTGTGTGCTGTGTTTGAGTTAGAAACATAAACGAAACAGAATTAAGTACAACCTGTCTAATAAAGCATAGGTTAAACCCACAGAGGCACTTAGGTTGTAAATACAAACAGGGTTCACCTCTGATGTTTCCCAGCATTATTCATTTTATTTTGGCACCTTTAGGAACAGCATAGAACAAGGGTTTGTCTGAGGGACAGACCGCACAGCTGAAAAGCAAACTGTTGAGCCTCTGACTTGGCTTCAGGCAGTTAAAGTGACTGAGCATTGGTCAGTAAGAGTAAAACCATATTTATCATTTGTTCTTTTAAAATTAGCTATGTTCTCCTACAGATGGAGGTTACAGATATGTACCAGGTAAATTGTCCTGAATGTTTGGGGTGTTTTGCAAATACTCCTACCAGCTGGAGGTAATTTGTTTAGTTTGTTGTTGCTCCCTTTGGTTTACTTTTTTTGCCTTATTCTGAAGACTTGTCAGTTGTCATTTTAAGAAACAAACAAAACAATGATGTTTCAACTCCACCGGCCAGAGCACTGTTTTTCCTGCCATTTCCCTTTTTCTAGTATAGTTTAAAGAATAACTCTGAGAAATACCATTGTCAGTAAAACCCTTAGTCTTTTGTCCTCATTAGGCTGAGTGAATGCCTTCTTCCCCATCACAGTTATTATCCAAACAATAGTCTTTACTGTTTGTATACAAACAGATAAATGTGTTGTGTTAATATTTATATCTTTGTTTCTACAGGTTTTTATTCACAATCCGCATGCCCGAGGACAGAGAACAAATGCAAACCGAATGGTGCAAAGTAACCAAGATTCAGACATTTCTCTTCTGAACATTAATCAAGGGATCACTTGTCTGACTTCAGGGGTCCTGAACCCTCAGCTGGGTTATGATTGTCTTCTGGTTGGAACACAGACTAATTTATTGGCTTATGATGTGTATAACAACTCAGATTTGTTCTACAGAGAGGCGAGTTGATTTAACTGTCTGCTTTTTTTAGTATCTCAAATATTTTCTGTTTATTTGAACTGTAAATATTACCGTTTTTAATATTATTTTGTCAATTAATTAGGTGTCTGTACTATACATTATTCCTACTGCTATATTTAGAACATTTTCTAGAATATCTGCAGTATTTCAAAATTAATGTATGAAAATTTTCTGTCACACATACAGATACACATTGCACTCATATGTCACATCACCTAGGAAAACCAAATTAAAAAAAATAATAGGCATTCAGAGCTCAGCTAAACTGACACTGATAAAGTTGGAAGCTCTCCTCTTCATTTGTGTGCTCTGATGTATTATTGTCTGCTGTTTCTTTTTCCTTTAATGCTTCTCTATAGATTTCAGATGGAGCCAATGCAATAGTTCTTGGAAAGCTGGGAGATATTTCACCCCCACTTGCTATTATTGGTGGAAACTGTGCCCTGCAGGGCTTTGATTATGAGGGAAATGACCGTTTTTGGACGGTAAGGACACGCATAATAGTTTTGATGTTATTAGAGGATTCTTTCAATGGCACTAAATCAACCTTTTATAAACCTATAAGGTTTTTAAAAACCTTTTTTTTTAATATGATAACTCTTAATTTAGTTGTTGATTGTTATTAATTTATCTCAGGCCTTAAACTGTATTTTGGCCTTGTATTCAGTGCACTTAGTGTTGCTTTAACACTGATTGTGTCAATTGTTCTGTTGCAGTTGAGATAATAAAAATAATTCAGCTTCTGATGGCTATGACCATCACTGAGTACAGTCCTTCTTCTTGCAGGTTACTGGAGACAACGTTCGTTCATTAGCACTGTGTGACTTCGATGATGATGGGAAAACTGAGGTTTGTAAGCATTTACACATGAATTCAGCTGCTCTTGTGGTCTTGTAATGAAATTATGATTAAAAAACCCCTTAGATTATCAAATACAACTGACTTACATCACCAGGTAATGTTTCTCATTTTTCTTTACGCCAGGAGCAATACAATGAAATGCCTGTGATCATCAGTTGGCAAGGCATCTGTTTCAGTGATATTTCTTAGATATGGTTATGAACTCTTGTAAATTTCTGAGAAACAACTTGCAAGCATACATGTAAAAGTGAACTTTTTAAAAGCTGTTCTTTTGAAAAGCTTCCCTTACCCTTGGTAAAATCAAGAAATCTGTCTTCACATCCAGCCCTTCTGTTTCCTTATAGTGACATGGGGAAATGAAATACTTTTTGCTGATTTAAAATGCCAATAACTTGTAACACATATCTTACTGATAATGATGTGAGACAAACAGTAGGAAACAGTTGCCTTTCTGATCATGCAGGCTGCAAGAGATGGGTGAAATTGCAAATTTGTATGGCATTCTCTTTTGGAAACATTTCTTCATCCCAAATGAACAACTGTACTTCTAAATATGAATCTCTAAGAAGAGTGATGGCTTCCTAGTATACATCACATGCAAATCAATATGAAGTTAAATCATTATGCTAAAAATACTTACTTTTGTCATCTGTCTAAAGACTTTAAACATAATTACTTGAGCTTCTTTGTTTAGTTCCTGAAAAATCCTTGTTTGAAATATCCAGTTGTGATGTAAAAAGGACCTCAACAGTTTTCATGGGTTCTTTATAAGCACCAAGCTGATACAGACCCTGCTTGATTGGGATCTTCAGGAAGTGAAATGGTTTCAAGTTTTCAAATCAATTTCTGCACAGCTCCTCTTTGAATTTTTTTAATGTGCTGAGAGGTGTTTGTGGAAAGTGGAGGCAATGTATAAAGATTCAGAAACCAAGAAATTGATCTATGGCACTAATTGAAAATGATTTGCACTTGTGCTTTTAAGTGAGTTTTGCTATATTTTTTTGCTTGATAGAAGTTTATTCTCTGCACTTGGTGTAATCTGGTCCTACTTTGAGCTGAGTAGAGCTGGATACAATATCCGACTAACCTGCTGGGCCAGTTACCCCAGCATGCATTTACTGAGATGTTTTCAGGGTTCTTTTTGATCTTAATTATCTAGGTGATTTTAAAGGGTTTTTACTTATTTATTTACTTTTATTTGTGGTTTTTGTGAAACTGCCTCTGGTTTAAAACTGAAGTTCTGAGAAAATGCACAGAAGCAGCTTCCTAAATTACCACTTTGTGTCTTACTGGGTAAATTACTGTGTTAGATTCATTTCTGTTCTTTCTGCCCCAGTAAAAACATGTTTACATTTAAAATTGTCTGCTTGTAAAATTGTATTAATATACTTCTAGTAGTTGACAGAACTAACTTGTCACTGCCATCCTCAGGATTTTTAGAATGATGAAGGTTACTTTCTGCCATCTTGCAGAAGACTTCTGGGGCAGAACTTTGACTTTCACTTTCAAATTCCTGTCCAGTGGAATGAATGTCACCGAGGTGGATGTGATGAATGAAAGTAACAAAAAAAATCTAGGCACCTCTGGAAAATAAAGCATCACCAGTAATTGTTTCAGGATTGTATACTTTTATGTGGTTGCCTTTTGCTGGTGATTCCAACTTGGTCAAGAGATCTGTGCTTCTTCAATATGTTAATTGTTGCAAATTATTTTAGTAGCCTCAGTAGACTTAGCTTGGTGTGATTTAGGCTGATAGAATCTGAAGCTTCATTACTTGGGAAGAAAAAAAAGCCTTTACTCTTTTTAAAAATCCAACTTTGTTATTGAATTGTATCTCTTTCGCCAAGTAAAGATGGAAGACTCATGGGTTCCAGTGGGGAAAAGTTCTACTAGGTTTTAGACTTTGATTTGTAATTCTGTTTGTCATTGATTTGATGAATGGCTGTATGGACAAGGCACTGAACAGATCTTTTACTTGGTTTCTCAATTTGCAAAAGAGAACCTGACAATTATTACCCTCTTCAGTATGGATTTTTCCCCTGGGCTCCTTTCCAGCTAATGCCTTCTACCTGGTGAACTAGGAAACAAGAAGAGAACTAAAATGTGGGAAGTATTAAGGAGTGAGGATGCAGAAGACTCAATTCAATACCTATTGGTATAATGATTTACATCAAGATAAAGGTGATTTTATTCCAACTGTAGTGAAATCTACTGAGTGTGCAGTAGTGGCAGCCACCACTTAGGTTGGAGGAGCAGAGATGATTGATACTTGGATTCATTTGGGTTTGTTTGTTTGTCTTGGGTTGGTTTGTTTGGTTTTTTAAAAGTGAGGGATCTTCAGTGCAACACTGGCAACATTTCATAGATCTGTTAAAAGCTTTTCATTGCTGGATTGAAATATTAATTTGTCCTCTGGCTCCTGGTGCTTCCTTAGCTTGAATAATTATTTTTAAGGAACACTATTTTTTTCAGCTTCTTGTTGGCTCTGAAGATTTTGACATCCGTGTGTTTAAAGAAGATGAGATTGTGGCAGAAATGTCAGAGACAGAGGTAAATTATTTCTGGCTAATATTTATTATAGGTGCTGACAGAGCTGAAAGTGTTGTGTACTCCAAAGGTTCTCTGGTTCAGATTTATTGTGTAGTTAAGTACTTATTTAACTATTTGGCACAGTATCTATTCTGCTAGAACTGCAGAAGTTCCAGCTTAATAATGTCTTTCATTATGCAGGGGGCTTTTTGCTTTGTTTATTTACAAACCTCTCACCCCACTGAGAACAGTGACTATTCTTGGGTGACAGTCAGGACCCTGTGCAAGGGTGATTAAGGTTTCTGGATTGTGGTTGAAGCTCTTGGTGTCTTCTACAGTTTTCATCAAATGTTTTTGATGCAATCATTATGATGTAACTTGTCCCTGTATATGTATCCAGACAGTGCATGGCAGGGTAGAAGGGGAATGCCCAGACAAAACTGGAAGATTGTGTTGTGATTGGAGTTACACACTGGCTATGTAAAAAGAGCTGTGGTGACTAAAGTAAGGTTTAGGGCAAATAGATTTTTAGGGGGATAAGTAAAAGCTGTGGCAGTTGCTGCTTGGCTTAAGAACGGAGAGAAGAGGCTCACTGATTTTGATTTCTAGGAAGGAAGTAAAATAACCTTAACACTTCAATTAGAAGTGTTCCCAGTCTTCTCATGGCCCTTCTGGACCCAAGACAGAGTATGGTCACAGACCTTTGTTCTTAAAGATCTGAGGCCTCCTCGCTGCCCAAGGTGGGACTAAAAGGCTTAGCTTATAAACCACTTACAAGGAGCTATAAAAGACAAAGCCAGGCACAGTTCTGGAAAAAGAGGTTGTTGCTATCCCTACAGTTAGAACTGGGCCTATAATATGTCCTGCTCTCTCTGCAGTGACTAGTCTGGTCATTACATATTTCTAGCTAAAGGGATGCTAAAGGGCTGTCATTCTCATGTGTGATTTATTTCCAGATGTTCAGTCGAATTGTTTTAAATTCACACCTGCAGTTATAGAAGGCCTGTTACAATTCTACTGTTCTAATATAAAAGGACACAGCTGAATCCAAACCTTTCTTTTTAGGAAAGTAAATTCAGGGAACAGTTTTTGTACATTATGTTTGGTTTGGAAGTCTTGGATAGTTTTAATTTTCTGTGTTTAATCACTTACTGTGGTGAAGCTGAAGCTGTAGAACGTTGTGGATCTTATAAATGGACAATAAATTTGGGTTTATTGTTATCTTTGAGTTCCTGACTGTTGTTGTGGTCTTACTTGGTGCTTGTAATTTAGTTTGACGCTTGGGAAAGACTCTGCAGAAGATTGTGAGAGGAAGGGATAAAGGGTTTGGAAACAAAGTTTTGTGGTAAAACATCCAAGGAGTTCAGTCAGATGAGTTTAAATAAGAAGATGGGGAAGAATTTAATTGAAGGAAGTCTCCTGTGCTACGTTGTACGGAAGACCAGACAGATGATTGCAGTTGTTTCTCCTGACATTAAAATCTGTAGTTTCAGTGTGTGAAAAAACCTGCATTTCCAGGCCCTGAGAACCTTAGCTCAATGAGGAATGGGTCTTAAAAGGAGTGAGAAACAGGCCAAGTTATGACTCTCAGGTCTTTCCCCAGAGCTTGTTCAGGTAGGACACCTAGCTTGGTGTTCCAGTTGTGTTCCAAAGAAGTCCAACTGTGGGAGTTTTTAATTTTTATCTTCCTAATACTGGGCAAAGATTTTTTACCTCTGTTATCTCTGGGGCTTTCCTAACCCGGGCAAGTTGAACCTTTGGCATCATCAGCTACTTAAGCTTAAGGAATATTGTGTGTAGTTTCTCAATGTGTGTTAGTGCTGATGACCACAGGAATCCTATGAGAAGTTGTTTTGCTGCCTGTGGTAGGAAATAGTTGGTCAAAGTATGCAGTTTGAGGGCAATTCTGCAATCCTTGCTGGAGTGTGTCCTAACACTGGCAATAACAGCTTGTGTGAGGAAATCCTTCAAGGCCTTCAGTGATTTTAGACTGATTCTTAAAAGTAGTTACTTCAGTATTCAAATGCTTACCACAACAGACTTACTACCATACAAACAATATAGGATCTGTATGATAGATCTATGACCTATTCCCTGTTAGTTGAAGTTGCACAAGTTCTCACTCCTGTATCCTCTCTCTCCCTCCTTTCCCCACCAGACTATCACTGCACTTAGCCCCATGTATGGCAGTCGCTTTGGCTATGCTCTTGCCAACGGCACGGTCGGCGTTTACAACAAGACAGCACGCTACTGGAGGATTAAGGTTAGTCCATTGTTGGAGTATCATCACTGGAAGCTTGAAGGCTACCAGGAGACTTGGTATCTAATTTCAGGTCGTTCTGATGTTACCCTTTGGTGAACTTTGCTGAGCAGAGAACTTAATGTAATTTTGTTCTTACAAAATCTACCTGTTTTTATAGGTTCATATAAAATACCAGGTCCGTTCCTGCAGTATTTTTGGGCTGTTGGTGGTGGTGTACACAACAGGGATACAACCATACAGCTAGGGATTCTTCAGTTTAACAAGAGACATTAGAGTTTGTGTTAGAAAATCCTCTGGTTGAATCATTAAACTGTTTTTCAGGAACTAAAATCTTATGTTGTCTATGTTTAGGGTTATTTTTTTCTCATCAGTAGTAATTTCCTGCTCTAGAAAATCAGTTTGGCAAGATCCTTTCCTGCTGCTCATTTTCATATTAATATAACACAGGATAATGTATTTAATAGTAATAAGAAGACTTCTCAAGAAATGGCAGGAAGACACTCATGGTTGTCCTCAGCAGTCTTAATTTTATGACAGTGTTGAGGCCCTGATACTTTTTTTCTTAGAGGATTTGGTTTTTTACACTTTGTGAGTTCTAATAATTTACTTGGATGGAAGTGTGTCTAAAGGAATGATCAGGTCCTTTGAAAGCAGTGTACTAGATTAGTAGTGCAAGGGCTAGGATGACACATGTGTCTGTGACCTTAGAAATAGTAATGCTCAAACTTTCTGTTAAGTGGCATAATTATATTCTTTTCTGCACTCTGTGTAGTCTCATTAGTCCAGTGTTTTGCAAGTGGCAAGCATGTGAAGTTTAGAGAGCATACCCAACCTTAATTTGTTCTTTCTTTTCAGTCAAAAAACCAAGCAATGAGCATACATGCATTTGACCTGAACTCTGATGGAGTGTGTGAGTTGATCACTGGCTGGTCTAATGGGAAGGTGAGTTTATACAGGGGAAAATGAGGAGCTGTGGATATGGGGTCTGTGTTTGAAAAAGGCTGTTAAGTTATCTGAAGAAAAAAACCAAAAAATGAAAAAGACTTGGAAACCTGAGCACTGCAGGTCTATTAAAATAAATCTAGTTTGGCTGGTGAGTCCTGTGCCAAGTGCTTGATCAGAGAAAAGCTGCTTCCCCTGCTTAGCTCAGAGTCAATTGCTAAGTGTGGCAAGTTGTTCCCATGGCAGCAGAGATTATATGCCATATCCTAGAGTTCTTGAGTGTCTCTATTCAGGTGTGTCCTGAGGACGCACTAATAATCTTTTGCTGTATGTTCTGAATATTCCCAAACTACAGGGAAGACAAAGCAGTTGTGTAACAGGGGAGCAGCATCACTCTTGACTGTGGCAGGATTAATCAAGCATTATTTCATTTTATGTAGAGACATTCTATGCAGCTCAGTTTTAGTCTTTCAAGCCTGTTCCTTGGTATTCCCCTTTGCCAGAAATGACTGTTTTAACTGCCACATCTCTCCTGGATGCAGCTTGCCAGGTTTTTCTGTAAAGTTGTGCTTTTTTCTTCATACCTCTTGTTACTCTCATTAGCTTGCAGCACTTTAATAAATTCATATCAGGCTGGCAGTCTGGAGCCCAGATGTGTTGTAACTTACATTGGATTAGATATGTAAGATTGTTTAAGAGAGAGCTTCTCCTTGCTTTGCTCATGTTCTTTTCCGCCGGTAGTCTCTACCCAATTTGTTGGTCTGAAACAGTCCATAGCTCCTAGAAAGAGTAACGCTGTGACCTGTGCTTTGGAAAATACACAGTACATGAAACTGAGCCCACCTCACCCTTCTTATCAAATGAAAGATAATTAAAAGTTGTGGTATTTGTGTATAAAAATAATTCACCACACAAGGGCTGCAGCTGAGAGGAGAGGTTGTAAACACTGCATTAAAGTTATTTTTGGTTTAGTCCCATCATTGCTGCATCATACGTGCATAACCTTTCCAGTGCAGACTTGCAGTCGCTTTTATTTCCTTCCTTTCTTAGTTTTGTAACTTAGGGAAGCATCTCTGAAGAGAAGTTCCTTCTAGCTCCTTCTAGAGTCTGCCTAGAGATCATTTCTTAATAGGACTTTTTTAATTTGTGGTGTTTCGACGAGCAGAGCTGCAACTTCACCTCCAGTTCTGTGAGCAGAGCTGGCTTTCAGTTAACAGCTCAGAGTATGGCATGACACTTGTTTTGGAGTTGGCTTTTCTCTTCATGCTGAGGCTTGGAACTTTTTGTTGTTCCAGGTTGATGCACGCAGTGACCGGACTGGGGAGGTCATCTTTAAGGACAACTTTGCTTCCTCGATAGCGGGACTAGTGGAGGGGGATTACAGAATGGATGGGAGCACACAGTTAATCTGCTGCTCAATTGATGGTGAAGGTAAAAGCATTGTTCAGGATATTAATATAATACACAGTAGTATCGGGCACATCACATCTCAAGATTAGCTAAACATCCTTTTGGTTCCAGCGTTTGTGTGCCAAATTCCCTTTGCTTTATGTGCAGTTAAGGGAATTTTGAGTTATGCTATCTGCAAACAGAATTTTGAATATTGCCTTCTTTGTGAGAAATAGCACGTGTTTCATTATGATCCAAGAAACCATCAAAATTAATTTGTCTAATGGAAGAAACCCCATCCTAATACAAAGATAATGATATTCAGTACAGACTCTGGTTCTTCAGGCTACATTATAATAGATGAATGTATAGGAAATCTTTTTTTTTCTGTGTTTTAATTCTTTGGCCTCTTTACAGTAGGTAAAGCTGTTTAAAGAACTAAGGGTGTGTGTGTTTTGGTTTTCTTCTGGAAATGAAGAGTTTTTATATTAGAAATTTTAGATATTAACAGTGCTTTGTTTCCTGGAAAATGCTGTCCTGAGACTGGAGAAGTGGTGGAGTTATCCCACCATGCATTCAAGAAGTCAAACCTCGTTACTGCTAGTGGAAATAAATATGATCACAGATGATTTAAATAAGCTCAGTAGGAATTTACAGGGATGGCTCCAGGAAAGACACCCAGTGTGATTATCCGACTCCTTGGCGTCAGTGGCCTGAGACAAGCAGGTCTGGCACAACCCATTTGAAACAAAAGCTTGTCCTTGTTAAATAGCAGAGTCTCTCTTAATCACAGGCTGTGGGGATTTGCTGCAGTTGGGCTTCAGCTCATAAATCTTTTTCCCAAGCTTATAGAAGGGGAGCACTGTAAGCAGTTCTGGGGAACCTTTTTCTAGCAGTGTTGTGTAGGTTGGTATCACAGAACACAATCATGCTTTTCTGATGGGTCCATTGTAAACAAGCCTTGGCACGATGGGGATCCCTTTAGGCTTAATAATTAGTCTGGCTGGGGTTATATGGACAATGTTATTAGAGTTCTGTTTGGGACCAGCATCCTTTCACATGAGGTGTTCTCCTGTGTTGCAGTAGATTTTGTCTTGCTCTCATTTTAAATGAATGATTCACTTAGAAATAATAAAGTGTGTCCTTTCATTGGAGAACAGTGTGCAAGCTGAATGATTTCAAGTTCCACACAATTTTTACAGGGCAGCAGTAATTTGCAATCAGGCAGCATATTCTTCCCAGGTAAAAGATTTTTGTCTCTGGCTTTCAGTGTCAGAGCTGCAGTCAGGGCACAGAGCCTTGGAGCAAAATGAAAGTTGTCTGTTCAGGTCCTCTGTGTCCACAGACAGAGGTATTTCCATAACTGTGCTCCACTGGGCTACTGGGAAACAAGTCTTACCCCTTGAAGTGAAGCATCCCTTGATTTGGGGAAAATCTAATGTGGGTAAATCTTGTTTACTGGCTGATTACCAGTGACTTACAGTCACTTCCAGACAGCAGCAACTTCTCTGACCAGCTGTAGAAATCCAGGTACACGTTTTATTAATTTTGCATAATTGTAAACTTGCCTAAGCACTTGAAAGAATGATTGCAGTGGGAATCCTCTTGCAAATGACTGGGTGCTGCACTTGTCTGGTCAGGTGAGTACAGCTTAAAGACAGATTGGAAATTCACCTTTTTTTTTTTTAATGTGCAGTTCTCTTGCCCCAGTCACCAAGGAAGTCAGAGCATCTGTGGGTCTAAATCAATGCTCAGGTTTTCAGCTGAATAGTACTACCTGAAGACCAAAACTGCAGAGGTGGTACAATGGAGTCACATCACAGAAACTGAAGTTCTGGGCAGACTGTTGTAGTCTTTGCTGAAATGGGCTATGTTTTGTTTCTGTACAGTCCGAGGCTATCTGCCAGGAGGTGAGGAAATGAAAGGAAACCTAATGGATACCAGTGCTGAGCAGGATCTTATCCGAGAACTTAGTCAAAAGAAACAAAATCTGCTGCTGGAATTGAAAAATTATGAGGAAAATGCAAAGGTACTGCTTAAATAATGTGTAGGGCCAAAACACACCTTCCTGTTGGTATAAATCCAGAGTAATCTGGGAAGCGGGTGTGGGGCAGTCCAGACAAGTCAGAGCTGTAGCTTGTCAGGATGCAGCGAGATTGTCTGCTGGGGGCTCCTGCCTCTGCATTTGGCTTGCTCCTTGTGCAAGTTCAGAACTTGCTTTTTGTATTTTAATAATGCTTTTGTTGCTTCTTCCTCTTGCTAGAACAGTTGTGTTTAGAGCTGGATTCCCTTCAGCCTTGTGCTTTGGCTTATGATTGAAAATTGCAGCTTTCAGTGCATAAGCCATCTTGGAAGTCAGAGTTGATTGTGTGAGAGGAGCAGGTCACTGGGTGAGGGCTGGGAGTGCTGCCAGGATGTAGGAATCACACTTGTGGCTTGATGGTGAATGTTTCAAAAAATTGTCTGAGGAAAAAGCAAACTCATATTTGAACAGCAAATGACCACAGTGGCAGAAGTTGGAATTCTGTAAGATTGTGTTTAAAATTGACATGTGTGAAGCCTTTTTTGAGTAAAGGTTTGCATACAGAGATGAGGTCTATCCACAGTGAAGCACTCAAACACATGGTAACCCAAGTGTCCACAGTTCGTGCCTAATCCAACCACCACTCATAGCTAGTTTAAAGTGTCGGGGAATTGTTGTAATGCACCCTTCTTCGGAAAGAAAAGAGAACTGACTTGTGCGTATGTTTTCTAGGTTTTTTTGAATGAAAATCTTTTTAATTTGGTTACTGAAAGGTTTGTGTTTTGTAACAGGCTGAATTGAACGCTCAGTTGAAGGAAGCTGTTGGGCAGAGAGGTGCGATTCCAGCAAACACCCAACTCCAGACATCTCTCTCAGTTAATCTGGGCTCTGACAGCCAGACTGCCCATGTGGAGCTGTGTATTTCCACCACAAATGGTGAGTGGTAACCTGCAACCATTGATATTCACTTCATGTAAAATCATGCAAATTTTTAGTTATATTTAGATGGTGATTTGAATGTCTCCCCTTTATTGTCTGTAACGTCCCTTTTGTGGTTTCTTTCCTTTTACAGAGTTTTGAATCAAGCTGCGTTCCTTGGATGGGTCTTGGGGGAGAGGAGTTTGGTGGAATTTGTTTCATATTATGTGTTATTTTCTGAGGCAATTAACATTTAACTTAGATGAAACCAGCCTTGGTGATCCCTGCAGCACTTCTTGTGTTGACTGTAAACACCAACCCACAGCTGCATTAATGAGCATGTTGCATGAATGCAGCTGGATCTCAGTTGGCTTTACATGCAAAACTGCAACTACCCCAAGACAGCACATTCATCTTGTACCAGGCATGCTAGGATGCAGTCAAGTCCAGATGTGGTAGTCCTGGTCACCTGGGATATTTTAACAATTCAGAGGAGGGATGTAAGGAGTTGAACATGCTTAATTCTGAAAACAGTGGTGGTTTGTTGCCAGAGGACAGCTTTTCATTTGGGAACTGCTTTTTCTTCCTGTTGCTAAGACACAATCATCCGAGCTGTGCTGATCTTTGCTGAGGGCATATTTGAAGGAGAGAGCCATGTGATCCACCCCAGTCTCCAGAACCTCTCAGGCTGCATTCGTGTTCCCCTTACTCCACCCAAAGATGTCCCTGTGGATTTGCACATCAAAGCCTTTGTGGGTTACCGAAACAGGTGAGTTTTGTGGTGTGATCTCTGCTGGTCTCCAGAACTGAGGGACCAGAAACAGCAATAATGTGGTTTCATGCTTGTCCCATGGGAAGTGCACCGTTAATTCCTGGGTGCCTCATTTCTGCCTTACTCAAGAGAGAACTGGGATGCTTTCTTAAAAACATTGTTGCACCTGTGGCACTGATTTCTGTTCCAGACAAAGTCTAAATGCTCTGGAATCACTGTGATCTGTTGTGTTCTGGTTCTGCCTTTAGAGAAGGAATGCACATTTGTCCAGGAGAGATCTTACTGTGGGTGTGTGGAGGGAACCAAGAGATGAAGAGACTCTATCCTGTCATCCCCAAGGGGCTAGGCCCTGGGTGGTGGCTACTCTGGATGGAGTTCTTGAGCACTGTGGAGACACAGCTTTGTCTCTCAATCTATAAAAAGTAACCCTGAATCCATTTGGCTTCAGGGCAAACAGAAAGTAACACATGTTTGATTTCAAGACAACATTTTTCCAGTCTCCCATAGAAATATCTCTCCATAGAAAATAAAATGTCTCTTCATACACCTGTGAAAACAGCTTTCTTCCTGTTGTTGGTGACTGAGGAGACAGCATTCTTTCCATGAAGAGGGATATTTTGAGAGCTAGCCCCTCACTGCAGAGGGACTGTATGGGACTGAATTCCCTTTCTGTTTTCTCTATTTGCCTTTATTACTGCTTTTAGTAAGACTTCACTGAAATTGTAAAGAAAATATCCAATCATAAAGTAAAATCATAAATGTATTAGCCTAGAGGGTATACTTCAGTGGAGGAATTATTGAAAATGACAGCAGTGGAGAGATTCATACAACCTCATGTTAAGCCTGGAATTTCCAAGTTTCACTGTTTCTTCTGGGGAAGCAGTAGGCAGCTGATTATGTAACTGGAAACTGTGAGTGTCAGTCCCCAGCTAAAAAAGAGCCAGGAACCATTGCAATAGGTGAATTTCTGCTGTGTTTTTACTCTGGTTTTCCATTGGGTTGCTTCCCAGCACACAGTTCCACGTATTTGAGTTGACGAGACAGCTTCCCCGCTTTTCCATGTATGCCCTGAGCAGCCCAGACTTGGCCACAGACCCCTTGAGCTTTGTTAACTGTACCATGAATGAGCGGCCACAAAGGGTGAGTTTCTGCTCTTCTTCCTGGTTTCAAGTCTTGCATAGGTGGAGGATTTGCAATCAGCTTGAGATTTCCAATAGGAAAGGAAAAAATTATGCAGTGAACTGCACTACTGGCCTTTGGAGTCTGTGTATTTCAAGTCAACCCTGCTTTTTTCTGTCTTTAAAAGATGACTCTGTTGAGGCATTCCAAACATCAGGAATTCCTGCAGGAACTAAAGGCCTGAGATCAGAATGTGTTTCAGATATTACCTTGTTTGCTGTGTGCCTGATGATAGCAGGAGACCTTTAGTGAGTGTTGAATTTTGTAAGTGAGCAGAGAGCAGGAAAAAGGCACCACAGCACTCAGTCTCTAATTGTTGGATTTGATTATTGTAGGAATATTTAGCTTTGGTGCAAGGATTCAACTGTCCTTGTTCTAACAAGTTCATGACATGGGATTATGGGATGAAATTTAGTAAATGAAATTCCCGGGGTCTACTGAACAGAGTGTTCTGGTACACATCACGTGCAGGATGATTGTGTGATTCCTGAGGCTTTCCACACAAGGGATGGCTGATGCTCTTAATTTTATTTTTGCAAGATTGTTATGTGGCTGAATCAGAGCTTCTTGCTGCCAGAAGATGCAGAGTTTCAGAGTCCTCCCTTTCAGGTTTGCTTCACTTCGCTTCGTAATGCAGGTCAGCTTGGCATCAAAATCAAGCCTGGTGGAGAGGTGAGTACCTCCCTGGATACTCCAGTGACACCAGTATACTCATACTGCCAGTAGAAGGCAGTAAAAGTGAAGGATGACTAAACAGGCAGAAAAATTACTCATGCTTTTGGAAACTTCTGTGTCTGTTTACTGTCAGTGGGTAAAATTCCATGGCCTGTTATTGAGGTAAACTTCTTAGCCTGCGAATCTGTAGGAAGGAGAGAAATTGTTTCAGGGAGCCATAATGTGAGGCACAAAACTGCCTGTAACTTTTGCACTGGTCCTGTGTGCACAGATGCTTCTCTATTACAAACCTGAATAAAACCCCCTTTGAAATCTGTGTCTTTTTGTCTACTGAAAGCTGTAGAGCTTGCTCATGCCCTCTCGATAAAAGGACCTGCTTTCAGCCTAGGCTTTCTTTCCTTTCTGACAGATTTCCATCACCACAGATGATATTGATCTAGCTGGTGACATTATCCAGTCAATGGCCTCCTTTCTGGCCATTGAAGATTTGCAGGTGGAAGCAGATTTTCCTGCGTATTTTGAGGAGCTGCGGAAAGTGCTGGTGAAGGTAAGGAGGCTTCAGGCATTTCTACGTAGGTAGATAAGCAGTCACTGGGGGTTTTTTATGAGGGGATCTCTAAACTGCTTTATCTTTGTTGTTGAAATCAGCCCACAACGGCTTGCTGTATATTCTGTGGGACACCCTCAAGTTTCTGTCTGTTCTTATTCTGTGGAACAGGCCCTTGGTTCCCATCTGTTGGTTGTTTAGGATAAAGTAAATATGTAGTCTGGGAGACTGAGCTCTGGTTTGGGTCATCATACTCATCTCTTTTAGGGGCAAAGTTACTGCTACTGCAGTGGGGAGAGAGGGGAAGGAGAACAGTGTCAGGGATACTGGTTGATTAGGTTGGGATGTTATTTCCTGTTGCACTGGGCTGAGGTTTAGCCTGAACCCTGTGGGCCCAGGATGCCCAGGACCCTTGCTCTTGACTTGCTTGCCTCGGACAGGTGGATGAGCACCATGCAGTGAATCAGAGGCTCACTGCTGACATGGCTGAGCACTCCAACCTCATCCGCAGCATGCTGGTTCAGGCAGAAGATGCCCGGCTCCTGGGAGACATGTGAGCAGTTGCTTCCTGATTTGTGTGTTTTAGGTTTAGAATGGCCAGTCCTTGCTTTTCAGCCAGAAAAGGGCATAGAAAAACAGTATGATACAAGTGTTGCCTAGTTATGGTTTTTGATGTAGAGTTATACCTTTGATTGTCTCACCATGGGCTGTCCTTGAAGCTCAGGTTTTTAGGTTCCCTCTGGTCCCCTATTATATCTGTGGTGTGTCTACTTTTTAGAACACCAAGAAAGAAATGTTAGGTGGCAGGTTTTCACTCTGATTTGCTGTGTTCTGCTAATGCTGAGCTTCTCTGAAGAGCAGCAGTAAAGAAGCCTAAACTACTGCAGAGCCGTGGTACTTTCACTGGGGAAAGTGGTATCTTCACTTTGTCTTGCTGGATAAGTAACTGCAAAAATAGACTGTTCAGGTTTTTTTAGTAAAACAACCAACATGTCTAGACAAGTCTGTTGTCTTCTAGCTGGCAGACATGCAGTTGACTGTGGTAGCCACATTTATATTGACACACCTTTATATTGACAAATCAGGAATGACTTTCTTGTCCTCAGAGCTGCAAATAACTGGACTGATTGTTCCCCAGGAAAAACATGAAGACACGATACAGTGAGCTGTATGACCTGAACAGGGATTTAATAAATCAATACAAAATTCGTTGCAACAATCACACAGAGCTGTTGAATAATCTGAAAGCTGTGAATCAGGCAATCCAAAGGGCTGGGCGCTTACGTGGTAAGTCTGTGTTTCTGAAAGCAGTGAGGAGTTTCAGACTACCAGTGAGGCGCATCAGATGTGTCCCAGAGGTCACCTGGGTTAGTTAAGTGACTTCAGGCTTTTTGGCCTGAAACTCATGTAGTAGAAGTAGTCATTCATTCTTTAGTCATAGCCAATTGCATGTGACAGTCAACTGTGAGTGTCCAGTATAATCCAGGATCACAATTCTAGAAAAAACAATTTTAAATAATTTCCAGATTTCTGAATGAGGCAGAAATTGATAGTTTTGTTGAACATACTACTTTTAAAATGTATTAAGAATTACTTCAGTTCTTAGTTTATAATTCTATTTTTTAAAAAAGCAACTACTAACTTAAGCAGGGCTGTTTTATCTGCATTATTAGTCCTGTAGGTCTTCAGGGAGGGAGGTACTTTTTTGTATGTTTATAACATTCCCCTTCCAATAAGCTCTCATAAAACAGAGCTACAGGGGATTCTTTAAAGAAAGGATGTACTAGAAAACAGGTGGTGTTTCATCATGTGTTTAAAAAATACTTGAAAGAAACCCATAAATTTTCAGACAGGATCAAATAAGTATTTATACCAGGTTCTTATTCTGTAACTGAGGTTTTTTTTCTTTTCTTTCCTTTTTTTTCCCCTCTTTGCAGTTGGCAAACCTAAAACACAAGTGGTCAGTGCTTGTCGGGATGCAATAAGAAGCAGCAACTTCAATACACTGTTCAGAATAATGCGTGTGGGAACAGCCTCTTCTTAGGGAGAGGAGCAGCAGCTGCATGGAGGCAGCGATTCTGTGCACTGGGCAGATAGTGGATGAGAAGCAGTCAGACCCCTACTCCACTGCAGGGTGAAGTTACTACAATGGTAGTACTGTAGTTAGGTTGTCAGGTGAGAAATATTACACAGACCAAAGCTCCATGAGAAGAGCATCAAAGTTTAAATGCAGCTGTAGTATTTATGCAAGACAGACATTCAAACAGTTATTTTTTATTACAGTAACTTATTTATGTATTTAAATATATTTTGTAGTTAAAGGCATTGGTCTTTTCCATTAAAACTTAGACTGGCTTGACTGATTTTGTTCTGATTTAGTTGGGGAGATACGTACTTTTAAGTTTATTTGTTGAAAAAACCCAGCCCAAACAACTTCTCTGGTTTCTGCTGCATAGTTCCTTTACACTTGAACTTCCTGTGTTGGAGAGTCCTGGGTTTCACTGCAGGGATGTGTGGCTCTCTAGGTAAACTGCAGAGCAGTGCATGAAAACCACCAAAGGATAACAGCTTGCTGACTCTTAAGCCAGAAGGTCTTTGACAGGTACCCAGTTTCATGATCTGTGCAGGTTGGAAGTGGTCTGTTTCATATTCAGAACACTCTCCCCACACCTGGATTGCAGAAAGTTTTGGTTCCAGCTACTGCTTCTGTGCTGCTGCTAGAAAAAGTGCAAATACTGAGGTGGGCAAAGGTGCATTTCAGGAACAACAAAAACGAACTACACACTCAAGCTTGGTGCATAATCATGAAGAGCTGGTGGTACTTAAGGGGATCAAAAGAAGAAGGTATTGGAAAACTACTTGACTCCTGGCTCAAACCTGTTTAATTGTGTGATATCTTAGAGTTAGATTAAAATATTACAGTAAGGCTCTGTCTCAGATCTAAAGGTATTTTAGAACCTTTGCCAAAGCAAATTTCTTTTGAAAGCTAAAAATAACCGGCATAGGATGGAGGTTGGGCCCCAGTGCTCCTGCATCAGCATCACCCTTGCCACCATACATGGTGTTTGCGATGTGGGCAGGGAGGAGTTGGCCCATCTCAAAGTTCTTGGGTGGTTTCTTGGGGCTGTCAGAAGGAGTCATGTTCTCTAACTGGTCTCTCTTGTGAGCCACTTCTGAGTTAAAACCAGCAACCCATCCTTTGTTACAGAGCCACTGGTGAGCATGGTGTGACCAGTTGAATGGAGAATGTAGTTCTCCCTACGTTTTGTATCCCCAAAGTTGCCTCTTGCCACTGCCTTGGTCTCTTCCATATGGAGGACTATGCTCCTGAAAGCACAGACTTTTGTCAGTTAGAATCTGCAGCAGGAGCTCATTTGAATCCTTTTAAGAAACTGGTTGTTAGTCAAATCCAGCTGCTTGGTAGAAGGGTGGTGAGCCACCCATGCTGTTCTAAGCAAGTGAGCTCAGAGACTTGATTATGGAACAGTCTCCTGGCATAAGTGCTGGGCTTTCTGCCACTTGCTGTACCTGTTCCCACTGTTTCAAGCCCTTGTTCTTTATGTTCAAAATCCTAATGCTTCCTTGCTTACATTTATGTACTCCATTTAATGATAAGAGAGCAAGAGAGTGGCTCTGATCAGAAAGCAGAAATCAATCTGATTTTCAGGACTATGCACCAGACACTGCCAGTCCCAGCTCTGTTCTGCTCCTGGCAGTGAGGTCAGTCCTTCACATACTGTGCAGACCTTTGGTAAGGCTGATTTCTCTTATCTAAGTTTCTGACAACAAATTTGTAATTTATTTTCCTGTAAAACTAACTTTAACCTTTGCCAAATGAAAAATGCACATGCTTTGCAAGCAGCGGCACCTACTTGTAAATACAGATGGGTATCCAGCAAGAGCATCTATAGAGAAAGCTCCCATTACTGGCACTTCATACTGTGTGAATGAAGGCCCCTCTTCCTTTAGCAGCTCATGTCATTTGAAATTTTAGTGAGTGAAGTCTTTCCTCTGTACCTGCAGCACCAGTCATGCCTGGGGCTGCCTGTGGCTTTAGGACCTAACAAGGAAGGGTGGGAGAGCAGACGTGTTCAACTCTAAATCTTTGAAAGCTAACTGCAAATTTGGCTTCTTAAATTACTTCATCTGAGTCACCAGAGGAAGAAGGGTGGTTCCTTGTGTGATCAGGTAGATAGGGGCTTGCTCAAGCAGCGGCTCGTATGCCCTCTAGTGTAATACTTATTATTTGGAAGCAGCAAGCTCGAAAGAGCCTCACTTCTCAGTCTCCTGGAAGGATGTTCCAAGATCTACCAGGCACATTCGTAGACTCACAATGCAGTAAAAGAAGTAACTTTGTTTTGTTAATGAATTTACTCCCAACTTTGCCTTGCAGACTATGCTCTGAATAGCTGTAGTATCTGTCACTTTTGTTCCAAACTACCCAAATAATTTTGGGGTTTTTTTTCTTTGAAAACTCCATTACTTGTCTTGTTCTAGAGCTCAGAATAAGAACTGCTTTCTTCCCAGGAAGAGCTGCTGCCCCAATAGGCAGAAAAGTACTTCAGAAACCATTCAGAGAGTTCTGTCCTCACTTCAGGATTTGTTTGTAACTTCATCCCCTTCTCTTTTTAAGTGGCAAAGGAAGATTAAAACTGAGCAGGAGAGTTCTGGCAGCACACAGAGATGCTGGCTTTGGGAAACAAGTCTGAATATGAATAAGATCTTGCAACAGCAGCTTGGGGCAACCACCACCCAGCCATCCTTCCTGCCCAAAAGAGGACGAGGGAGTAGCTAAAACTGAGCAGCTGCTCATTATCTGAGATGGAACTGACACTGGAACTAGAGTCCTGCACAGCGCTCTCTAACAGCAGTGTTGGCCCCTTGCTCTGGCACCTGCGGGGGCTGTTACCTTTCCCTTTGGAAGCAATGGCAGGGGTTCCTGCCAACTGCCTCAAGGATTCCTTTTTTGAACTCTGTATTGGGATTGAAGCTGAAGATTGTTGCTGCTGTATGTTCTTGCAGACATGCCCACAGGACATCCTACTTGCTCGGGAAAGGGTGCAGAGTACTCATGTCAAGAGTGAGCCTTGCTTTGAGTTTACTGTTCCTGTGCTGCCAACTGTGGTCATACACCAGTGTGGTGGCCTCAAATAGGCCTGGAATGGGAGGAGCAGACTTTAATCCAAAACTACCCTCTCCCCACCCAGGAGAGATAAGAGTGATGAAACATGCACACTCCCCAGCTTACTACAAGCCCATGGCCTTCACTGTCTGGCTTGCATGAGCTGAAAGAACACCTGACTCTCAGGGCCAAAAAAAATTTTCAGGCAAGCAGGTGCAGGCCATGGCCAAGCCTCCAGCAGGCTGTTCTGCACTCTGGCTGTTTCCTGAAAGGGTGGTATAGCTCTACCGCACTTCTTGGTGGGCTGGACACCACAGAGGTGAGTCTGGCACAGTCCTGTTTGCAGTGAATGTGGAGCAGGTGCATGTGTATTGAAAACATGCAGGGAGATGTTGCACTAAGGCCACACTCACTGCCTTTATTGCAGTGTTCACCACAGGACTTGGCTGCTGCCTCAAAACATCTGAGCTGATCTCCAGAAGCCATGTTAAAAAACTCAGCAGATCCCAGGACATAACTAAAAGGACACAAGGCCATGTTGTTGGGTGACTACCCTACTACCTGTGGACACCAAGCCAGTAAAAGGTAAGTCGCCTCATTTCTGCTTCCAGGCCCTGGTCCCTGTTCTGAGGCTGGGGCACAGAGCTGTCTGCACACCCACCCAAGGGGAGTGTGCAGGAACAGGTTTCTTCTTGGCTCTTCAGCTTGTAAATTCTTTGGAAAAAGAACTGCATCTAGGTCTGTCTGCAAAGCATTTAGCATAATAAAGTCTTGCTCCTTGTTATGGTGCCACGTCCTTCTCAATGCCTTTACAGCCTCACTGTCTTCCTTCCCAACTCCAGAGAGTTGTACAGCTGGAAAAACCTCATATTTCCCATGACAGCTCCTTTGTTTTTGTCTCAGCAACACAGTTAAACCCTAGAAAATGTATTGGGCATTTTGTAACAAAACTTGCCTGACCAGTGTATGAAACATTTAACTGACCCATTTCCTTTTTTTTTTTTTTTATAAAATTGGTCAGCAGCTTGGGGCAATGTACAGTTGTAATTTTCACCCTGATGGATCAGAGATGCCACTGTGCTGCTCCCATGAGAGAACAGCTGGAAGGCTGACAGTTGTGTGACAACCTCACCCACAGAGCATTTAAAGCAGTTGAGAGCATGTTACAATGGACTCAGGAGAAGACTGAATTTCCATTTTTGCAGTTAAAAAAAACACCCGCCAATACATTATGCAGTGTGATGGAGCTTCTCTGAGCTTTAGTCAGAGCTGAACATCTGGGTAGGAACCTGCCCACCACCCACCATTGTTCTCTGTGACAGTGGTCACACTGCACCATCACTCATAATAGACAAAGGAAAAATCCCAAAATCCTGTTCTGTTTGGATGCTTGTTCAGGCGTGCCAAGCTTCGATGATTTATGTATTTCACAAACTTCATAGTTTCTTTGTCTCTATAAACTAAGGCCAAGCAGTTGTCCTCTGGATTCACTGTTAACAGCTAGAGAATACAAAGATAAGGAATGAAATCAGTTTCACAAAAGTAACTTTGATAAATTTCTTAAGAAAAAAACAAAACCGTGTCAAAAGTTAGTTAAAACAAAAGTCTGATGTTAGAAAATGAACTGTAACATGTATTTTCATTTTAATACCCTTTACCTGAAGCACTGTTATACATTAAGGGCTTCTGGACTTCTTAGTAGTATGACTGCTCAGCACTGTCACTAGTACTGATGCTGAATGTGACCCCAGTGAACAGCACTTCCCTGGAAAAGTGTTATCTCTGCTACAGCCTTTTGTCCCTTCAATGCAGGCTTCACAAATGGCCCCAGGTGCAGGTCCTATGAAGCACTCTCAGAGCCCAGGTCTCATGCTTTAGGTGAACAGCAGCTGCTTGAAGCTGAGGCCAGAGCTTTGCCCATAAGCAGTGACTGGAGCAAGGAGGCTCCAGTGCACTACTGAGCGCCCTCAGCCTTATGTTGGCGTTATGACAAAGTGTAATTAATTGTCTCTCCACCCTAAACAGTTTTATCTGATTTGCAGCTAGCAATTGAGGTCCTTACCTCTTCATCTTCACCTTTAGCAATGTAGGAAGTAAAGCCACCATATTCAGGATCCCAGTCTAAAAATAGAAAAGAAAGATTCTTAGAAACCTCAGTGCTGTCCAGGCTCCCCTGCAGCCTTCCAGGAGGTGCCATTTTTTCACTCCATTCCCCATAGTTACTGGATACAAGGTAAGTATTTGCCTCCTGCCAGTCTATTTGTTCTCTTCTGTTCAGAAACAGCCTGAATCAAATATACTGGAATTGTCTTTTATGGTAGATGGGCTATTTAAAATTGTTTGGTGCACTGCTCCTCACCTGTAGAACAGTTTTACCCTAGCAGTTCTGCCAAAGGATTTCAGTATAATCACAAGTATGTGCCAGATAGTTTCAGCTGTACATTCTGGCCTCATTTAAAATGCTTGTGTTTAGATTTTTTTTTACACTATCTATCAATCAACCCAAAATGCCTAGACATGCCTAAAATAACTTTTGGAAACCCTGGGAATTGGAGGTGTAGTGATAATTCTGATGAGGAAACAGGTGGAACACTCCTGATGGGTATTGTGGCCACCTGAACGCTCTGGGCACCAGAGCCATTGTGAGCCATTGCTTAGGAAAGGTCTGGGAGGCTCAGCCTTTCCCTCTGTCCCAGCGCCACCTCCTGGCGCAGGCAGGCCACAATCCCAAACCTTTGCATGAGGACTACTGAAACCAGGGTTTATGCCGAAGTGAGGACTAGGACAAAGTCTACAGATACCTTCTGTGTAGGAAAAAGCAGGGAAATTTTGGATATTTTAACACTGCTGAGAACTCAGAAGTCATTCCTTTATACAAACTTTGTAAAAGAGAGTCTAACCCCTCTCTCTCATCTACTTACCTTCACAGCCACAGAAGAAGAGCAGGTCAAGAGCAAATTCTGTGGCTTGAGAGTCGTGGACAAGAGTGTAGTGCCCATGGGTCCAGCGTCGCAGCTCCCCTGCACACACAGGGGTGCTTGAGCCTAGGAGAGGGCACAAACACCCAGGGAGAGCCATGAAGCCACATCAGCTGAGCTTAAAGCATGTGAAGAGCTTGGTGATCTCACACCACTGTGGAATTGTCTGCTGGCCCCAGTGAAAAAAGAGTAAAACCACAGATCACATGTCAATATCTTTCCTAGAGGTGACTCTAGGTTAGGTACTTCAAATGTGTAGGAGCAATTTGCTTCATAGAGTCTTTGTTCCTGGTAAGTAGTCTGCTGGGCTTTTTTCAGTAGGACTTGTTTTTTTATTACCTCTTATTCCAGTGTCCACTAACTTGCCTGACTTAGAGCAGGATGAGCATTTTCAAAAATTCTACTCTTAAACTTCAGAGCCGCTGTTTTAAATATACATCACCAATCAAAATCCAGAATTAACCTAATCTTTGATAGTTGCCACTGCTGGCAATTAAGTGATTGTTTAGGCTGTTTTCTGAAAGGTTGAATCCTAGTTTTAGGTATCAGTTTTCTAATTCTAAAATTGTTTTACTTCTAACCTGCTCACCTTTCTCTTTTGGATTTATTATCTCATACAAGAATATGCTTTATATGAAGCAGGGGTATGTGGATGTAGAAACCACGTATCTATTGACAAAAATTAACAGCCCCCACAAAGTCCCACCCTTAAGACCTAGGTCTGTTCAAAATGGTATCTTCAAATTAGTCATTGATTTACTCCAAATTCTTTGCAATGGTCACTGACTTCAGATACTCTAACATGCTTCAAAGTCCCATGTTTGTGCTGGTTGCAGTACAAGGTAAAACACTCGTTCCATGAAAATCACTGGGAATTTTGTTTGAATCCCTTCACACTTCTGCTGCTCTACTCACCGCTCTGCATCTCACCATCCTGTGCCTCAGGGGTGTTCTCAGGCTGGTGTGGCTGATGGGGATTGCCATTAGCTGGTTGTTCAGTCTCTTCCTGCTCAGCTTTGGGACTGCTGTGCCCAGTGGTATCTGCCGCTTGTCCCTCCCCAGCATCTTCATCCTCATCAGAGGGAGCCAGGAAGTGTAATTTTAGACCAGTGAAGTTGGAAAGCAGTAAAAATAAGGCCTCAGAGCGCAGCAGCTGCAGGAATTTCTTCAGGGTGTCAGGGAGGCTGTCTTCCTTTGCTGCCTCATAGAGTCTGAAAGACAGGAGATGTGTCTCCTTGTAGGAGAGCCAACAAGGACCATGTCCAGAGGGACAGCATTGACCAGCGCAGCCTCATGGCAGCTCCTGCTCAGCCTGATCATCAGGTGCAGCGCGCTGTTGTTCCCCACCTTTTATTGGCTGGTCCTCGACTATTCCACTGGATCTCTTTGTTCTCCAATGCTTCACATAGTAGTTGGTATTTATCTTTCTAGGAGAATGAGATGCAGAAATGTTAACATTTAGCTCCCAGGAAAAGATGGTTGAAGACAAGTGTTTTATTTTTGCTGAGTGCCCATGCAGCACTGTACAGGCAGTCAGAAGGGATCATTCCACAGAATCAGAGTGGAAGCTGGAAAGGGCCTCTGGAGGTCACCTGGTCCATTCCCCTTCAGGTGTGAAACTTAGAAGGGATTTTGTTTTAATATCTGCAAGCAAGCCCTTTCCCAGCCTTTGTGCCATGTGGTACCTGCCAGTCCTCTGACCAGTTCCGGCAGATAACATCAAATTGAACCACTGGGCTCACCTTTAGAAAGTCTTTCAGGAGAATTTCTGACCGCTCCTCAAATTCCTCCTGGATCTGAGCTTGGGAGTCCATGTCCAAATAAACTGCATTGATCCACTCATACAATATTTCATGCTGGAAGGGGAATGGATTAGAACACTGAATTTTCAAAGGTGAAGAAGATTCTCCAATTCCCTCTACCAAGCTGGCCACAGGGCTGGATTCCTACACACAAACAGACTCCATTGCCTTATTTTATTGCACCACAGGTATTCACCACATTCTCTGAACTACTGTAGGTATGCAAAGCATACAGAGATACATAAGGGAGAAACAAACTGGATACAAATATGGACAGGAAACGAAAAGGAGAATGGGATAAAGGTTAAAGCATCTCCAGTGTATTGATACATTCCCTGACAGGTATTACAGGAACAGGACAGAGACAGAAATGCAGATATGCAGATGTAGGCGTGTTACTCACATCATAAGGGATGTGTGGGCTCCTGGCCAAGGTGGCTTCAATGTGCCGTGCAGGTCTGGCCACAGGCGGGCCATGGAACCAACCGCTCACTGACAGGCGGCACTTCTGCAACAGAACTTCTGACACCTGCACTGGGCAGCACATCACTGGTTAGACATGGACCAGGTGTAACAGGTACCATGCAAACTTGTGACAGGAGATGGACGTGGCTCCAGAGAGCCCACAGCATACACAGAAATGTCTCACAGGGCTAGACCAGGTAAGATTATCAGAGAGAGGCCTATTGTCCTGAAGTGCATTGCACATTTCCAGAATTCCAGTCTCGGCTTTTACTCCCAAGCTCACAGAGAATCCATTCTCCCTCTCCCTCTGAGAGCCTTGAGTCATGGATTTTTAAGACAAAACTAAATCACTACCTGAAAACCATGAGGACAGTGACCAAGCAGATGCTGCTGTTAATTAACAACTGTAAGACATAAATGACACAAAAATAATCCCCTAAGTGGCCTAGGTCAGGACATGCCCAACCTGTATCACTGATAATCTTCCTCTCCAGCCTCCTGTTCTCTGGCTCTGTTTGACAGTCTCTGGTAACTCTCAGGTACACAGGAGTGTCAGATTTCTGTCAAGTGTTTTGTGTCATGCAGATCCCCAAATTATTCATCCTGTTTCCAGGCATTTTCCTGACAAGTGTCACAGAGTAGTCCTTAACTGTATCAGCATTTCTGGTGCAGGACACTGCACCATGTCTGTGTCACTGAGTGGGTACAGCCAGATCTGCACAGTGCCCCTGCACTGTTGGCAAGGTGGTGGATGGGTTGAGGAGCTCTTCTGCAGCAAAGTCATGACCACCATATCAAAAATGTGAGCTAGTTTAAAACAAGCCAACAGAGACAAGTGAGAGCCAATTCAGCAGTGGTTTGCCAGGACAGTAACACAAAATAGAAATAGAAATTTTTGTTTCCCAGGATGATGCAGCTAGACTGATGGTTTAAAGTTGGCTCTTTTGGTTCTTGTTCTCCTTAAAGTCCTTGAAGCCCTGTCTTTAGCACACAGCACTTAGCACAAGTATCCACTCTACCCACAGTTCTTCTCCCTCCCCATCAGGACTGTAGTAACACACACAATGAGGATTAAAAAATTAATGAGAGACAGCTCCTTGCCTGGTGGAAAGAGACTGGAGACACTTCAAAGAAAACGAGAGTGTTCCATGAAGGCACTAATGACTTGATGATTTGCTGTGGCTGAAAGTGTTCTGAGGAAGAAAACATATCCTGGTTAAGATGTGAACTGGGACTTCTCTCTGACTTCATGACTGTGACTGATGGGACACCTGGGAATAAGGGATGGAGCTCAAAGCAACAGCTTGGTGAGGAATCAGTGTACCTCTGCATGGAGACAGGAAGAGAGAGTTGGGGCTGTTCAGCCTGGAGAAGAAAAGGTTCTGGGACAACATAAAGCCTCTGTTAGTGCCAAAAGGAGCTACCAATAGTGCTGTAGAGAAGGACTTGGGACAAACAAGGACACGGAATGACAGAACAAGGGGGAATGGCTTCAAAGAAAGGGTGGGTTTAGATTAGCTATTAGAAAGGAATTCTTTACTATGAACAGTGAGGCACTGGCACAGGTTACCCAGAGAAACTGTGGATGCCCCACCTTAGAAATGGGCTCAATGGGGTTTGCAGCAACCTGGTCTAGTAGATGGTGTCCCTACGTATAGCAGGCAGGCTGGAACAAGATGAGCTTTAAGATCCCTTCCAATCCAAACCATTCTGTGGTTCTGCTGCTGGAAAGGGAAGTTACCAGTCTGGAATTCTATGCAAGTTTACTGGCATTGCTTCCATCTTGCCTCTACTCTTGACTCTTCCAAAAGTTTGTCTGCTGTTGCCTGTTAGCACTGTCTGCAAAGCTTGCTACAGCCCATCCCTAAGGGGCACATTTTACTTATACATCAGCTTCTCTGAACAAAGGAGAAACTCTTTATCTCCCTTCTACTGTTTGAGGTGAGAGCTGCTGCAAGGGGCACATAAGCTTCATCTTTTTCATCCACCTGAGGCTGAGCTTAGAGCTTTTACCATCTGTGCTGTACAGATCCAATGTTCCCCCATCACTTTTCTCCCAGGGTGGGACGAGGTACAGGATGAAAGCGATTCTCCGACCTTCCAGTTCATCATCGTGGCACAGCAAGACATCTGCAATTACACAAGTTTTGCTGCTGTAGCATCTTTCCAGTACATGCATGATTCATTCTAACAACTGCTTCCCAGCTTTGTTCCCGAAGAGATATGACTAGAAAAAACTTGTTCTTTCTAAGAACTGCATTTTTACTTATCAGCACCACCAGCCTGAGATCTGCAAGATTCACTTCTGCTGGACTGCACTGATCAGATCACTCTGAAGGTGATAGGCAGTTATACACCAGCAAAAGTTTTTTCATCATTTGTACTTCATTTTCAGACACTTTTGCTGCTGACAGCCTCTGGGACCCTCTAGAACTAGAATAAAATTAGGTATTCTATAGACATTTTGTTTACTACACAGAGAACAGAAGCTTTAGTTAAAGGATCACTTAAAGACTGACCAGTATATTCATATTTAGCACAGGATATGTCAATAGTTGGCTCCAGTACTATCTGGGTCACAGCAGAAAGCCACCCTTGGAATTCTTCACACAGAGCACGCCTGAGAAGATAAGCACATGGTAATTGTCGTCCTGTAAAATATATCATCATAGACTAAACTAATTTATTGTCTCCCTGCCAACTATTTAAACAGTTAAGGTGCTGTTGCTGTGACAGTGTGTTCCAGCAGAACCACACAGGTGCTGCCCAGGAATACAGCCCAGTGCTCACAGCACTGCTGGCAATAACCAGCAGCAAGCATGCAACCAGTCAGAAGGTGCACCGGGAAGTGTTTCAGAGGGGACAGATGGAGGAGAGCTGAGTATGAATGAAAGCTGAACAGACTTCAGTGCCCATGACAAGCACAGCACAGAATCAGCATTCCAGGGCCGGTTTTTGGCCCTTGTACGTGGGTAAAAGGCGGCAACGCCACGGGCCCATCCCGCAATAGCCTTCCCTGGGGAGCCACCACGGCTCTTCCGCACCCTGAGCGGGCAAAGCGCTGAGCCCACGCTTTACCTTAGAGCGGAGACGTGCGGCTCCGGGCTTGCCCCCAGCTCCTCGGACTGCGGCGGCCCATGGAAAAGAAGAAGGGACGGGAGTTAGGGTGGCTTGGCTCGGCCCAGCTCGGCCCGGCTCAGCTCAGCTCCGCCCTGGGCCCACCTGCCGTAGCGAAAGAAGGTCGTTGCGCCGCCCGCGGAAGCTGAGGCCCAGCAGTTCATCCCGCAGCGCCTCCGCGAAAGCCGGGCACGCTAGAAAACTGCGAATGACACCGTGCCGGAACGGGGCCGGCTCCAGCACCATCGTTTCTGCAAGGGAAGGGCCGTCGGTGAGGGGCGGTGACCCAGGCCGGGCCATACCGTGCCGGAGCCGCTCCGCGCAGGCCCGGCCAGGCCGTACCGTGCCGGAGCTGCTCCCCGCGGGCCCAGGCCGCCCCCGCACTCTCCCGCAGCGTCGCGTCCCCGAGGGCCCCGCAGAGCTCTGCGCGCGCCTCGCGTCTCCCGCGCTTTGCCGCAGCCGGCGCTGCTGCTCCATGACGCTTGGTGGCCATAGTACCGGCCGGACTACAAACCCCAGCGGCCCCCGCGCTTCGCCGCGGTGGCCAATCGGATCGCGCGGGGGCGGGACAGGAAGCCTTTGGCCAATGAGCGAGGAGAGGCGCGGGTGGAGTGCGGCGGGTCCCGGCAGGCGGCGCGCGGCGCTGAGGGCTGGGCGGGCGTTGATGGCGGACGCCGCTCCCGCCGCTCAGAACTGATCGACCGCTCCCGCTGCCTGTTCCCGCCGCTTCTCGCCATGTCCGTGGTGCCGCCCAACCGCTCACAGACCGGCTGGCCCCGCGGGGTGAACCAGTTCGGGAACAAGTACATCCAGCAGACAAAGCCGCTCACGCTGGAAAGGACCATCAACCTGTGAGCGCCGCCTTGGGCCTGCCCGGCTCTGCCCCCTCCCGTCCCCACTACGCTGGCGCGCTTGTCTCTGCTCGCTTAGCAGGCTCGGCGGGGTTTTCCCTCAGTGCCGGCCGTGCGAGGTCCGCTGGGTCCCGGCCTTTCGGAGGGTTGGGGCACACAGCGGCGGCAGAGCCCGTGTGCTAATGGGGGCCCGACCCCCTCACAGGGGCTGTTGAGCCGCGATGAGGGTACTGAGGGCTTGCCGACCTTCGAGGGAGTGTGGTGTATTTGGTGTAAACGCTGTAGTGGTTAGAAACAGCGTCTGGCTCGGGAGGTATGAACCCCGAGTAACACAGGAAAGGTTTAGGTGTGTTGAGCATCACAGACGTTTTCGCGCTCTTATAGGTCTCCAGAAAGGAGACAGACACAGGGTTTTTTCTTGGCCCCGCTGGGATTTGGGCTGATCCTGGGCAGTCAGTAGGATGTGGCTGGATGTGCCTGGTGTTTGTGGATTGTCTGGTACAGGTGTTGGACTTAAAATTCAGAGTGTTTGCTACCACAGAAAATCATCATAGATGAAGAATACTTACTAAGTATTCATATATTTTTTATGAGAAGTCATTTTTTCTTGCTTCTTCCAGTAAACTCTGGTGGGTTTGGGACGTGCGCATCTGTCAAATTGCAAAAACCAGCAAATGTTAGCTGCAACAGTCAATATTCAATTTTAGCTATTAATCACTGACACTTGTGTTTTTTTGGTATAGCTGAGTTTATTCACAGAGTTGTATGAAAGTTCAAATACAAACTTCAGAAACTGGAGTATTTCTGCTGCGTTTCTGAAGCAGAGGCTCATCATGAAGCTGTGTTATGAGCAGCGTTTTTTTAAATAGAGGCTGAGGGTTTTGATGTACAGACTAATGCAGCCACAGTAGTATCATACAGGTTAGTGTAATAGGTTATTATTAAAGCCATTTGTGTATCTAAAAATGGAAATGAACGCAAAACAAAATGTAGATGGTTTTAAACTGTAAGTGAAAGTGGGAGAGCTTGTTAGTAAATGAATCTGTGGTTTGGAAACTGGTTGTTTTGCCTTTTTTTTGTCTACATGAGTAAACGCTCTAACGATGGCAACTGTCTTGTTATTTTGACCGCTGTAAAACATGAGGAAAATTGGAGGAGGAGGGGCAAAGTGTATGTGCTACTAGAGTTTGACATGTTTGGGGAAAGAATCCATGCCAAGAAGCATCTCAAGGAAAACATAAGATCAGTCATTCATTCTGCTAATTCAGTAGCTGTGTGCCACAAGTCAGTAAAACCATGATGATAATTCATCACTGCTCTGCCCAGAACTATTTTCTTCTCCCTTTTGACTTGGGTGATTCTGTCTTTCTTCCAGGTCTGCTGCCATCACACCTCTCTCTTACATGGATTTAATTGTCCACTGTCCTCCCCTGTGCTGTCTTGAACTGACGCATTTCTTGCCTAACCTTTCCTCTTTTTCTCTTCTCAGTTTTTCTTACCTGGAGAAATCACTGAGTTTCCGCTGCACTATCACAAGAGTGCAGGGGCCCAGCACCAGCCCAGCACAGGGATCTACTCATGCTCTTGGATCTTACCCCAGGCTCCCAACCCTGTACTCAGAAACTCAGCATTTCTCCTCTTCTGTGATCCACATGTCTGATTTCCCACTTCAAAACAAAACCACTTCTAACAGTTAATTCTCAGGCTCTCATTACATCTGCAGAAAAAAACTGCAGTCCTGTGCAGCTTCCTTCCTTCCCAGCGGAGCTTTTCCTCCAGTCTCTTTTCCAGCTCCTTTCAGAGAGTGCCTTTCCCCTGCAGTGTGGAGATCAAAGAGGATGGCTGTTGAATGACAGTTGATTCTGTGCTTCTTTTCTTTCTTTTGAGCCTGCACCAGGTTAGAGTGCAGCCCATCAGGAATATCTGTGCTTGTGTGTTCCATGGTACAGATCTCCCTGGGACAGGGGCCTCATAAGCCACCAGCAAAGGTGTTAGCCCTGTACTATGACTTACTCATCAAGCAATGAAGGGTCTGCCTTAAGCTAGATGCTGTGTCATGGTGATTTAAAGTTAGATTTCTGGTTTTTCACTAACATTTTTTCTCCTCGTAGGTATCCTCTGACAAATTACACCTTTGGCACAAAGGAGCCTCTGTATGAGAAGGACAGTTCTGTGGCAGCTCGGTTTCAGCGCATGAGGGAAGAGTTTGACAAGATTGGCATGAGGCGGACAGTGGAAGGAGTTCTGATTGTGCACGAGCACAGGTTGCCCCATGTGCTGTTACTGCAGCTGGGTACAACTTTTTTCAAGCTGTAAGTGTCTGTTTCTTAAGTGTAACTTCAGTTTATTGTCACAGACCACTTAAACACCTGGGCTAGAGGTTAAACTGTGGCCAGCTGCTCAGTGTTTCAAATGGGATTCATTGCTTGTAAAGACTTCATCTGAAAAGTATTTTTTGAGTGGTGGAGTTTTAATCTAAAGTGTATTTGCTTGTGACAGGGATGATTTAGTTTGGAACTGACTGAGAATCTTAGTTACAGTCTGTCACTACAGTAAAATCTTGTTTAAAACTCAGCAGCAGCATTTGGTATGTTGTACTTGTATTGTGAAAGCTGTTATGCTTCAGCAGCTTATGCTATGCCTGTAAAAATGGGCAAGTGGACGTCAAGGACTAACCCCTGTAAATGCAGAATGATACCTGTTTACAAACTAATGGCTGAGCTGGGATAGCAAGAAAGGTAGGCATCTAAATTTGAGAAAACGGCTTCAGTTCATCTCATAGTTATCACAGCCAGAGCGAAGTTTTAGTGATTGAATATGGTTGTAATGATGGTGGTGATTTTCTTTTTTAAACTAGATGGCCTTGACTTGTCTCATGTTACCATGCTCGTGTTCATGTTCTTCTGTTTTAACATTTTATATTGTTCTTAATTTTGTGTGTGTGTTATAGCCTAATTTTACATCTAGATTTGTTTTTGTCATCATGGTTTGAAGGATTGTTGTGGAAAAGCTAGGCAAGATTGTAAATGATTTTCAAAATGCTGTAATGATGAAGGTGATTAATTCCGCATCATTTTCCCATGTGAATT
The DNA here is from genome assembly GCA_013399455.1 of Anthoscopus minutus. Classification (NCBI taxonomy): domain Eukaryota; kingdom Metazoa; phylum Chordata; class Aves; order Passeriformes; family Paridae; genus Anthoscopus; species Anthoscopus minutus. The sequence continues at coordinate 325,858 of VWYI01014803.1, read as the reverse complement.
TTATTTTCTGATTTCTGTGTGCTTCAGTGAGTGCTGGTTTTGTGACAAGAACAAATACAGGCAGTATTTATAGCCCTTCAGCTTCTGCTTATTGTTAAAACTTTACCTTATAAGGGTCCCAGTTATTATCATGTGTCTTGTTATGCTTTGTCCTGCTGAACTGAAAGTAATTTACGCAATGGGTTTTTTTTTAAGGGACATAAATGGCCATTTTAGTTTCAGTTTTGGTGAAAGCTGTCCTGCTGCTTTAAAATTCAGCAAAACTAGATTTGGAACTTCTGATTTAAGAGCCATAAGTGAATTTGTAACTCCCTGCCTGGAAGCACACTGGAACTTACCTGTGAAGATTGGTAAATGCAATAAAATAACGTTGATTTTCACCATTGATTATTTTAACAGACCTGGTGGTGAACTGAATCCAGGAGAAGATGAGGTAGAAGGGCTCAAACGCTTAATGACAGAGGTCTGTTTTCTTTCATTATGTTGCCATGGCAGAATGTTACATTGTTTTTGAATTACCAGAATAAGCTAAAACATTAGAGTAGTCTTACCACTGTTGTTATTTTGTTGCTTTTGTGATGTTCTCAGGTAGTTAACAAATAAAGCAGTCAAGTTTTCATTTATCTGCATCATGAGTGTGGCTGACTCCTACCCGCTGCTCAAGTCCTGTGTTCATTTGCAGCTTTGTTTTCTGACTGGCTTCAGGCAAGTGAGTGTAGACATGAGCAATAAAATATGTTGTGGAGGACAACTGATGGGGACTTGACTGGGGATAGTCCTCCCAATGCACCATTTTCTCCAAGTTACTAAATTAATTTTGCTAGATAGTGTAAGAACGTATTTCATTCTTCCCATTGGTCTGGTAGGACTCAGTCCAACTGAGTATAGCATAGACTTTGAAAAGCTTTCTAGAGTGCCCTTGTCCTACTAGGTGAGGCTTTTACTAAAAAATCTCACTTTGTACAAAAATACTCTACAATTCTATTGAAAGCTGTCTTAGAGCAGTTATGAACTGCATCAGACACATATTACAGCAAGTCTTTGTGCTTCCAGTATGTGTCTACTAAAACAATTTCCTTGCAGTAGTTTGAGGTCTGATTAGTACTGGATTTTTGATAGATACTGGGTCGTCAGGATGGTGTTCAGCAAGACTGGGTGATTGATGACTGCATTGGCAACTGGTGGAGACCAAACTTCGAACCTCCACAGGTAAGTACTCCTGTGGGCTTCTATCTTCTTTGGTCAAGTTCTGTTTGTACTTCTAAAAGCCTTCATCCTTCCAGATCCAGATAGACTTCTTGAGTATCTGCTGCATGAGCAATTAGTTTTTCTGGGTTTTATCTATTTAATCTCCTTTCTATGACTGAAGACAAACTAAAGCCTTTTTCTAATATAAACTCCTGTCTCCCTTCTCACACCTGTCCTGATGGATGAGAAACCACTGGATATAGTAGCTTCCAGTTCTATGCTGAGACAGATGCACCATTTAAATTCCTTTTGTAGCCAAAATGGAGACTTGCACTGCTGCTTATGGAACAGATGCTCTGTGAATAAATTAGTCTCACTACCCTGTTTCTAAGGGCTTTAATATTGAAAATCCTTGCTTAGTTTGCTTTTATGCATTTCTGTTTTATTGCGTTGTTTTAACTGCTTATGAGTATTGGTGCCACTTTAGAGCCTGTCAATAGTTGTGACAGCAACAGCATTCCTTTCTTAAGTACTTTCTTATGAAAATGGTTTTCTTTATTTGATGCCATGAAAGAACAATATATGAAACATTGAAAGCTTGTACAGGGCTTGATAATCTATAAAGTAGCACTTAAGATTACACAATATTTTCAAAGCTCTGTACAACTGTTTTTTACCATTTTTCTTCTAGTATCCATATATCCCAGCTCATATTACAAAGCCAAAAGAACACAAAAAGCTTTTTTTGGTCCAGCTTCAAGAAAAGGGTAAGTGGTATTTTGCATCAAAGGGTTATATTTGTAACAATTTTTAAATGCTTACATTTCACACAAGGAGAACCAAGTTGTGATTATATGCTTGCAGTTGTTCGTAGTTGGTGACTAACAAAGTCAAATGCTGGTATTTTGTTTTGAAGGTAGATAATCCTTTGAACATGAGTTCCTAGTAAATTTTCATTCCTGCTCCTGTATCAGTTGGTGTACAGCACGTGAATCCCAAATTTAGCTAGAAAAGGAATAAACCTGCTTGAGTGCTCCATGTAGTGAACTTGTTTTGGAATCTATGTGGGATGATGATACCTTGGCTGAATGTGTGCTGGTTTTTATGATTCATCAACTTGTATTTGGTTTTAGCTTTGTTTGCTGTCCCCAAAAATTACAAGCTGGTTGCTGCACCATTGTTTGAGCTTTATGACAATGCACCAGGATATGGACCCATTATTTCCAGCCTTCCCCAACTTCTGAGCAGGTATGTTGTATTTGTATGGTGGTTCTTGGGAACACCTTTGCTGTGGGACAAGGCAAGGTGCTGCAGAAACCAACTTGAAAAGGTGGCATCAATCCCAAAGATTCTACTTTAGAAGAGCTGTGATGGACACTTCCAAGGCACTGATCACAAGTGGCTAGCACCCAAGTCCTACCTAGCAGTTGTAGCTAAGGGAGACATGGAAGACAGTGAGGATGAGGCAGTGCACAGACTAAGAAACAGCTTCTTGTAGCTATTGGAGACAGCTGTAGAGTTAAAGCCAGGATGTGAGTTTGAAGCACTGAGTTAGGTATGCATGTTATCACACCTTTGTGCTGGTTAAATGTGGTGAGTTTTTTACTCTCTATTAGAGTTAATGAAGTGTAGTGTCTTGACACAAATATCTGTAGGGACAGCTGCATTTTTTCCTTTCTCTTGCAATGTATACATGGTTTTGCCTTTCTTACCTGGAAATGGCTTGTGGCTTGTCTCTCCAGAGCTAACTAGACTCACTGGTCTCTTGAGAGAATGTTCTCTCAAGCCAGGAGTCCCACAGCCTGCCAGCTCTTCCTCATGGAAGTAGTTCTGTCACGCACCTACTACGATGAAAAAAGTATGTTAGGATGTTAGCACTGGTGTTGCCCAGTGTTATTTCCTGCAGCGTGTTTTTCTCTTTAGCCCAAATTTTGGCTTCCCCTCCTCTAAATACAGCGGGTACTTCCTCTTGAGTATCAGCAAAACACTGTCTGTTATGCAGGTTGAGTAGTGGTGCAACAGACACATCCAAAAGCTGGGCATCTGTAAGCTGAGATGGATGCTTACTTCCACAGTTATTTATGAAACTTAGTTGGAAAAATTCTCTCTAGTGTGTCTGTATGTTCCCCTCGGAACAGGTAAGGTTGGCCCGGCAGCAGAAATGCAGCAAGAGTCACTGATGGAGGAATGCAACTCTCACTGTGATTTATGTATCTATGAACCTGTTTTAGAAGATGAAATGTTAGTAATTAGTTCTTCTGCAACCATAAGAGACAGTTGTGCAATGCTAGTATAGGATTGGCTGTTAAAAATGATGTTCCCTGCTATACTGTCTTATTAAAAAATGCACTTTTGTCCTGTCAGGTGGAGGCTTATCCAGGGCAGAAACAAAACATTTGCTTATTCATTCGAAAATGCCCTTAAAAAAAGAATAAAAATTCCTCATTTGGTATAATCCTTTTAATTTTAGGTTCAACTTTATTTACAACTGAATTCCTATATACCTGAAGACTCCAGTAGAAGAAGCCGTCTCTGTGAGCACAGCTTTGAACTGTAGAGAAATGAATATGTGACACAAGTCTTTTTTTAAGTCATTCTGTTCCTGAAGGCCACTGAACATTCTATGGTATGAACAGAGAAGTGAATCTCAACTGTTTAGCTAGAGAGATGGCAATGGGCTACCAGTGTTTTAACCCCTTTTCATTGTAATACTCACCAGTTTTTTGTTTTGTACAACATTAAACAATATGGTTAAGATTCTGTTTGTCTTGGGTTTGGTTTGGTTTTTGTTGTTGAGTTTTGCTTTTTGGTGGATTTTTTTAAAGGTTTTTTGTTTAGGTTTTTTCCTTCTGTTTATTAGTTGTTTTATTTTTTTTTATTGTCTCTTACTTTTAGGTGCCTATTTTTACTTTTCTTTAGGAATACAGATGATCTTTGAATGAGGAGGAGCTAAGCCATTTAGGACCCACTCAGATGCTGTGATTTCTATCCCTGAGCTGGGAATCTCCCTAGAATCAGGTAGAAATTAACTAGCATAAGTGGGTTCAGTATTGTTTCGAGTCTTAATTAACTTTGAGACCAGAACTGCTTTTTTTGAGGGAGAATGTGTACTTATAGGCAGTATTTATATATACGCCTATATATATATGCCTATAAAAAGGCAAGTGTAACCTTTACTATTTTACCAGAACTGATTTGTTTGTACAGGGCTTGGAGGCGATGCAGCATGCATCTGTTCCTTCAGTGCCCCCCTAAGACAGTAACAACCCCAAAAATTCTATTGGACTGGTCTGAGATGTGGTTAAAATTGGGAAAGTGAAGTTAATTTTTTGTATTTTTCCTTAGCTGTGAGACAGAATTAGGATCATGTTGAAACACCTAGCCAATGCCATATACAAGTGGTTCCATGTTATGCTGTCCTGTGCTGTCTCATCCTGCAAGGGAAACCCACACTTCTGCTTTTTCTCAACATTTCAGTCTCCTGTAGGCAGTAAATACCAGTCTTTCTAATTCTGGGGTTTTTACATGCTTAGCTAAATGTAAAGTCCAGTTGGATGTAACACATCCCAATGCTTTTAGTCTTCCATAATTTTGCTTAATGAGCCTTTAAAAGATTTGTTTCCAAGTTCTGCCTCTGATCAGAAGATGTACTGTTGCTTGAGCACTGTCCTCTTTTATGAAGGCAGGGTTGGAGAGTGCCTGCTCCCAAGAGAAATGAATCTTGCCAAAGTGCTTGGCTCTGCTGCCATCTGCACTGGTAAGCAATGTGTAGAACAATCCTCACAGCTTGGTGCTTTGGTCAAATTGAAGCTGTGCAGTATGGCAAATGTACTGCAAAATGCTGGGAAAGGTAGTGTAAAGGCTTTTCACTTTGGTCCTATGGATGGAAGGCCCAGACAGATGGTGAGTAGAATGTATGGTTTCTTAGCTGCTCACTGGGGGAAATAAAGCTAGCAGTGGAGTGGAAAACAGAACCCTTTGCTCGTGGAAGTAAGGAAGGGAAGGTGTTACTTTGGAAGTTAGGTGCTACAAGAACAAGGACCAAGAGTGCTGCTTTTGAGCCCGGGCACCTAAGAGCACCACTCACCACACAGTAGTTTGTGAGACTAATTCTTGTTCCAGGCTGCCTGTGGAAGGGCGCTGCTCCTACAGTCTCTACGCGCTCTCCTCTGGCACCCCGCCTGTAGGTCTGGGGGCTCCCGAAAGCCGCTCTAATGCCCCCACGCGCGGCTCTGGCGGTGCGGCCGCTGTCCCGGGCGCGGGGGGTGCGGCGCAGGGCCGGGCCGGTGGAAGCGCCGCCCCGGCCGTGACTCAGCGCGCGGGGTGACGGGCGGACGCGG
>VWYI01014803.1:150721-320307 GCA_013399455.1 Anthoscopus minutus | reverse complement strand
GCGCTGCTGGGCGCCGGCCTCAGCGCCTACCGCGCCCTCAGCCAGGCGCCCGGCGGGGCGGCGGGCACCGAGGCGGCCGAGCCTCAGCGCTGCGCCGGCCCACGGGCCCTGGACGTCGCCTACTACCTGCTCTCCGACAGCCTCTGCGTCTGGGTGAGCCCGGGGCGGCGGCGGGGCCTGCGGGCCCGCGGCCTGCGGGGCTGGCATCAGGATCGGCCTTTGCCGGCACCTCCCCGCGGCCGGGGGGAGGCGGGCGGGTCCTGGGGATGTTTCGTTATTGTTTGAAAACTGCTCGCGGAATAAAGAAGGGGGCTCGGCTGGGTTTCCTCTGCCTGCTCCGGGCCGCCTCTGCAACTGCTTCTCTTCCTGGCTGGCCGGGGCGGTGGGGGCAGCGTTAGAGCCGAGCGCCCCGACAGTTCAGCCCGCGGCTTGTGCTGCTCTCCCCGGGCGCCCTCCGCACGTCCTGGCTGGGGGGCTTGGGAGAAGCTGTTGGGAGCGTTTGCGGCGGTCCCAGGCGCTTGCTGGGCTTAAGCTTCTGCAAGCACTGCCCGACCTGCTCTGGCAGAAATCGAAAGGGCTGTCAGGTAGTCGAGCCCAAGCCTTGCCTGCCTTTATTTATTTATTTTTTAATAGCACTGAAAGTCTTGTAGATATGAGGGAATATTCTCACCATTTAAGAAAAAAGGAAATAATTTTCTTTTAACACCCAAACCTCATATACGAGTTTATGAATTTTGGCTCACTGATTTGCAGTTGAAATAAAGGCTCAACAAGGACATACTGGAAACCTTGCTGAGTTGTCGCTGTTGAACTTTTCATCTGTCTATCACTCAAAGGTGGCAGTAGACATCTGCTTCACAACATACTTGTTTGACCGAGGTGCTGATTTTTAGTATACCAAACACATTAATCCTGTTGAAATGGGGTCTTAGGGCCTTAGGAGTCCTGGAAAAGTTCAGTGTATGTCCTTGGGAAATGAAGGGGAGGCTTCTTCATCATCCACCTTCTAGCCTTTTTAGTGTCCTGGTGAAGTATAAAGTTAATTATAAGTGCCTTTGCCAGATGTGAGATAGCAGTTTTCCCAGGCCCATGTGTTCTGCTTCTTGCTATTTTGCTGTAAAGATGTTTCTCAAGAAAACCTCAAGCAGTGTTGTTACTGAAGGGGTGTGTGCTATTCAGCATGTTTTGAGGCAACCTCTGAACCCTCTTACTTTAACAACAGATTCGAGCTGGATTTTTCTCATCTGCCATATGTTAAATGAGTATCTTGGTGATCTTTAAGTTTTGTCCCTGTGTTCTTTTATGAAATTTGCTAATCTGTATGAAATAATTTATTGTGGAGAGGTAGAGCAGTTTGTTGGCATTACTGCTGTATCAAACTGACTGTGTTAGTATTTCTTGATAAAAAAACAAAGCTAAGTGACTTACCAGATACTTCATGTGTCTTGGAAGAGGCCAGGCTTAAATTTTGCTTAAAAGAAAGGCAACTAATACTGTTATATGAACCGTGTCAGGTTTTGTTAGATTCAAAACATTCCCCTTCTCTCCCTTCTTCTAACTAGGACAAAAATGTTTGTCACTGACTGTTTTATTTCTTTCCAGGTACTAGTGAACACTGCCTGCTGTTTTCTGATGCTGGTTGCTAAGCTAATCCAGTGTATGGTGTTTGGTCCTCTTCGTGTCAGTGAGAGGCAGGTGAGACAGTAAACAAGAAAACTGTGAAACATGACAAATGGTGTGATCTTCTATATGGAATTGCTGAAACTGCACAAGAGAAATAAATTTTACAATATATGTCTTACCATTTAGTTAGCTAGTACATCCGCATCCACAAGCTTCTGGTTTATTTCTAAGGGAATTTTCCCTATTGTATTTCATAAGCCCACAGTCAACTTGAAAATGCTGATTCTTGAATGAACTCTGTCAGATTTCTTACAAGCAGACCTCACTTAAAATACTTGCAGTGTATGTGTTCTACTCTATCCTGCCTGCACCTGGCAGCATTTCTCCATTGCGTTCTGTAGTTGTCAGCACTGGCATTCTTGAATTCCCTCTTCTTTTATACCTTGACTGCTGGAGAAGTGCTTTCCATCCTCATACACTGAGTGGAAGGCTTGTCAGCCTGCAGGTTTTAGAGGGAATAGGCAAGAAAATATCCAGAGAAAGGAGGTGAGCAGGTATGAAAACTGAGGCTATTTAGTCCTAGTCTCACATAGCTCTTGGCTATGTGAGAATGTTTGTAAAAATTCAGCAAGGGAACCATGAAAGCCCAGAGTTCTTGAAAACAGGATCCTGTAGAAGATGAAAGTAGCAGCAGGACCTTGAATAGTATCTCTGGGTTTTTTTTTAAGAAAGTAAGGCAAATGCATACGTTGCTTGTGTAGATGCAGTAGCAGTGGTCTGGAGTGTGTTCCCATATTAAAAAATAGTCTGTAAAAAGAGTTCTTTAGGAGGAATCAGGTCATGATGATTTTTGGCACACAAAGCCTCATTAATAACTGGATCCCTCAAAGCCTATTGTATTTGTAATTCATACCTTGTATGAAGGCTCTGAGTAGTGTGTGAAAACTAAGACACTATCAAACTGCAGTGAGCCAGATTTTCTTTCCAGTCCATGTTGACTATAAGGATGTGGAATTTTGACTGGTGGTGGTTTCCAGGATGTTCTTTATTCTCTTAAAAACAGAAGTGAAAAGCAATAGCAATGTGGATCCATTGTGTTTGGACAGTGGGAGTTTGCCTCAGCTGTCATGTAAAGGAAAGCTGCTTTATAATACTGGCAAGACCAAAACAGCAGCATCATTAAGGAATTCAGGGCCTGTCTTAACTAAACTCCTGGTGACTTCATCGTGTACTTTAACAAAACATTTTGTTTCATAAATTTTTTTATCCTCTCCAAGCTGGCTTGCTGTCTGCTGCTTGAGAACATCGTATTATTTCTTGCATACTTTGTGTGTGTGGGAATGGTTTTATTTTCATTGCTCATCCATCTCATTCTCCACTGTAGGCATTGTGATTCTTAAGAACAGACTTCGTCATCTTTTCTTAATCATCCATACTTTTTGGCAGGTTTTTGGAAGCAAGGTGATAGGCAGTTTGAGCATCTTGAATAACTAACTGTGGCGGCTCTTCCAGCGGAGAGGACTGTGTGTTTGCAGCCTGGTAGCTGAGTTGCTTGGGCATGAAGTATCAAACTGAGATCAGACTTGCTTTGTGCTGAGCACTGTGTTAGGAATATAGCAGGAAACTGCATTGTGTGCTGTGTAGCAGAGTTATGCTGCCATGCTGCAAGAAACTAGATAGATAGGTCTGCTGGTTTTTTTAATATGTTTCTTACTTGAGTAAGGATAACACATTTCAAGATGTATATGCAGCAGACGTTAGCTAATGTATTGTTGTACTTCTCCTTCAATGTTTTTTTTTTATTCCCTTTCTCTTTTCCCCTCTTTCTCTCTAATGTGTGTATTGTTAGTTCTTTCACTACAGTAAACAAGTCTCTTCCATTACAGCATCTCAAGGATAAATTCTGGAATTTTATTTTCTACAAGTTCATCTTCATTTTTGGTGTGCTGAATGTTCAGACAGTGGAGGAAGTAGTGATGTGGTGCCTCTGGTTCTCTGGACTTGTATTTCTCCATCTGATGGTTCAGCTCTGCAAGGATCGCTTTGAATATGTAAGTTGTGATTAAGGGATGTCTTTTGGGACATGCAAATTCTGTTTCTGGTTCAGGCACTGGCTCAGATAAGGTACAAACAGGTCATTTAGACCTTTTCCTCACCCTGCGGTACTGAACACATGCACTTCCCATTAGCTTCAAATACTTGCTTTAAAGTACAATGTCAGTCTTACTCCTTCAGTTTTCCCATGAGGCAAATAGAGCTGAAGACACTTATTTTGTTTAATAAATTACCCCTTATATGAACACTGTAATTACTGTTACATAACTGCATGAGATGGCTTCATAGCTCTCCATAGTAAAGACATCTTAACAACAGAACGTCCCTTAGAGTGGTGCCCTTTAGGACTGGCCTATGGAGCCTGTTTCTACAGATTCCTGTGCTCAGATTTCACACTCACTTTGGTATACTGAATTTTGACTGCCAAAATATACTGTGCAATTTTCTCTCTAAGCTACATTCCACTGTGTTAATACCAGGAGTAAATTAGGTAGAGATGCAGAAATTGTAGGCTAGGCGGGGAAGAAGAAACTGTAATTTAAACAGTAAATCTTGGCCTTTAAACAATAATGGATCTGAATTTTCTTAGGTTTCTCTTTCCTGGCATAGAAGTTTGACCTGAATTGAATCCCTGAGTTTCTTTTTGGTAGATCTGGGCTTTGCAGGTTTATTTTTTAATAATGTCCAGTAAGGCCTGTTAATTCATAGGTAGCTAAGCACTTAAATTTGAAACCGAATTGGCTATGGTTAGGAAAATTGAGACAGCAGTGAACAAGGCAGTCATTGGTATTTTTAGTGTTGTTCAGAAAGCTGTGAAGGAAAATGGGTCATGTGGGAAAACATCCATATTATATTTTTTGCATTCAGAACGTGCATTGTCATTTTTTAATTGGACAAATGATACTGGAATGATTTGCTGTGTGAAGATGAGGCATGTGGAGCTGAACCAGATACAAAGAAGTAAGAAAGGACCCATTTAAAAACAAAACATAGGAATCAACTTTGTTAATTCGGGCAACTCCTTCTTTCCTTGTCCTATTCTTTCTCATCCTGCCCTGGAAAAAAAAGGATGGACCAACATCCTCTTGGGTTGCTTTTGATTTAGACAGATTTTAGGTGTAGCCCTTTGTTGAGGTAGTTTAGAGATTTAGCACACTTTACATGCTATTGAATGAGAAGCAGAGTCTGTCCAACAGTCTCTAGCTGCAGCTTAAATGTTTTTTTGGGTAGACACCTCTTTCTTCTAGAAGAAAATGACTGTGGAGGAACTACTGGATGGAAGATCAAGCTGGACAAATTCAGATCAGCTGGTTGGTGAAAAATTGGCAAAACATTGCTCAAAGACTGTATGTTAGGTCAGGTGTCTTTGTAAAATGCATATTAATTCTAAGAAGGTGCTGTGGATTTGGTGCAGAAACAACTGTGTCTGATTTTCTTGCACAGGTGATTTAAACAGTTCAAATAATCATAATAATATAAATTTAAAAATTGTAACTGATTGTTAAATTTGACTGTAAATGACAGAAACACAAATGAGTCTTTGGGATAGTGTGTGGGATTAGCTTTATTCTTCATAATTTATTACTGTATTGCATTGTGAAGTTAGTTTTATGCTGGAAAGCAAAAGATTTTCCTGAATGAGGTATTGTTTGATGAGGTGACAATGGAAGGCAGAGTGGATTAGGTACTCATTGAAACATGTCATGTATTTATGTATTTGTGTTGCAGCTTTCTTTTTCTCCTACCACACCCATGAGCAGCCATGTCAGAGTGCTGGCCCTGCTCATAGCCATGCTCCTGTCCTGCTGTGGATTAGCAGTTGTCTGTGGAGTTGTTGGCTACACCCATGGCATGCACACATTGGCTTTCATGGCAGCAGAGGTGAGACTTTCCTCATACGTGTTGTGGTTTCTGCTTTGCCTTTGACCCCTCACTGAGGGGGTATCCTGATACTCAGTAGATGTGCTTTTAATTCCCATAACAAAGAAACTTTGAAGACACAAACAAACCTTCCCCTGTTTTCCAGAAGTTGCCAGATTGCCAGGCTTTCTAGATTTAGCCTTTAACCCTGAAAAAAATCTTAGTCTGAAGAAGAGAATGAGAGGATAGACCTGTAAGATGATGCTGAAATCAAGTGACAGCTTATGAAAAAGTAATGATTGTGCTTCATGAGCATTGCAAGAAGTGAAACAGCTCTTGAGAGACTGAGAGAGTGTGTATGAAAATGTAATGTGCACTTCAGTCTCTTTCTTTGAGGTTTTATTTTCTATTTCATTTCTTCCCAAAAGGAGTGAGACATCCTTTCCTTAGAGCACACTCTTGGGATTTGCTTATGTTTGTGTGAGTTGTGTCTCAGCTGAGATGAGAAAGGCATTTTTGTGCACTCCTGATCACTTCGCACTGTGGACTAAGCATCAGCATTCTTGTGGGGTGAACATCAGTATGTTTTTGATGTTGTGGTGGGTTATTGCACTCTGCCTGAGGAAGTTATAATCTTAAACAAAGGAGAGGAATCCAGTCCAAGTATGTTGTCTTAGCACATCGTTAGTTCAGGTAACAAATAACATGTACAACATACTTTTCTTCCTCTATCTTGAATTCATACTGGGAGTTAGGAAGCTGGAAAGAAAACAACTGATAGTAGGAGAATATGATGCTTGTCACATCACAGTTCAGTTATTCAATATGTTGCTTTACTTTTCCATGAATACAAGAATATGTGAGACCAGATTTGTAATTAAACATTGGAAGGATATTGGAAGATTTAACAGTGTCTCTGAGAGGTGGGGTCTCGTTGGTGTCGTGTCTCTTATCTTGGCTTGGCAGAAGGATTATCAGCATTGCACCAGCTCGGGGTAGGTTAATCAGGGAATGTTGTGGTGCCTGTGTTGCCTCCTCAGCACTGTGTTTTGTCGTAGTGTGAGTGTTTGGGGTTGCAGGATGGACCCAGTTGTTCATTGTAGTGAGAGCTGTTCTGTGTGCTGATGCACCAAGGAGTGACTCAGTCAGTGTAAGTGTAGGGTGTCCAGCCGAGCCCTGGATCCCCTGCTGTGCTGCTAGTGGGCAGAGAGGGACTTTGTGGGAAATGCAGAAGAAAGGGTCTCCTAGCTTTGCTTGCAGCCACTGGTGTTTGAGAGCATTTCTGAGCTGAGGGCTGCACAAACCCATTGGGTTTGATAGTCCCAGATGTACTCTGGGAAGTTGTCTGATTGTTCATTGAACTTGTTTGTATGTCAGCCTCTGTGATATCCAAAGGCAGCAAATTTCACGTTTACTTGGCTTTGTGTACACGAAAGAGCTCTTTGAGTTGTTCTGAATCTTGTGTTTGAAAATTGCAGAATCATTTAGGCTGGAAGGGATCTTAAGGATCATCTAGTTCCATCCCCTGTGATCAGGGAATAATGTCCTTAGTTATCATCAAATACATTTAGGGTGAAAATAAGCAAAGAATCATTCCCTGTTTAATATTTTTAATATAATTTGTGATTTTATCATCCTTTTGCCTGGTTCTTTGCTGCCTTTTATTTTAAGCAAAAGAATTCTAGTCTGTTTAATTTTTTTTCTTGTAGGAGAATGTACAATATCTTACCATTTCTGAACATTTAAAATATTCCTTGTATGGATTGGGCAAGCAACCATGAGTAATTTCCTTTATTTTAAATACCCAGCACTCATGTCAGTGGAATAAAATATTTAGGTTTCTTTCTGTGCAGGTACTGGCAGTGACACCTGATAGTAGACTTCAAGCTCTTAGTGAAAAACAATAAATCTTTCAGACTGAAATGTTTTTCTGGTGGTGGCTTGTGTGATACTCCTCGAGAGGGACTCTGCCAAGTGTATTCCATTAGTGTGAATGAATTACATTAAGTTACATTAAGCTATTAATCTCTCTTCTGCAAACATTGATTTAGCTCAGGGTTTTCAATAAAGCAATATAGATGTTTTTCTTGTGTTTTAGGTAACTTCCCCTTGTGCTCTGTTGCTTGTCAGCATTTTTTTTTTTGCTACAAAGGGTGGATGTGAAATGTGCAAATGCTCTGAGAAAGTTGAGTAGGGACTTGTCTGTATTTTTGAGTAAACATTAATCTTTTTTGCCTTAATATACTGTGTTCAAGAATTACAGTATAGCAAGCTGTGTCCAGTCTGTCTTTCTTTGCAAGTTTTTTTTAAAGCCAGCTAGTGAACAGTTGGAAGATATGTTGAGTATTGCAAAGGGTTAGATATGCATAGAAGCACTTTAAGAATGCTTTTAAGAGATGGAAAAAATGATTCAAACTAACCAGCTTATTGCTGCTTTAGGAAGTTGGTGGTTTTGATAGTTCTTCTGTCCTGTTTGTACTGCTTAGGCTGAAGGCATGCCATCAGACCAGTTTCACAGAAGTGGTTTCAGTTGCTCATTGTAAATCCCCTGCATCTCAGTGTCACTTGGCCCCTGCTAACTACAGGGTGATGTGCACAGTCTCTAGGGGAAGCATATCTGTTTTTTTCACTGTGAGGATAGAATAAAGAGGTGGAGCACTGTGGGCTTGTTGGATTACAGAGAAGTGATGGGGTCATCTCTTAGATAGTAAGAGCCCATGGAAATGTAGTTACCTTTTTGGTGACCTGTTTTTACACTTCTGATCTTACACTTTCTGATATACTCATGGTTTTTTTCTCTGTACTTAGCCTAGAAATGTAAGTATGATTAAAGAGAGAAGTTATTTTATCAGCATTTACATCTCAGCAATGGGGAGGAATTGTTTGAAATTATCTTCCTCAAATTTTTGTTATTACTCTGTTATTCCAGTTTTGGGTTTTTTAAAGAAGTGGGATGAGGAGAGGTAGTTGGTGGGATTGTGGTCTCAGCACTTGCTGGGTAGCAATAATTGAAAAAGACAATACATCCTATATAGTTGGGAAAAAATGAGACTTAACAGCAGTAACACTAGTGGCTACTTTAAAAGCATTGTGTCTTTGGCAACAATTTCTTCCATATTTATTTATAACCTTCATGGTTGTCTCAGGTATATTGTGCACACAGTTACTGGTAGTGACCATTGGTTCACAGGAACTTGTTAAGCTGTAATAAATGTGTTTTGTGTTTTAGCCCTTGAGCTCCTGCATCTGAACCACTGTCCCTGCCAGAATGTTGTTAACATGTATGGGTTTTTTTCCTTCCTCTTTTGCAGTCTCTGCTGGTGACAGTCAGAACTGCTCATGTGATTTTAAGGTAAGTAGCTTATGTTTTACAGAATGGGTATTCAGGATGGTGGTGCACATAGCATGTTGATGTAAGTGTAATTACCTCATCAAATTGAAAAGGCATGTTTGGAGATTGAGAGCAGCCCTGAGGAGAGACCTGGGGGTGTTGGTGGATGAGAAGTTTGACATGACCCAGTAATAATGTGCTTGCAGCCCAGAAAGCTCAACCACATCCTGATGTGCATCCCCACAGTGTGGGCAGCAGGTCCAGGGCGGGGATTCTGCCGCTCTGCTCTGTTCTGCTGAGACTCCATCTGGAGGGCTGCCTCCAGCCCTGGAGCCCCCAACATGAGAGGGATGTGGACCTGCTGGAGTGAGTCTAGACGAGTCCTTAGAGGTTTTCAGAGGAATGGAGCACCTTTTGTGGAGACAGGCTGAGAGAGCTGGGGGTTGTTCAGTCTGGAGAAGAGAAGACTGATGAAACCTTGGAGCCCCTTCCAGTACCTAAAGGGGCACCAAGAGGGCTGGAGAGGGACTTTGGGAAAGGGCATGGCATGAAGGAATGACTTCAAACTGACTGAAGACAGGGTTAGATTAGATACTAGGACAAAAAATCTTCCCTGTGTAATTGGTGAGTCACTGGCACAATGAGTGGTTGCCCAGAGAAGGTGTGGGTGCACCATCCTGGAAGTGGTTATGGCCTGATTACATGAGGCAGCTGAAGGGATTGGAAAGAGATTATCTTCCAGATCCCTTCAAACCCAAACCATCGCAGGATTCTGTGAGATGAGCAAAGGTGGTTAGCTTTAGCCTGTTTTTAAGTACAAGTTTTGCAATTGACTTTTTTTTTTTTTAATTTTATTTGAGTGATGTGTGCTGCTGGATGAGGGTTGATAGATGCTGTTTAATGTCATTCTACAGGGTTTGTTTAAGGTCTCTCGATGGTTTGCTTTGAAAAAGTCACATGTGTATGTATCTGTAAGACTCCTGTGTGTGCATGCATAGGACATGGTGTGAAACACAGGAGCCTCTTTGTGCAGCTCACTGTCAGCATTTCAGGTCTGACACTGAGCTGCAGTGACTCACCTTAAAAACACCTCACGTGCTGAGAAACGTGCTTCTGTAGTTACTGTAGTCCGCAGATTGACTTTCAGTACATGAAGTAGTTTGTAGCAAATGCTGCATCTTTCCTATCTGCTGGCAGTGTCTGTAGTGCCAGTGTGGGCTAAGCATTGACTGCTTTTTGCCTTTTTAAAATGCTGCTGTTTGAAAACAGTGACATTGAGCCCTTGAGTGAGCACAGACTGTGGGCACAGGGCCTTGGAAGGGCAGAGAATCCATATTCAGAAGTTTTTTGAAAAATGGACAAAATGGTGTGACAAAAAAAAAAGAAAATAATAACGTTTATTTCCTCACTCTTGCAGATATGTAGTTCATCTCTGGGATCTCAACCATGAAGGAACATGGGAGGGCAAAGGCACTTATGTCTACTACACAGATTTTGTCATGGAGCTAACCTTGCTTTCCCTGGACTTGATGCATCATATTCATATGCTGGTATGAAATACTGGACATAATGCTGAAAAAATTAAAATAAAGGGTATTGGTTATACATATTTTATATAGATATCTACCAGATATTACAGAGAAGTTACTTAAATACAGACGAAAGCATAGAGAGGAGATTCTAGCATTCTTTCATCTTGTGTAGTTGAAGTCATCACAGATAACTTTGTTAAGGGCTATTAACTACTGTGTATAATTATCTGTTTAGTAGATGTTTAGCTTTTTTTATTGAGTAATATTAGATTGCATTATTTTCATTGGCAGCAGAGGATGCTAAGCTGGACAGGACTGAATTCAGTTTATCCTCATTATAAATGCTGTGCTGCCAAAGTTGTATGTGAAGGGGTAATGAGTGGTAGTACCTTTCAACATGCGTGGTTGGTCTGAAAGGACCCAACAAAAGAGAAATTATTCAGGGCTGGTTTCTTGATTTCTTTATCTCTTAAGACTTGATGCAGCTTCCTATTTCTCATGGTGCTTGTTTCTAATCACTGCTCTGTTTTTTTTCCAAGCTTTTTGGCAATATCTGGTTGTCAATGGCGAGCCTGGTGATTTTCATGCAGCTGCGCTACCTGTTCCACGAGGTGCAGCGGAGAATTCGGCGGCACAAGAACTACCTGCGTGTGGTTGGAAACATGGAAGCCAGGTGAGCTTCTTGTTCTGCAGTCTTGGTGTAGATCTAGTAGAGAGGATCCTTAGAAAGAAGTTGGGATTCTTTTATGTACTCTCATACATAGTGGCATGGTGTAAGCTGGACAGATGCAGTGTTGCAAACCTGACCCTTAATTCTCTACACTTAGAGTGTGTTTTTACCCATTTTATTTGTTAGTGGGGAGACTCTTTCTGGTTTTAACTTATATGTAGGATTGATTTGTATAATGGCAGTATTACTGGTAACGTATAAAGTGGCAAAAAAGTGAACTCCCCTGTCAAATATTTCTTCTTCTGTATTCTTTTGCATACTACCTTAGTGGGGTGAGAAAAGCTCTGAAGAACTCTGCCTGTTTTAGCTGTCAAATACTGGCGTTGACTATGATAGAAATCAGTGCTCTTAATTTCATTAGGCTGCACTATTCACTTACTGACTGAAATGAAATCAGAATATTAATTATAGCCTGCCTAGCATTACCTATGTATTTACTAAACCTGAGGCCAACTCTGAGACTCTTCCTAAAGTGGAGCTGAGAGCACCTTGGCGGTACTTTAGCCCTTGTAGTGAGATAATATGGAGAAATTGGGAGGCCTGCTAAAACCTAATATACCAGATAGTATTGCATTTCTGACCCAATGTTTTCAAAATTCAGCTATGTTCTTAATGATTTTAAGAGCCACAGGGAGTTTTACTTTTTCTGTACATCACTGTACTGTTTTAATTTTGGGCCTCTGTGCCTTTGATTAATTCTGATTCCTGCTGCTGTAGTCCAGGTGGAGAAGGCTGGCTTGTCTAGAAATTCCTGAGGCTTTTTTTTTGAGAAGTCATTTAATGGCTGTGATACCATGTTAGAAGCTGCATAATAAAGGTCATCCACAATGCATTGTTTCTTTCCAGTAAGATGCAGCCACTGAACCTCTTTGAGCTGCTCACAAAGCTGTTTGAGTTGCATATGTCACAGACTTCTTGTCTGAAAGACTTGATGTGTTTTAGTCATTCTGTTTGTGCTGGAAGAACCATGTTCTAATGTCCTTCTGAGGCTGCCTCTGGCAGCTGCCTTTATGTGCTTGTTCTTCAGGTATATTCCACAAGAGCAGTGCTGTGAAATGTTGCACCACTCATTTCTATATTGTCGTGTTTGGATGCTGTGTAGTAACTGCTTACATGGCACTGTAGCTTAAAAATAAAGGGAGCAAAGTCAAGACAAACAGGATTGGCAAAATCTGAGGCCAAAATTAGTCACCATAAATGCTTATGATCCCAAAGGGACGGCTTAATGGGTACTGCTATTAAAACTCATTTAGAAAAATGACATAAACCAAATCTATACAGAGTATAATTTAAGGATCTCAACAAAATGATCATATAATTGTCTCTTGGAAGGTACTAAGTCAAAGCTTTTTGCACTTAGGTTGTATGAGGAGATGTGCAAAAAAGGTGCCTGCAAAAGGCATCAGAGGGATGTGTACTTGTGTGTTCCTTTGCAGTGCAGCCTGAAAAATAACAAATCTGTTGGTGTAGCTCTCTTAATGAAGAGTTAACGTGGAGGCTAAGGTTTTCTCAGTGCTGGATTCTCTAGAGAGGAGGCCACGCCAAGCTTGTGTAGTCATTCCTTCTGTCTCTTCCTGTTTCTTTGTAGGTTTGCAGTAGCAACACCAGAGGAGCTGGCAGTGAACAATGATGACTGTGCCATTTGCTGGGACTCCATGCAATCTGCACGTAAACTCCCTTGTGGCCACCTCTTCCACAAGTATGTGTCCAGGCTGGAGAGTGTGCACCCAGCTGAGAAGGGATGGGGTAGATTGGCATGGCTGAAATTTACAGTGGGATGACAAGTAACAGACTACCAGCAGAGCTATTGGTGCTTGCTGCCTGGGTCGTCTTGTTCTGCTTCTGATAACAAAGTACAAGTCTTTTCCACTCCAGTAATTTTTGTGTTTGAGTTGTTACACCTGGTGCACTTCTTTTCCCCCAAACTAAGAGTGCATCTTGTCAGCTAGTGGGTAACTAGTGTTGAGTTTCTCAAACACAGGTTGGTAGATTTGTTGTGTGGGGGTTGTGTTGATTTTCAGGTGAAGAAGAAATCCTTAAATACTTTCCAGATACCAGCTTTGAAGAGAAAACAGCTGTGGAGGCCAGGTCAGAATCTGTGGTTTCAAGGGGCAGCAAGTCCATCAGGGGTGTGAAAGAGGTTAACCAAATCAGCAGAAGTGGTCCCTAAGCAGCTGGTAGTTAGAACTGGGAGACCTTTGTCCAAAGAACCTCTCCATACTGATTCTAACACTCATTCAGTAGTGAATGGTAGCAGATGCTTGTGGACGTAGTGTGCTGAGCTGAATGTGACTTTCCTTGGATCTTTTGTGGCAGTGCTTACACTTCCATGTCTGTGCTTAAAAATGAATTGAGAAACAGGCATTTCTGGAGGTCCAGGTGATGAATATGCAGGTCAGTTAAATTGTCCTTGTTGTGTTACTTTCTGTAAATAGCTTTTTGCTTTTCTGGTAACTGTCAAACCAGAGGTTGTAATCTATGTGCTAATTTGTTGTCATTTATGACAAACCTTGCCATAAATATTTATCTGTGTTCCAAGAAATCTCTAATGAGATAATGTGCCTCCATAGCAGAAATTCCTTTTCCAGTGCTACTGAATCATGTGAATATTTAATCACCTGCTGAGCACTTGAGAAGCCCAGGGTCTTCTCTTCAGAAAGATATTTTCTCTGTATTTAAAAGGATCCTTTTGTATTTTTTTCTGAAGCAGTGACAGTTCCAAAGCAAGCTACACTCCTTGGTGCTTTTAGGGAGGGAACATGTTACAATGGATGGCTAGCATATAAAACCAGATGTAGCTAATAACCCTAATTACAAATTGAGAGTGTTTTCTTTCCTCATAAAAGCCTGGTGATTTTGTCAACAGGCTGAACACTGTGTCCATTCTCAGCTACGTGGCATTTTTTCCCCCATCAGTTATTTGGAATGGAAGAGAAGGTGGAAGCGAAGATTTGCATTTCTGGGATCAACTCTGTGCCCAAATATTAAGGAAATTTAATGGGAGTAGGTATTTGAATCTTTTAAGCAGGAATATCTCTTGTGCCTTCTAGGAAGCAGGTAATTTCAAGAGTTGTTGCTCTGAAAGGTTGCCAGCCTTGACCTGCTGTTGGCCCCCTTCTTCTGAGGTGCTGTGGGTGACCAGGCCCTTCTTTCTGTTTCATCTGGTACACAATGGGTGTGACCTCAGCTGGCTTTTTGGGTCTGGTGCTGATGCAGCTGACTTGGGGTTGTGCCCCCTCCAGCATCTCTGGCAGGTCAATTGTTGAGGAGCAGCAGCGGTGGCAGCTTGGGAAACTCCGGGTGTTTCCCAAGTGACCTTCGGAGTGCAGCTCTAGCAGAGGTTTGAGTTTGCTGTGGGCAGGGTGATTTTCCTGTGGACAGGGAGGTGATGTTGGACAGCACTGCCAGTGCCAGCATGCTGGTTGTGCTGGTGACCAAGGTGGTGGAAGGTGGCAGATTTTTACTGTGGTGCTTTGATTTATGGGAAACCCATCACTGTGATTACCTCTATTGCAATGTGATGGAAAGCACTTGGCAAAGTTTCAGGAACTGGACAGAATGCTTGTGTGTTTGACTTCACTATAGTCCTGCAATTAGAGCTCTTCCCTTGCTCTGTCAACCCAAACCTGTGATCTGTGCCTTCATTTTGTTTACACATACATAATTTTGGGAACGGGTTTATTTGCTCTTTTTGTATGCCTTTACCTTTCTAATGTGTTTTCAGATCTTCTGGAGAAAAAACCACCTACAAATGTGAAGTATGTGTTATAATATTGAGAAATGTTCAGCCCTGTGAAATTCAGTGCTTCCACACTGAAAATTAGATTTAACTTGAACAAATAATGCAGTTGGGTCATATCAGCATGAATCAAAAAGCATGCACTACTTTGAGAGTTTCAACCTGCATTTCAAATACTTCTCACTTCCTGTAGGACAGAAAATTTCAGCATTAAGGAAGGATTGCAATGGAATTGTTAGTATTAATAAATCTGTTTAGAGAGTTCCTGGAGTGGTACTGATTTTTGTGCTTTGGCTATTGGTATTTTGAAAAGCTATTTAATAACAGTGGAGGTGCCATTGCCTCATCACAGGCGGAACTGCTATGAAAATATGTCAGGATACATTAACTATGTGTCCAGTTGGTTTTTGCCTTTTTCACTTGGGAATGGTGAGAGAAAAGAACTGGCTTCTTTTCCCTTCCAGGCAAAACTTGCTTGTTCTGAGCTAGGACAGTAAGCTTGGAGAGTGTATTAAGCTTGTGATAAATCTACATGCATGTTTATAAAAAGTGAACACTTGAGTATTTTCAGCAGAAAAAACCAAGAAACCTATGCCAGAGTCATCAGGAGCTCATCAAGGGTATCTCTGAGCAGTCCATGTGTTGATGTTGTGTACAGAATATGTTAACAGCTGCTTGATGTACAGGTGATAGTGGTGTCTTGGAAAAACACTACAAGCTAACCACAGTGTTACTGTTTTCCTGTCAGCTCTTGCCTGCGGTCCTGGCTGGAACAAGACACATCTTGCCCTACCTGCAGAATGTCCCTTAATATCACTGACAGCCATCACGTGAGGGAGGATCACCAAAGGGAGAATCTGGATGAGAACCTGGTCCCTGTGGCAGCAGCAGAAGGCAGACCACGCCTGAACCAGCACAATCACTTCTTCCACTTTGACGGTGAGCTGAGCACATTTGACATCCTCTGCTGTTGTCCAGATAAACAAGGGGAGCAGCCTTGTGTAGAAGGGAATTCTCTCTCTGCTTCAGCTGAAACTCAAACCATGCTCTGCTTGTGTTTGTCAGACACCACTGTTTCTGATGGTTCTTTCCCGGAGCTGTGGATATTTCTTGAAAGAATTTGTACAAGTGCTCCCTTTTTCTGGATTTGTTGTAGTCAGCAGCTTCAGTTACTGCCATTTAGACTCATTGTGTGCCATGTTGACAAGTAGAATGGGAAATTTTCTTGTGTCTTTTTTTGTTATCATGTGGTGGTTAATCAACTACAGTCAAAGAGGGGAGAAAAAGCCCTCTGTGGTCCAGTCTAAAAGTCAGTCTTTACCCTATCCCCTAGTTAATGTGTGGTTGTCAAAAGTCCATTTGGCACTCAGTTTACATGACACTTGAAATGCTTGGTTAGGTGCAGATTAGTCTCAGAAGGAATCATGTAGCCACAACAGTTTAAAATGTTTGGAGTTTTTTAGTAGTGTATTATAAGTACTTGCAAAGCAGTTGTGACTCCAGGCCACAATATGTTCTGTGTATGGAGAAAACTTGCTTTGAAAAAGGCAATTTATGTAGTTTGTCTTCCAAATTTTTTTAGAGTTTTGGTATTAGTGTATCCACAGTCTTCCACAGTTTCCCAGATTTTTTTGGCAGTCTTGGTGTTTCTCAGATGATTTCAGTCGTGCAAATATTCAGCTTTTGGGCTCTGCCCTTGTGGAGCTCCCGTGAAGTAGTTGAGATGCTGCAAACTTAAATGGTGACCTGTTCCTCATCTGTGCTTGTTTTAAAATCTTTGGAGATTGTTGGGGGAGAATAATGAGCAGAGAAGGGTCAAACAGTTTCTGGGTACATGGAGACTGGCTGATAGCTTCTGCACAGCTTCCACTTCTGGGGTGCTTTAGGTCTCTAGAGGACATTTATATTTAGAATAACACGGTATTTTTGATGGCTGTCCTCAGCAGTGGCTCGGAGACCTGCAGAATTACCATGGAGATAGGAGGAGAAGTGGCATAGAGCAAAGCCTGTGTTTATTTAAGTGACAGCACAGAAGGAGGAGGGAGCCACCCATGTGCCCTGCTCTGTTGAGCTGAAGCACAGGATTGCAGCAGTCACTTTGTACAGTTACTCTGTATCCCTTTGAAGCAGTATTTCTTAGTGATGACCCATTTTGGGCCTAGATTCTGATTATTTAGAAGTTTTCTTGTTTTCATAAAATTGCTGGATTTATTCATATACTCCAGAACTGGATTTGACTCTGGATTATCTTAATTTTCACTTTAATAGAAATATTAAAAAAAGAAAACAAGGGTGTGTTGCTTCCTTGATCCTTTTCAGTCCCCAGATTGTTAAACCACTATGACAGTGTGTTTGAAGAGAGTATGGGCAGTTACTGATTCACTCCAGCCATCTCCATGTATGGGAGACTTTTGGGATAGATTTCACTGCAGAACTCCCTGCTTGTACCTTGTGGAATATGAAGACTTGCATTAAATACATGTAGAAGTACTTGGCCTGCTGAGATTCTCATGTTCTTTCTTGGTGATTTCTTACTCCCAGGCTCCCGAATCGCCAGCTGGCTGCCCAGTTTTTCTGTGGAAGTGATGCACACCACCAACATCCTTGGAATTGCACAAGCCAGCAACTCCCAGCTCAATGTTATGGTAAGACTGCACCTCAGCCTTCCTGTTTGTGTTGTGTAGGGTAAAGGGTTACGTCGAAATGAAGAACATAAAGGGGAAGGAAGTCAAAACAGTGGTTAGACACTAGATGAAAGCTGTTTTTCTGAGTGAGAGAAGCTTTACTTAAGTGAAGTTAGGGCTATATTTGGTTTCAAATGTGCCAGCATAAAAGAGCAGGTGTGCAGGTAAGTGAATGAGGTAGAAGTGAATGAGGTAGAAGTGAATGAGGTATTCCTGGGTAGATAAGCAGACTTATTCTTAGTTTGCTTAGTGGAAATTTAGCTCTTTTTCAGTGTTTCTGTGACAATTTGCAGCACAAAATGGTGTGAGTCTGTAACCAGAGAGTTTAGCTGCTGGTCAAGTAGTAACTGATCAAACCATTCTATAGGTTTTGATTTGGTTTTTTTTAAGCTTTAATAGCTAAAGCTTCAAGATAGAAATTTCAGTGTCTTATCACTGTGAGGTGTGCTCTCTAGCACCCTCAGCTTTTGCTGATTCATGATAATGATAGAAGTGTAAAGGATGAAATTCCGTATTTGTTGAATTCATCCCTAAAAACTCTAATGTAGTACAAAAAGAAAAAGATGTGGCCTCATGAAACACTACATTTTTTTCAGAAGTGCTGTTTCCTTTGAGTTCTTCAAGCTACTGTATTCTATACCATGGTAATAAATGTTCAGTGAGGTGTCTCATGAAAGTGATGGAATTTTCTGAATATTAGGTCTTTCCCATAGCCTATACTTCTTTTAAACATCTGCAGGGTAAGGTCGCTATTTTTAGGGTATTTGAGGCAGGGAGGAACCAATAAGATGTTGGTAAATGATTTATTAGTTAAATATACAGGAACTCTCCATCTCAGGTCAGTTTAATTTTTCTTTTACTGGACACAGTGATACAAATGGGCTTTTGTTAAGGATGAGTGATGGTTTCTTAGGATTGCGTATTATCAAAAGTACCATAGCAACTTAAATGAAAATGTCTACTTTAATGGAAAGCTGGTTAAAAGTTAGCAAATTATTAAAGTGTTACACATTTTTAATTGAAAATAAGTGAAATTCTCCTTTGTGTTACTGAATAAAAACCTAGGGAAGTATTCTGAGTGGAAAGCCAGAGGCTGAAATGCCAAATTAGTTGGTTTGGTCACAAGTTGGTATAGTGGAGGGTTAGGTTTGCAGTTTGTGTTGGAACTCATTATCAGCTGGTGCAGTTTTTGCTTTGTTCTCAAAATTCCTTCCACTTTTTTCTTATTGCCATTCTCATTCCCCTCTGCCCCCCATGACTTTGGGCATTAGTGAAAGTAGACATTTAAATACTAAATGAAACCTAGTTGCTGGACTCTTAAAATCATTTGTCTTCCCTCTTACCTTCACTTATTTAATTTGGATATTATTTAACTAACTTGAAATTCAATAATAACAGTTCCCTGACAACTCAGTTTAATTTACTTGAATGTTCAGGCCCTGTTAAACTGGTTTGTAGGGAGGGTTGCTGGAGGGAGTGGGTTATTAAAACAAGTCCACTTGTCCTTATTAGTACCGTTTTAGAACCAATATGGCAAAAAGCAAAATTGTTTTTTTTCTTGCCAGTGTTGATCTAGCTTTCAGTCACCCATGAATTTTGTATAGATCTTTATAAAAAAGGCTGTCACAAGAAGAGGGTTGGAAAGCTTTTGAAGCCTTTGTGCATCTACAGGCGTTGTGCAGGGCCATGTGGTGTCTCCCTAGGAGCTGCAGTTTTGGTGTTGACTTCAGTGGAGGTAGCATATTGCCCTGTAAGTCAAAGTCAGCATGGGTTTTCTTTCTCTTTTCTTTCTGTCTGTGGGTTTGCATATCATAAACAGCATCTTTGAGCTGATAATATTTTAAATCTCTTTCTGTTGACATGCTTATCAACTAACTTCTATTTACTGCTGATAGTGACTGTATTGCTTTCTCCAGGCCCATCAGATTCAGGAGATGTTCCCTCAGGTTCCCTATCATTTAGTTCTGCAGGATCTGCAGCTAACTCGTTCTGTAGAGATCACCACTGACAACATCCTAGAAGGGCGCATCCAGGTGCCTTTCCCCACACAGGTGAGTCATAAAACTGTGCACCTAAAGTTACTTTATTTCTTATCACAACACTCTTAATAATGAGCCTCTTAATAATGAGTGATGGGAATGAAACGGGTTGAAGCACTGGTGAATCTGGGATTTGTTTTTCCCTTTGTTTAAATCTCTGTAAATGCAGTGTATTCAGTCGTGTACCAAAAATATATTGAAAATGTTCTAGCTAGACAAGAGACAAATATTTGCTCAGTTAAAGCAGCTCTTCCTGGTCTCTCTTGTGCAGAGCTTTTAGAACATTTCCAGTTGATTTCTCTGCTGACAGATAATTGAATTGTACCACTTAGGAAGATTTTCTGCAAAGAAAGTCGGCAAAATGATGCCTTGTTCTTAATTAGTGCCAGCTGATTTCAGTAAAGCAGTCTGGGGACAATGTTTCTGTTAATAAGAATATTGAATTTGGTTCTGTGCACATCAGATAGTACCGTTAATCTGGAGTCTGTATGTGGGGAAGCAGAGAGAATTCTCTCTCTATGCAGAGCATTCTGTTTATTGCTAACTTATCTGTTTCTAAATTGAACACAACACCTGACATTGCAGAAGGCAGAGTTTGAATGTGTTCAAAGAACTTGGGGTTTTTTGCAATTTCCCACACTGTATTAAACCCATGATGTTTGCATTTCAGCGTGCAGATAGCATTAGACCTGCATTGAACAACTCTGTGGAAAGGCACAGTACTGATCAGGAGGATACTGGAACTGTCACACAGGTAAATTAGCATAAAAATGGGCAAAAAGCACAATTAGAAGCTGCATGGACTGGTAGGTGCCTTTGGTTCTGTACCAGGTCACGTTGGTGGCTGCCCTTCCTTGCATTTCACGTCAGAGCTAACACAGTCACGCAGATAAATCAGATATTAATACAGTGCCCCTGTAGAGGATTATCTATGTGGTTTTCTTTTTCTTCCTTGAGGGAAAGTGTTCTCAAATAGTACAAGGAACAGAAGATCATCATGTGTCTTTCCATGTCTGGTCAGCGCGTGCCTGTCTGTGGAATATGAAGAGCAGAGTGCTTTGCTCTTCCCCTTTCTCTTCTCACTCCCATTCTGTACATCTCCAAACACTTGCTTTAAAAGGAGTATTTATTTTCTGAGTATAAAAATTCTTTTGCATTCTGAAGGAAGCACATGGGGCTTACAGGACGTGGGGAGTTTTGGTTGGAATGGAGTGAGATATGAACCAGGCCAAGAGATAACAGCCCTTCTATACACAAAGCACAATAATGGGTTTTGCTCTTCTTTGCTAAGGCCTTTACTAAGTGGCCTTACTAGCATGTGCTAGCTAAAGTGTGGCAGGGAAAAAAAAGGTACCCTATGAGTAGAACTAGATCTCATTTCACTTTTATTTTCCCTGACTGTAATAGTGACATACCGAGGGTTTCTGTTTTATAAATCTTCTTGCTGAGTGAATTTGTGAGGGGTGTGACTTTCTCTTCAGCGTTTTAGTGACCTGAATAGCCAACCTGTTACTATCTGAAATGGCAATTCCATTGTTAGCAGGCTGCAAGACAAAAGACCCTTTGATTTGGTCTGATTATGCAGTTGAGGCTGAGGAAGCGGTGGTAGCAATGGTACAGGTTTTTGGTAAGAGCCTAGGGCAACAGCTACAGAACTGCAGGAATGAAAATCTTGGTCTGGATTAAGCATTTTTTTATTTCTTTCAAGATTTTGGAGGCATTTGCCCTGTTCTTTCATGAGAGAAACCTTTCTTGGTACAAATAATATCTAGGTAGTTATCCTTAGGTTGATTCTGGCTTCAAATCCCACTTTGAATGATTGTATTACTGTTCATCTTTCATGCCTCCTGCCTGGCACTGCCTGTATTTCTCTTCTTCCTTCTACAGAACCTGAAAAACCTGGGAGTGGTGTCCATACATCACAGTACTGAGCACATTCTCTCTAAAGAGATGCCTTTTTGCTTTGCAGTGCTGCTGAGCTCTGCTCAGATGATGTGTTCTGGCTGAAGCAAATGGTGGTTTGGATGGAGAACTGTTTTTGTCATGTAGGGTAGCACAGAGGTGACCTGGACACAGTGGAACAGTTGTGAATATCCTGCAGTTTAGTTGGGCTGCTGTAGCTGTTTGTGGGGGATGAACTGATGGCCTCTGTGAGGGTTTTCCTGGATGGTTATGTACTGTGCCAAAGGGCAGTCATAGGCAAGAGCTGAAGTGGGGGCTGAGACTGCCATGCATAGAGAGAAACATGCTGCTGGGTAGTGTTGTGGAAGCTGGAAGGGGCTGCCCTCCTCTTCCTGCTTCAGAAATGCTTTGTGCATTTAGTGTTAGCTTAGACTGTCTTTGGACAAGCTGCTTGCTCTTCTTACAGCTCAGAGTTCTACCAAGAAGTCTTATTTAACTCCTTGCTGTTGAGAGTATTGCTATGGTGGAGAGGAGCATTGGGAGCCTTGTGGCTCTAGGAAACTCCTGTCACTTTGGTGTCCCCTTGATTTTGATTTTTTTTTTGTGACCCAATGCCTGGTGTATCTCTTCCTGCTTGCCAGAAGAATCTGTTGCTGAAGTCAGTCAAAGGGTTGTCTGTGAGAAAAGGGCAAGCAGCAAACAAGCTACTTCAGCAGGATTCACTAGAGTTTTGAGATGCATTTTAAAGGCAAGTGGGAGGGGACATAAAAAGCTGCCATCATCTCTTCTGAGTGTGGCTTGAATTTCCAAACTGGATAGATAGACTTGGACTCCTTATTACAGTCTCTGAGAGACTGTGGAAACTCCAGTTCCTTTGTGCTGCTGCCTTAGAGGAAGTTTTACAAGTATTCTCCCTTTTTTTTTTTTTTTTTTAAATAAGCATACCCACTGAGAATCTCCAACAGCCCATCAGTTCTGCTTGTGGGAAACAACACTTCTTAGGGCAGCTGAGATGCTGCCCTAAGTTAAAAGAATCCTTCTTCATGAGTAGCGTTGGTTTTCCTAGTGCTTTATGTCATGTTATGACTTCATTCTACTTAAGAGTTCAAAGGTCTTGAGATAGTGACTGGGGTTTTGTTCCCCAGTTGTAGCTTGGTAGTGGTTTTGGAAAGTAAGTGCTGATGTAATGTAATGGTAGTTCAGAGGCATTTCTGAGCACCATCATGGTATAAATCATGTTACAGGTGTGTGAGGTAATGCTCTAAGTACTGACAGCCTCTATCAGTCCTGGCCTGTACCCTTAGTGAGACACTGTGCATGTGCTTCTCTCCAGCCATGCATGGGAATGCTGATGCTTCCAGTGATGTGCATAGCGCTCTGCCTCCTCTCCATTCCTATGCTATATGCCCTCCCTTTCTTAAGTACTTGGTAGCTATTTAGAGACACTTCTGAGGCATCCCATGGCTATCATGAAACTTTTTCTCTGGGAGTCTGAAAGAAGAATACTTTCTGTAGTATACAGGCTTCTGCTGCATTACTGAAGCTTGTCATAAGCTTTAGTGCAATTAGCTCTGATAGCTTTGTCTCCAAAACCTCCTTGGTAACTGTTCCTGTGCTCAGGTAGAGGATTGGGCTCTAGGTATTGATTTTTGAATCTTTGTAACCTTGTGAAAAACACTCAAACTTTACGTGAGCCAACTTGCATCCTCTGATAGAAATGGCCAGAGGGAAAAACGAGTGATCTTGTCTGAACATCGACTGCAATGAGTGGCCTCCTCACTGCTTCCCCCAGCAGAGCTTCCCTTTTCCCTGCCCACCTGTGTGGTGGTAATTGGAAGCAGCAGTTGAGTTGCTCTATACCTGTTCTACTGGGTCTGCCAAGGTCATCCTGGCCCCAAGTACAATCCACTGGATCATTCTATGGGGCTCTCCCTCCCTCCTCAGGGATGTGGCAGTGCTTTGAGTGAGTCCAGTGCTGCCCCTGTGTTTTCCCACTGCACTCGTGTGTGTACTGGAGCCCTTCAGTAGATAGCAGCACTGGCTTCTTGCTGAGAGAGGCTGCACACCCCTACTTGTGTTTGAGGTTGCAGTGTCTGTATGGTGCTGACTTGGGCTCTGGGATTCCTGCTTGGCTCACCTACCTAATGGGAAGTGACATTTGCCTTGGCGTTGTGCTGGGGGGATGGCGTTCCTGGCCTGTCTCTAGGGCTTTGGGATGACTCAACTTATTTTACACATCAGCTGCCTAAACCTGTGTGTTGTACACTGATGCTGCCATGCCCAGGCTGTTGGAGCTGGAGCAGCAGTCCCATAGAATCGGCCATTGCAGCTCCTCAGCAGCTCTGCCAGAGGCCCCAAACCAGGCAGGAGGAGCTGCCTTGGCCAATACTTCCTTGGAGCAGCCTCTGGCCTGAGTCATCCTCTGAGATGCCAAATGATGGCTACACCCTTCAGCCCTTCACTGAGGTCGTTTGTTTTTGACACCAGCACCTTTGCTCTCACTGTGGTTCTCACTGTGGGGCTGATCTGATCCTGGGTGGCAGGGTGTGATCAGGATGTGCTGTTTCACCTCTGCTGCTGAACCCAGCGCCGTCATCCATCAGCTCAGTTTTCAGGGTAGTGTTATCAGCTGGCTGTCAGGAGGGAGAGGTGCCATGTGGGGGCTGCCAGCTCCTCTCTTGGCACACTGTGCTTGGGACAGCTGCCAGCCTTGCTCCAGCAGTCTAACCCAGGATAATTTGGGTGCTGCAGAACCCAGTGAACTGAAGCCTCATGAATTCCCTTCTTGAGCACAAATAATCTTTGCAAATATATTTGTTATTCTTTCCTTAGTATGTGGATTTCTGCTTTTTCAACTCTTTACTGTTGCATCTTTTGTCAAGTCAGCTGCAGAATCTGACTTTCAAATGCCCCATTTTCAGAGAGCATTAATTATGAGTAATTAATGTTTGTCTTTGACATTACTTTCAAACATGGCATAAAAGATACAGCGTTATAGGATACAGGATCTTTGAGCATGGTTTGAAATAGCTTTGTTCTGTTTTTTGACTGGGCTTTTCAAAGGAACCCAAGGGAATCTGGTATAGCAGGTGAGAGTCTGTCTTCTTCCAGTTTCTCAGAAAAAAACAATTCTTTGTAGCTTGTTTTCATGCAAAGAAGCTCAAATTTTGCATAGATGTTTTCCTTTTCTCTTAGACTGAGAGAGTGCCACTTGAACTGAACTCCAGACTGGAAGAAATGGTGGAATTGAACGAAATGGAAGCAGAACCTAATGAAGCAGAAGATTTTGAAGCCAGGGGAAGTCGCTTTTCCAAGTCAGCCGATGAAAGGCAGCGTATGTTGGTTCAGCGGAAGGAGGACTTGTTGCAACAAGCTCGGAAGTATGTTCCTTCCTAAAACTCCAGCCTGACCACTCAGTTGGAGTCCCCCAGAATGGGTTTCAAATGGGTTTGGACCACTGGGGGCCTGGGTTAATGTGAAAAGCAGTAAGAGGAATGAATACATCTGCCACAGCAGGCTCAGGATGCTGTTTGACACTGCTGAACCCAGCTCTGAAATAGCATCAGGTGTCTCAACATGCACACAGCTTCCTATGTAATTGGTCCAAAGCTCTTTGAAATCAAAGACTGATTTTTCCACTTCAGTGGGCTTTAGGCTAAGAGTGTACTGAGAACAGGTTACTTGGCCCGAGTCCTTTAGCAATCTTTAGTTTGGCTCCTGGCACAGGTGTCAGCCTTCACTGCCTGTGCTCTTACAACTGAAATTCCTGTCAGGCACCGCTTTTCCCAGATACAGAACCCAGAGCAGTGCAGATCTGACAGGTGACCCTTACTAGATCTCACCAGAGGAGCTCAGCACCACAGACTGAGCCAGTTGGCACCACTGAAGAGGAACCAACTTGGAACTGGTTTTTTTTTAGCCCAACCAGTAATAGCTGTTACAGGTAGAATTCAACTTTTTTTCTGGTATTCCAGTTACATTGGTGGACTTTACTAGCATCCAGATTAAGCAGAGAAGGAAAAGCACGATAGTGATGTAGAAAGAACTTCCTAGTGTTTTTAAGAAGTGTTTTCCCTTCCTTTGTATCACAGTAACACTGCTGAGAGGGTCTACAACAACCCCACTGAGTTCCCAGTCCTTTGGTGTTGTCAGGTTACTGCTAGTCTTTCTTTTCCACACTGAAATGCCTTAAAAATATCTAGAGGTGTAACACCTTTATAAGTCTATAAACAGACTTGCTCTTAGACTTAATTTTTTGTTGATGTTTGTAAAAATGTCTTTTAGGGAGACAGAGTATTTTTGACTTCCTGGTGTACTGGTTTGAAGAGCTGTTGAATTTCAAACTACTGTTTTTTGCCATTAAAGTGTAAACATTCACTGGGATATTAACTCTGGCAGCAACTTCCTTGCCCTCTGGCCTTACCTTACACTGTTCAGCCCCTAGTGCCCCTTCTGTCACAGGCTTACCCGCTGTCATCAGGGCGTGCCTTATGGTAGGCAGTGCCAGCAACTGAGGAGTGGAGTAGCAGGAACAGAGGGAATCAGTAACTCGCCTGCTGTGAATGGCTCTGAGTTGAGAGGACAGCCCTGACCTATAGAACTGGCTCCTTCCCACTGGCACAAGGATCTTGCACAAAACCTGAGCTTCTGCCAACTCTGCAGAGCCTGTTGTAGGTGATGTGGGCTTTTTTTAGGAGCATGTAACTTGTGTGCACTTTTATTGAGGCGTTTTCCTCCTGGTTTGCCTTCCAGCCCTCCCCAACTGTGGGGATGCATTTTTCAGAGCCAGAACGTGGTGGGTTCTGCTCGCTCATCTCTTCCTTTTTTCCCTCAGGCGTTACTTAAACAAAACCTCCGATGAGGAGCTGAGCACAGAGAAGCCTTTGCCCGAGGGAGCGGCGGCCGACGCTGTCACCCTGCGCCGCAGGACCCTCGCTGCCGCCGCCGAACGGAGACTTCAGATGCAGCAAAACTCTTAGCGCTCGCTGCCCCTTCCTCCTCCTCCTCGTGAGCAACGTTGAATAAATGAATTAAATACAAAAACCCCTGCGCTTTCTATACCAGCAGGAAAGTGTCTCTTCAGA
Organism: Anthoscopus minutus; assembly: GCA_013399455.1. Lineage (NCBI taxonomy): Eukaryota > Metazoa > Chordata > Aves > Passeriformes > Paridae > Anthoscopus > Anthoscopus minutus. The sequence goes on along the minus strand of VWYI01014803.1, from coordinate 293,728 downwards.
GTTCAGCTGGCTGTGCTGCCGAGTGAGCTGGCTGCCTCTCTGCTGTATAAAGCATGTGGTCTAATAATGTTTGGACAGCTGGCAAATTAACCTTTTTTGTAATATTTTCTATGTGACGTTGATCCTCTCCACAACAAAAGGCAATTTCTAAACCATGGGCATGATTTCTGCAGCTGGCATGAGCTATGGGGATGACTGCACAGCAGAGGCTGGGGAAGTGTATTCTGAGGTAGCTGTGGGTGTGCAGGTCACAGAGTACACAGGCACATTCTGCTCGAGATCAGGGGCAGCTACTCCGAGGGAAGGAAGCCTAGAAGCTTGCAGCAAGCCCTGTGTTAGATGAGCAGGCTCCTCAGCCCCTGTTCCTTAGCAGCCAAGGGTGGTTCCTTACATAGGGCGGCTTGAAGGGCTGGGAGCGCGTCACTGGGAGGTTCTTACACTGGATGACGTTTTCTGGCTACACAACACAGAAAAGCCTGAATTCATGAATTGTGCAGCAAAGCGCTGATTCCTGCATAAAATAGTTCACTGTTGTTGGGCTCTTCTGCACTGGCAGAGGTTTGGCTTTATTCATCCCCAGGGCTGCACTTTGCCTTTTATGTCCAGAAACAAGCGAGAGACAGAGGGGGATGGAGTGAAGAACAGGGACCTAAGGCGAGGTTGCCATGGGGAGTCAAAAGTGAAACTTGCCTGTCCTGGACTCCAGCTCAACACGTATGGGACGGCGCAGAGGTCGCTCCATTATCTTGCTTTTTATTTCATTTTTTAACCCCACAACCTCACCCTGAGTTTATTCAGAAAGACTGGAGGAATGGGGGCAGCTGGACCTTTGCTGGCTGCAGCCCAACCTGCTAACCTGGATTTTCTTAAGAACTTTTGAGATCCCCTTGGCGCCACCACTGCTAGCTTACATAGTTGAATTTTACATGGCAGTGACTTAATTTTTAAACTTCTGAAGAGTGAGTTCTAGTTTCACCGTCCTTTAGAAGGAGCCCAGTATTATCTAGAATTGTTGGTAATTTTATTACTGTTGGTTTTTAGGTGAAGGTGAATTTAATGAGAGGAATTGCATCAATGTTTAGGTAAAAATAATTTATTTCAATAAAACTCTTTGGGAAGCCTTACCTTGCAATGCTATTAGTAAACCTCAAAAAAATTTTTTGAGATACTTGGTTTTGCTTTGAACACAGCTGTTTTGTTTTTACTGTTAAAAAACCCCAACCAAACAAAAATAAAACCTTGATCAGTGTTGGAAATTGTTTGTAAATTTCTGTAGTGTGATTTCTCATGTTTTCTCACGGTGGAGGTGTTTCAGAGACGGGCTGTTCTTTTGGGACTTCTGTCGTGCTCCTGACTCCCCGGCATCTCCCTGAGGAGTGGACCCCAGCCAGCCACTGGATGGCACCTTTGCCTGCGGCACCGCTGCAGAATGACCTACTTGAGCCGTGAAAGGCTGGTTTGTGCCGAGGAGCGCAGGACCAGTGGCGGCCTCTTGGCTGGCTCTGCCTCCCTGGAAAGAGAGGTCATCTGAGGAGAGGCCCGATGGGCTTTCCCAGTGCCAACATACGCTTCTGGTGGCTGTAAACAGCAGGAGCCTTGGAAAAGCCGTGTGGGTTTTCACGTTGCTGCTGCGTGCAGGAGTCTCTGCCAACCACCCCTCCCTTCTTGGGGCTGGGCAGGAGACATGCCAGGGGTGGCACAGGGGGGTCCTGGATGCCTGGATTACCTTGCCTATGGCTCCATCCCCGGGTGGTCCCGTGGGGTTTGGAAAGGTTCCCGTGGTACGGGAGGGGATGTCGGGTGTGGTGCCCAGCCCCAGCCCTGTGCCAGGCAGTGCCAGGGGCTGGTGGCTTTCCAAGTGTCCCACCTGTGGTCACAGTGCCCAGTGCTGGCATGCACAGGAGCTGGGGACCTGGGATGAAGAAGAGTGCAGGAAAAAGCCAAGCTGTGGAAAAAAAACTCTAACCCCCCAAAAATCCAAACAAACCATGAATTGCTTGAGCAGCAGGGAGAAAACCTCAACTTTCTCAAAAAACCTTCCTCTGTATGTTAGGAGGAAGAATTTGAATATTGTGGGATTTGTGATGTTGCCATAAATGAAGGACTCACCCTGGTGATTAGCTTTGCATTCCCTAAAGAAATAAAAATTTTTTGCTGCCTGGGCAAAAGGGGGGATCTTTGCTCACAGTGATGTTCTGTAGCGCCAGAGAGCTTTCACATGCCACTTTCCTAAGATTTACATACATTCTACAGTTACACCAATGTGTAGTTCCCTTCTCCTTCTGCTACCAGCAGCAAATCCCACCAAAATGTAATTTTTGGGATTTCATGTTCCTCTCTTTGAAAGGAGGCAGGCGCGGGGGAAAGAAGAAGGCGGAGGCGCGGGAGGAGAGCCCGGGGTACAGACAAACATTCTCTTTATTGAGCTACACATGAATTTTTCCATTAGTCAGAGAAAGAGATTGGCAGTGTGTAATATATCACAGAAACCTCACTGATTGGTAATAGAAAGGCTTAGAAAGACCTGGCGCTTTTTATATATATATATATAATATCTTTTTTTAAGTTTCCTCTTTATTTATTCATTTTCTTTTGAACAGGTGTGACTGCTCTTCTTCAGCAAAGGTAACTCGTAAAAGTGAAACCGTGAAGACGTCTGGTTACTAATCAAAGTAGAAATGACGAGGGATTGGTCATGAAAATGGTGGCTTCAATGTAAACACTACATTCCATTTTTGTTGTTTTTTTTAAATTATTTTTTTAATTATTTTTTGTGGGTTTGTGTGTGTTTTTTAAAATTTTTTAATTATTTTAATTCTTGCTTTTTTTGTTTTTTAAAGTTTTTTTTACTTTTTTTTTTTTTCCTTTTTTCTTATTTTGCAGCACAAACATCCCCACATGAGAGAGAAAACACCATTCACTAAAAGGGAGAGAGGACTGGGGCAGGAGAGGGGAGAGAAAAGCAGCACAAAAAAGCATTCACTGGAAGGAGTTAAAAATAATAAAACCAAAACAAAACCAAAAAAATACTCTAAACAAAAAATAAAATTATATATATATATATATTTGTATAGCCCTCCCTGATGTCCCTGGTCAGCTCTGAAGGAGGGATGAGGAGGGACTCTGGTTGGGGAGGCCGAGCTGTGCTTTTGGATACTGGAGAGTGAGCAGTGACCAGGAGCAGGGAGTTGTTAAACCAGGAGGGGAAAAATGGGAAAAACCCGTTGGTTCCTGCTGGTGAGGGCTTTGGCCTGAATTGGTGTGGGAATTAAAAAAAAATCTGACCTAAACCCCCCTGAAACCCTGCGAAGGGAGCAGGAGTAGCCTTCCCCCTAAGCAGTCAGGGTGGGAAATGGGAGAAAATCTGTTTGTTGTTTCCCTTTTTAGCTGTGACATGTGACCGGGGGCAATTTTCATTTTTTCCCTCCTTGGAAAAAAAAAGAAAAATCTTTTTGTTTCTGAAGGTGGCAGCGGGGCTGGGGACAGGCAGGGGCAGCCCAGCCACGCCCATGCTGGAAAAAAATAAAATTATCAAAATAATAATAATAATAATATTTTAAATAAAGCCAACCCACAATAATGAATCGTAATAATCATAATTAAAAATAGCAGCCCATGGTCAAATAACTGTTGGGAGGAGAAGCCCCTGCCCAGAGTGACCCCGGGCACTGCCCTTTTTCCCCTTTCCCTGCCTAGAACTGGGGGAGTTGTTGGGATGATGGGGACGGGCAGAGCCCCCCTGGCCTCGGGGGTGCCCCCAAGTTGGAACTAGAGACCGGAGGGAGGAGTCTGATGGGAAAAGTCTGATGGGCTCAAAAAAACAAACTAAAAAGGTGGGTGTGGATTTTTTTATATATATATATACGTGTATATATATAATTTTTCCTTATGCCTTTTTTTTTTACCAACTCACATGATTATGATGACATTTTTTCTCTCCTTCAATCTGTTTTTTTCTTTTTTTTTTCCTTCCTCGCGCGTGTGTGTGTCTGTGTGTCTGTGTGTGGTTGCTTTGGGGTTTGTTTTTTTGTTTGGTGGTTTTTTTTTTTTGTTATTTTTATGTTTCTTTTCTCTCCTGGCGCCGGGATCGCCACCCAAGGAGTCGCTTGCGCCGGGGTCTCAGTACAAGCCGCAGCCCCGCAGGTTGTTGGCAATGATGATGTCGGTGACGGCGTCAAAAACCACCTGGATGTTGTTCGTGTCTGTGGCACACGTCATGTGGCAGTAAATCTCCTTGTTGGGGGAGCGGTTTTTGCTCTCGAATTGTGCTTGGATGTAGGCGGCCGCATCTTCGTAGGTGTTGGGACCTGCGGGCAGAGCGGGGGTCAGGGCTGAGGGCCACCACCCTCCCGGCCAGACCCGGCCCCATGCTGCTTGGGAAGGGCTTTCGTTACTACAGAAACAGGCAAAACTATTTATTACCACCCACGCCCTCTCCCCCTTCACTCCTTTGCAGAGTCCATTTTCCTCCCATCTTCCTCCTTCCCACCCCCATTGCCCTTTCGCTCCCCCTCTGCCCCATTTTCCCCGAAAACGCATCACACCTAAGGCCTGAGAGCTCCTCCTTCCCCGGGCGTTGCTGCTGTGCCCGCTCCGCGCTGTCCCCTTTCCCCGCAGCAAGGGCAGGGTCCCCCCGCAGTGCCCAGCCCGGCTGTGCCTGGGGATGTCCCTGCGGTGCCCCCGACAGCGCTCATCGTGCGGGGGGAAGGGCCCGGCCGTGCCCCCCAGCCAGGCAGGGGGGGATGATGGCCAGGAGAGCCGGTGGCCACCCCAACATCACCCATGGACACCGGCTCTCCCCCCGGGGTGGGGCTGAGCCCCTGTGCCCCGCCCGGGCTGGGGGTCTCACCCCAGGCGCTGGAGTGGTGCTGGTGGCCCAGGAGCCGTGTGGGGACGCATGTGCTGCCTGCTGGCTCCCTGGCTGGGAGGTTTGCTTTGGGGAGGTGGGCTGGAGAGGCGCCAGATGTTGGAGCTGAAAAATGTGCATTACTGCATTAAGCTGCTTAGGGCAGCGAGAGAGGCTGCGCTGGCCCCTCGCGGGAAGCCACAAAGCTGAGTTACGCCCCTGAAATCGCCTTTGCAAGAGCTGCTATTATCTGGAGATTTATTTTCCTTTCCCAGCTCGCTGGTTCCCCTCGCTCCTGATGCTTTGGGTGGCTGAAGGAGAGGGAAACTGGGCTGGTGCCACCAGGCTGTCCCTCTCCATGGGATGGCCTGGCTGTGCCACAGCTGCACGTGGGATAGTCTGGTTTGTTCTACCAGGCTGTGAGACAAGTGCTGGTGACTTCAGGATGGAGAAGCCTGAATGCCTCTGGTGGAAATGCTGGTGCACTTAAGCTGTAGGGGAATGGGTGCCATCTTGCTGGGGGACTCCCTTGTCCCCAGCATTTGGCATCCACGATGGATGTGCTCTGGGTGGAACAGTTCAGAGACATCTCAGTATCTGTAGGGAATGCTGGAGTCTGAATTTAAACTGGCTTCTTTCCTTGAGAGAATTCCAAAATACCTATTCTTGCCCGTCTTCTTGATTATATATCCTTTTCCCCAGGCCATGTTCGTTTCACTACAAAATGGATGATTCTCTTGTGGTTCCACAGATTCCTGCTGTGGCTCTTTCCTTCCCCAGCCACACCCAGTGTGAAGGTTCTCTCGGGAGGACGCAACCTGGAAGACCACGAGTCTTAGCTCCTTTTGCAGGAGCTTCCCAGGAACCACCAGCAAACAGGATGGCTCCAGTGGTGGCCAGTCAGCTCCTGACAAGTCTTCTACTTTCCACAGCTCCCTGTGCCCAGGCTCATTTCAGCTCCTCTCCATTTGTCTTGACCCCCTCTCTGTACCACCAGCTGCTTGGGCACATTTGCCGTAAGTACTGCCCCAGCCAGGACACAGCCCTAGCCCATGAGTGGGGTGCTAGAGCTGCACCACAGCTTGTGAAGGTGCTTTTGCAGTGCTTTGGCACCCCCCAAAAGCACCCTGTCCCCTCTGTCCCCTCTGTGCCCCCAGCCTCGGTGGCGCGGGGAGGGTGTCACAGCGGCTGTGCCGTGTCAGCCCCAGGACTTACCTGTGTACTCAGGGAAGCAGATGGTCAGAGGTGACTTCTTGATCTTCTCAGCAAATAGGTCTTTCTTGTTGAGGAAGAGAATGATGGAGGTATCGATGAAGAATTTGTTGTTACAGATGGAATCGAAGAGCATGAGAGATTCGTGCATGCGGTTCTGCAAAGGGGAGCACAGAGGGAGGAGAGGGGAGAGAGGAAGGCAAAGAAAGAGAGTTAGAGGAGAGGAGAAAATGTTTGTGAACTGAAACGGTTAGAAAGCAAAAAAAAAAATCTCTGTAGTAAGTGGTAAATTTGAGCTGGTTACAAAGGTGGAGGAAATGAGATATTGAGCTCCTCTTGGGCTGGAGGCCAGGGCAGGTGTGGGGCTGTAACTGATCCTCCCCCACATCCCTGTGGGGCCACTCTGGCAGGGCAGACACTTGAAATCTCAAGGAAGAGCAGGAAAAAAGAAATTTGCTCCTCCTCTGCTTCACCAAAGGAGTAGGGAAGGAGCCCTGTCTCTCTTCAGGGACTATGCACCCCAAAAGCATCCTTTGGAGAGCCCAGATAAAGGATGGACAGACAGCAGCAGCCAGCAGCTCGGACACACTGGGCATAGGGACTGGGATGGAAGGGGCTTTGGCCATCCCAGGGTGGTCCTATGGAACCTGCCTGGAAGGGTACTTGGCACTGAGTGGTGTCATTGTGATGAGAGCAGTGCCAAGGTATTGCCCAGAGGTTGGGCAGGTCCTGTCCCTGGAAAAATCTTCAGCTCAGCTTTGAAAATACCTGTGGTGGCCAGGTTGCTCCTAAGAAATCCCAAGGAGGTAACCTGCATGGTAACCAGTACAGGTGCCTCTGCCAGCCCACTTCCCAGCTCTCCTGAGAGTTCAGGGCTTGCAGGCTGCTCCAGGGAGACTTTAAGCTTGGAAAAGCTTTGGTGGGGTGTAAGAGTAAATTTCTAAAAGCTGCAGTTTTGTTGGGGTTTTTTTCCTTTTTTTTTTTTCCCATTTACAAGTGGACAAACCCCATAATCAGTCATTTTTCCCCTATGCTACCAAAGTTTCTTAAGAAGTGGAGAACAGACAGAACAGGAGGAGGTGAGGAGAGGTTGTCCTGGGCCCCACTGGCTGCCACAGGGCCCCACAGAGCAGGGTGTTCCCATGCAGGTACATGCACTCAGTGTGAAGGTGCCACTGGACAGGACAGATCTGACCCTCCAAGAGCTCCCAAGCATTTTCTCCATCATTAACTTACTCTCAGAATCACCAGAAAGCCATTCCCTGCTATCCACTGACAGCTTTGGGGAGGTTTCAGGAAATCCCTGCATCCCTTTCATTGTTTGTACCCACCTCGTTTCTACTTGAACTTCCAAAGCTTCTGGTGCAGACCCAGGGCTTGGTGAAGTCTGAAGTTGCTGCCCCTGCCTGTAACCCCTGCTGGGGGCTGAGCCCCCCAGTTCTGGCTTGACTGCCTCAGGCTTGCACGGGGACATAGCTGCTTACAAAAGCCCTGTGATCTCATGGAAAGGCAAGTGCAGGGGAGGCCCTGCCGAGGGTGGGGAAAGCTCCTGCAGCAAACGCCCCCCACGAGGTCCCCCCACAGCCCCTTTCTCCGGAGGCACAGCCAAGGGGGCTCTGGACTCACCGAGGCTTCGCGAGAGCACGTGTGCTTGCTAATGAAATGATGACCCAATTACACATTTTGGAGTTTTCCATGAATGTTTTATTAGTGAGTCATTTTATTAGCTCCACTTCAACGGTAGCTTTTGCATGCAAAATTTAGCAGCTGTCTGATTTCATCTTGAAAGGCTTCGCGATTGCACTGTCGGTTCCTTGACAAAGAGTAGCTGGGGATGCCAAGCAGGCGCTTTCCAAAGCCTTGGGACTTCAGTTTGATCCTTATCTTGAAATTAAAAAAGGCCTTATTCATAGGGAAACCAAAAACTGCCACAAAAGGATGTGGTTCTTCTTGACTTATGGTTGTTGCAAAATTGCTGGGTCTTGAGATTTTCATGGGGAATATCAAGATGGGCTTTTCCTTGTTCATCTCTGGTATTGTCCTATATATGTGTTATATTTAAATAAAGAAATGATAGTGTTGGTGGAAGAGCATGTGAAATAAAGTTTCAGCCCAGGGAAATGAGAAATCCCGTTCAGGCAAAATAGCCCTGATGACTTCAGGATCCTGAGCACCCAGGCAGAATCTGGGCAGGATGGAAGTCCTAGAGGAAGTTTTAAAAATCCCCAATATCAATATACAAAGCAAAATCCTTTCTCTCTCAGCCATCTGCTTTTCTCAAGGCTGGCTTGTAGTTCTGTCTGATTCACAGGATGGGCCATGTGGGAATTCCTGTCTGAGAGTGGGTCCAGCTCAAGCCACATCACTAGAAGTTGGTGAAGTCAATAGGAGCAATGGTTCATTTTCCTTTGCTGAGGTTTGTAGAAAATCTTCATTTCTTATAGTTCCTTACTTCTATATTATGCCCCAAATAATAGAAGATCTTTAGTTTAGACCAATAACAAACTGGCTCAAGCTTTGTTTTAAAGGAAGGGAGGGATGCTCCACGTTTTGTGCTACTGCAAGGAGGAGAACACACCATTTACAGAACTGAACCAGAAATGGGTCTTCTGAAGGATTTGTAACTGATGTGGTGGAGGAAAGCGTCAGGCAGCAAGGATGCTCTGCCCTGCTGCTGAGCAAATGGAAAAAAAATTCCTGCCAAATACTTACATAAAATGAAGTATCTTTTGGTTATATCCTTTTCAAATTCCTTATTTCCAGGCAGATGAGGCTCTGGCAGACAACTGGTGCTGTGTGTTGTGCAAGTGTTTGTGGAGCAGCCACAGGGTTAAATAACAAGTTTGAGAAGTTAGACGCGCTCAAGGGAGACACAATAAAACCACTCTCACACTAGAAAAGAGCCGGCACTTTATTAACATTTTGTAACTAATAAATACATTACCAACAGCCAATAAATTATTACAATAACTAATGCTCTATTAAACCAATGGACAGTCACTCTTCGTACAAAATTACAGTTAATACAGTTTGGGCCATCAAACATGCAGGAGAAATGATTCAGCGGGAAACCAGCAAAAGGAAAACGGTGACGGCCTCCGGCGATCCTGTGGGAAACGTGCTGGGGAGCAGGGAGCCCAGAGGCAGGGTGATGGTCACTCTTCCCTTGTTGAGCTGAAGTAGGAAAAAGGAGGTGGGGGAACAGGTCTGAGGAGCACAAATGAGGGACTGGGCTAATTAACAGGGCCATGGCTGGTGCTTAAACAACCCTATCTTCTTGTCCAGCACCATCAGGTTGGTCCAGCACTGGAAAAGCTGGTGAGACTCAGGCACAGCTGAAAATGGTGCTTTACCTGCCACGATCTCTTCTCCCCACCTGGAGCAGCAGCTTTAGCTCTGGGGCTGTTTGCCTGCACAACAGCCAGGACTGGGTCTTAATTTCCAAAACACTGGGTGGAAGAGGGCCTGGGGCAGTGAGCATCCAGCCAGCTCCCAGACGCTCGACCTCTCCTGGTCTGTCCTCCCTGTGCCTCCATGAACAGAGCTGCCCTCTTGGGGAGATGGGGCTGTTTCTTGAATCCAGCCCCCCTTCCCTCTGCCTGCAGAGTGCCAGCTGGAGGCTTTGGTCCTCCTCTCACTAAGGCATCAGTGTTTAAGGGTTGCACTTGCTTGTGTTTGCACACAAATAGAGACCTCACAGGCTGCTGGTTGGGGCATGAGTGGTCCTGTGCAAAGTCCCTTCCCATAGCCACATTCTCAGTAAATCTATATAGGTCACGTACCTATATCTGTCAGCATCAATTATCTTGTGTCAGTGCTGGAGCTCTGACACTGTCACCTCAAGTCTCAGGGAGCCTCAGGGTGTGTTTGCCTGCTCTTTCCAGCAGGGAGGTAGAGGCAGGACTGTGCCTGCAATTTTGTGCCACTTGGACCACGTTTCTGCTTTCTCATGTGTGCACTGGGGATGCAAGTGAGTGACGGGTCTGGGTGTTCAGGGTGATGCCCAGTAACACCATTTCTACTGACCTTGACATGTCCAGTGTCAGATCCCTAACGAGTGTTTTAGTCTCCTTGGAAAGGGTAGTGAAGTTTTTGGTGGTAAGCCTGAAGACAAATCATGAAAACACCCAAGCACACTGCAACTAAGCTGCTCTAATTGACTTGACAGATGGTCAGCTTTCTTCCCAGGAACTCAACAACTCTCCCTCGCTCTAGGAGACTTTGTGACCACAAAAAGCTTGGGATATGTCACACAAACTAACAGTGCAGGGTTGGTCCCTTTCCCAGCACTGACTGCAAATCCCCCAGGGGCGATGCATGCCTTGTTGAGCTGCACAGTGAGGCAGGACACACGGGGACCTTCTGGAAAGAGGACATCTTCTATGTCACATCCTGACCTCTTGCAAATTGCACTCCTGGACTGAGAACAAGGTCTGTTCCCTTGCAGGCAAGCACTGGGCTCATGCCATGATAGATTAAACCCACCAGATATGTTTTAATAGACATTAAAGACCGCCGTCATTAATACTTTTAGTGTCCTGTAAAACAAAATCACATCAATAGAGAAGGCATGGCAGGCTCCTCCTGAGGCTGCTCTCCCCTCTATGGAGTGACAGGCTGGCCGGCCACCCAGCAAAGCTGGCTGAAGGCAGGAAGCTAATTCCGGTACAAAATTCCTAAGAGCTGCATCTGGAAGGGTTCCGGGCAGGCGCTGGGGATGTGCCGGTCCCGGCGGGAGCGCAGGGCAGCGGGGGCGCTCGGCGCTCGCACAAGGCAGGGCCAGATGGCCGCGCTGAGCGCTCCCGCTGCGCTGCCGCTTCGCCGGGCTCCTCCGGCCCCCTGTGAAATCCAGACCGTGTGCGACTTCTGTGCGCAAGACTAAAAACTGCCTTTGGCAGTCTGGGGCTGTATTTTAGTGTGTGCTTTCCCAGTGCGCGGTTATTGCACGTTCTCCCAACCAGCCCCGCTACTGCATCCTCCCAAGGAGCTCTGCAGCTCAGCCCGGCAGCACTGCAGGACTTTCCTTCTACGGGTGTCTCTATTTCATTGACATTGTTGTTTAAATAAAGAAGATATTTGCATTTTTGTGGTCTCACAGCTCCACAACCGACCCTCTCATTGACTATGGAGCAAGCCAACAGGGAGCTTCCTTCTTTCTGCTGCTGTCTGAAGCTCATCACGAGTTGCTAATGCTACTTCCAGTGCTGACAGCCCTTGGATGCTTCTGCTGCTGGAACAGTGACCTGAGTCGCTAAGAACCTTCTGCATCCCAAAAAGGGCTNTTTTTTTTTTTTTTTTTTTTTTTAACAAATTTCCACATTAGCTTTGAAGGGCAGCAGGGTGTACACATAGATGTTTCAATTTCGTGCTTTTAAAATCTATCCTCCATGCCCTGGTAGGATTTTTAATGCAGCTGTACCAGTTGCAAGAATCCTGCTATGTGGAGACTGCAAATGAAACACAGTTCTGGATCTCCAAGGGTCTGGATTCAGAGCATGGCAATTGCAAAGCACAAGGCGCTGTTAAGAAAAGGCTCTTGAAAGCAGGCAATGTATTTCAAGGTACTTTTTAGGCAACTGCTGCAAGAATTTCTGCTGTTTGGAAAAAGCACAGGGCAAAAGATTGCCTGAGGAAGGCACATCTGTCAGGAAGGGCTTTGGAGGATGCAGAAGCCAGGAGTGAGTGATAATTTGGCAGGTGCTCTGGAGACACAAATCTATGTGCGGCCATCAGGTGGGAGAAGCAGTAGTGTTTAACACTGGAAGCATTTCATCTTCCAAAGGCTGTTTCCAGCATTTGTCAGTGAATCCTCATGACATTTGTGTGAGGGAGGGAATGTCAGCAGCAGCAGCTGAGATGAAGCTTTAGACACACAATATGCCAAAGAAAATGAAAGAAGAGGCTCTGTGTGGCAATATTTCCTCTGCTTTTTATCCCTTTCCTCTCCATGGGGCACCAGCTGGTGATGGTCACCAGTGTGTCAGGGACCTGCTGGAGCTGCAGAGGGGGCTTGGACCTTCCAACTGGCAAAGCTGGGAATGGGCTACCTGAATCCAGCCTGGAGAGTGGTAAAAGCACACTGAGCCAGCACTGGCCACTTGACTGCATTTGGCAGCTTGGAGTTGAGTTAATTTAAATTGTCTTTACCAAAATATTCCTGTGCGCTTTATGCTGGGAGCTTACAAAGCCTTGGTGTGGTGCTGCTTTCCCTGGGAACAGCTTCACTTACTTATTTGCTTGGATAAAACATCATTTACAGCAAGGGGTGGGAATAGAAAATCTCCAAAACTCCAGCACTTCTGATCAAATTCTTACAGAGCTTAATAAAAGATCTGCATCCCTCCAGCACCAGCCATCATCACTCTGGGCCCAGCGGTTACACTTGTTACATACCAAATGCAACCAGTGTGTGGTTTTTCTGCCCTGGGTTCGACACAACACCCATGTGGATGCTGGGTGTTACTGCTGGGGCTCAGACAGATGTGTGTGTGCTGTGGCATGAGGAGCAGAGAGGAGCTCCTGGTTTTGCTGGCCAGCTCTTTGCAGGTGCTGATGTCATTAGAGGCATTTTAAGGCTGAGATGGTGAAGAGAAAGGTGGTGCTGGTTTGTGCCAGAGCAGGAGAGGCAGGGAGTTGTGTTATTGCTGTTAGTGCCCAGCAGAGCACCAGCAGGTCCTTGCTGTACAACAGTAAATGCATCATTTAATGCTCTCTAGGGGTTACTGACAGCTACCAGCCATGCTGGGCTGTAGCTGGTTGGGTGGGTGACAGACACCTCCTTTTCCTCTGCTTGCCTCAGGGCGCTCACATCCCTGGCTGGGGATTTGTCACAAATGTCCCACAAATAGTGTCCTGGCAGAGCACAGCCCCTGATGAGGACTCTCCTCTGGCTCCCAGGGGCTCTTCTCTTCCCATCCTCCTTACTGTCTCAATCTGCCTCATCTCCCTTCTGCTGCTTCTCTCCCAAAATGTTCCCTAAGCCTCTCCCACTGTCCTCTCCCTCCTGTGCTACCATATGTGCTCCTGTCACTGCCTTCTGCACACTCACCTGGCCCCTCCCCTCCAGGCTGCTCTTACACCAACTCTCCTAAATGGGCATGGTGAGAAGAGATACTATCCCTCTCAACCACAGCCCTGAACAGACCTTCTGAGACCTGGAATACACTTCTAGATCAGGCTCCCAAGAGAGGACAGTTCAGCTTCTGGCCTGCCTGCAAAGATTCATGTTTTTCAAGATAATGGACATCTAAGAGAGGCAGAGAAGAGGCAGGGACCAACATTGCCCACCTGCTCCCAGGTGAGGTGGGCCCTGAGTGGGGCCTCAGAGGTGGTTGTCTCACCCAGACAACAAACCAGCTTTTGGGGTGGACTTCTAAGAGTCCCTCCATGTCCACAGAGGTGACACCCCACCTCTCACATTCCCTTCTGCCTTTGACTCAGCAGTACCCGGAGTTCTTGGTGGTGGCCACATGTACCTCAGCCTGCCTGCATTTGTCCTCTCTGAGCTTCCAGTTTTGCTGTGCTGGGTGCTACCCTCGCCCTTCCCATTCCTCTCCCCTGCCCTTCCATCTTCCTTTCCTTTCACTTTTCCTTCTTACTCCATCACTTGACTCACATCAGGTCCCTGAGCTCTCCTCTGCCAGTGTTAACCATCCATCTCAATACAGATCCTGGTAAAGAGGTGTCCTGACTGGAGACACCAGCCCTGGAGCTGTCTCTCTGGCAGGAGGTGACACAGGAAAGCCACTGGCTTGTGCTCAGCCAAGGAGACTCAGAGCACAATGCTGGGCTTCTCAAGGGGTTTAGATGCCCAAGGGGAGATGAAGTGCCACAAGGCTCTTGCACACTTTGCTGCCACCCCAGCATGGGGAGGTTTTCCAAAGCACCTTTCCCCATCTCAGGCACATGAAGGTCAGATTCTGCCTACAAGAAGCCAGGGCTAAATATTTTTGTGCACCCCAGCACTTCAAGGCTGAAATTTGGGAAGTGATGCCACGTGTGTGCAGGAGCATCACCTCTGCTGAATCACTAAGGCTGGGAGGCACTGTGGGAAAGGTCCCCAGGCTGGGTTCCTTGTCAGGATGCCACTGAGTGTGAAGTCTCCACCAGGACACCATTCCTGGGGCATCTTCACTGCCTGTACTCCAGGGCTCCTAGCCCAGCCCAGCACCTCCACGGCCTCCATAGAAGTGCCTCAGAAATGGGTTACAGCAACCACTAGATAAATTTTGTCATTAATTTTGAAAAACTTGAGGTGAAACTGCTACCAGTAATGAATGCTTTTAGACAAGGCTTAGTAGGCATTGTTACTATGTCCCTGTTACTTAAGACACCAGCAGAACTTGATATGGCTGTTTTACTTGTTCAAATAGCTGTCTGGAAAAAAGGAGAATGTACAAATCCAAGCTATGGCGGCTGCATTCAACATCAAACCCTCCAGCTTTGGGGTCAGAACTGGAGCTGTAAAGTACCCTCAAAAGATTAGGTTGTATTTAGCACTTCCCAAAAGAATACTGTTTTTAAAAAGGCAAATAACTAGGAGAATGAACAATATCCCTTAATTTTCAAGGCAAAAAAAAAAGTTTTGGTTCCAAACTACACTGTTCCTGACCAGTATTTTAAGGCTTTGATTTTTTTTCTGTCTTTAAAACTGAAGTATTTTTGTCTTTTGGCAGTTGAAATGCACTTTGTGGGAAATGCGTTAGCTCCCTGCACAACACTCTGAATTGGAGCGGAGGAGTAGAACGGGGCAGCAAGGGAATGAACCAAAATAAAATAAAATGGGTCTGGGGAAAGCAGAACTTGCTGCAGAGTTTTCTGGGACAGGAAGAAGGAATTATGTATTTCTTCCTTGTCATCTTCTGAGGAGGAGAAAACAAGGAAAGGGAGGACCTGTCCGCGGGGCCGGAGGATACCCCGGGCGGGTGCCAGGAGAGGAGGGTGCTTCAGTAGAGTCCACATCCCCGCAGGTTGTTGGCGATGATGACATCCGTGACGGCGTCGAAGACGAACTGGATGTTGTTGGTGTCGGTGGCACAGGTGATGTGGGTGTAGATCTCCTTGTTGGATGACTTGTTCTTGCTCTCATACTGAGTCTGGATGTACGCCACCGCCTCCGTGAAAGCGTTGGGGCCTGCAGGAGAGCCGGGAGGAAAGGAAAAGAGTGGGTTAAAGCAACCCCATGATTTGGAACCTGCAGGGTGCCTGCAAACACCCCGTTGTGGGGATGTGGGGAGCTTATGTGGTGCTGCTGCAGTCCAGGTGCCCTCTCTCCATCTCAGGGATGGGCACCCTTACCAGCTGGGATTGCTGCCAGGCAGGAGATGCCCCTGACTGTCAGCTCAGCTGTATTTTTATTCTAAGTTGCTGTTTATAGTCTACAGAGATGAAATGGATGAGGGAGCTGAGTGTTAAACAGGCTGTGATGGAAGAAATTCCACATCATGGTGACAAAAAAGAGAAGAAACCTGCCAGAAATGCAGTAAGTCTTGACCTAGGGAAAAGGCTTAGCTTTTTTCCTTTTTTCAGATTTTCTTTGATTAAAGCTTCAGTTTTTGATGGAAGACTTAACATGAATTAAGGGCAGTATTGGTAGCTGTGCCCTCCTTTCCCTAAATCATTAAGAGAAAGGGACATAAGAAGATCCAGACTCTGTTACAGGGCAAAATGGGCTTTTCTCAAAAAAAAACAAACCCAAACCCAACAAAAAGACTGATACAGAATGTCCCATTTTTTTAGGAATTAGGATTGCAGTACTCTCTGCAACAGCCAAGACTAAAATTGCACTGTGAGGAGTTTCTTGTTTTGATATATAGAGATAACTGTGCCAAACCTCATTAACCCTCAAATTTAGTGTTCAAAAAGCTTAGAAGGAGTCATGCAAATGAGGAGATCTCCTTTCTCCTCTGGCCAGCTCTGACCCTGCTCACACACCACTTGGGCACCTCTTTAAGGCTGCTGAAGGCTCTGGCTGGCCTGGAGTGCAGCTCCCAGCACTGCCTGACCCCCAAAATGCTCCTCAACAGTAACACTGCTACTGTTTTTTGTCCCTTTCTCTCCATGATGCTTTAGTGATGGGAAAGGCTGTTATTTACTAGAGAGAAGCTTATTGGGGCTGGAGATGTGCTTGGTGGAAGGCAGCTGCTCTGGGAAATCCCACTTGCACACACATGTACTGCTAGTTGAAGACACAGGTTCATGAAGACCACAGGACTAGAGAATAAGCCTGAAGTAAGAGAAGCTAAGATTTTTCTGGGAGCAGATCCTTGCATGAAGAGCTGTATAAAGAATCAGTTCCACACGCTGAGCACAGCCAGGAGGGTATTTTATGAACAGGAAGTTGGTTGTTCAAAGACATGAGGATTTAGATGCTTGATTCTATCTACAAGAGCAGGGAATCACTAATGCCAGCTTGGTTTAAATCAAGCTGTGGATTCTGCTGCTGCTTTACTAAGTATTGTGGATTAGTTAAAAGCATGAGTGAATTAAGGGGATGGAAACAGTGCTCCAGCAAACAGCAGGCAAATTTGTGGATGCAGTCGTCTAATAATTCCCTGTCAGCAGAACTAACAGACATCAGAAATTTAATTTCATTAAAAGCATTCTGTGGAACCTACTTGTGATGTTGAAAGTCTGCTTGTTCAGTTCATAGGCTTTTATCAAATAATTCTTTTTAACTCCAGGGCAACACTCTAATAACATTGCTTTTTCATGAGGCCACGAGGGTCTCATCCTGTGGGCTGCGGCCAGCAAAGCAGGGGCAAGCAGGCTGAAGTGTTGCTTGGGTCTAAAGCCTGGGCTGCATGTTAGCACAGCTAACTTGTAACAGCATTGCTGAACACCTGGGGGTGAGATAACTCCTTACCTCAGGTCCCTGTGTTGGATCAGTACAAGGACTTTCAAGCAGACTTCCTGCCCTCTCTGATGGCACATCAGAGACAGGATATCTGTTGAGGGTCTCTGTCATTGTGAGAACTCCCAGCTTCCAGAAAAGCATCTTGAAGGAATTTAGAGCACCTTTGGGGTCCCCTGAGACTTGGGAAAGATTGTTTTGGTTCACTTGTGGCTGAAGTGCTCCAGACAGAAGCTTTGTTTTCCTCTGTTTAATCAGCCAAGAGCTTAGCTCCATGTGTATGAATGCCTGCCTCCCACACTGAACTTCCCTCTTGAGCTGGGATAGCTCGGGAAGGAATATCTAAAATGACATTCCTTCTTGTTCTAGTCTCTCTGACATCAGGGTTTCTGTAAGAATGTTATTTCTCAGACTGAGGTTTCTGGGAGACAACAGAGCAGATCTACAAAACCAGGTGTGCAAAATGTGATCAGGAAGGAGTGAGAGGTGAAGGTTTGCTTCACTGAGAAAAGGGAAGAGGATATGACAGAAACCATCCAGTATACAGAAGCACTGCTATAAAGAAGATGGTGATGAGCTGCTCTGTAGGCCATCCAAAAGCAGCAATCTAATTTGCAACTAGGAAAATTTGGGGTAGGCATTATTGTGAGCTCAGCTGTAAAGACTGAAATTTCCATGATTAGGTCTTTTCAGACAAATGTGTCGGGAATATGTTGGTTCTGTCTGGACCAAGCAGATGACTAGATGGCTGAAATGTGCTGGTAGTGACAAACACCAAAATCTTCTCTGGAGAGGAAGTCTGCAGATGTTCTGAATTCAGCTGGAGTTATTCGGCTCCACAGCCACAGTCGGCTCAGCCCAAAGCAGCAATGAGGGATCACTTCTGTCTATTCACAGTGCAAAAATCAAGTGCTCAGAGATAAGAAGTTCTGGTTAATAATTTGTTGGCCTGCCCAGAACTGTGATGCTCCTGGTGCTCCTGGTTCACAACTGTGTTTCCTGACAAAGAGATTGGCTTCTCTGTCTGTCAGCTTGATTCATCTGGATGTCTCTGGTGAGTTTAAATAATTCATGACGATAAAAGTTTATTTTTGTGCCATCTCAGAATGGTAATGAGGGTGTGTGGAAGCTGGCAAGATGCAGAGGGAAGCAGCGGGGTGCAGCTGCAGCCTTTGCATGGGTGATGCATTCCCATCATTAGTGGCTCAGATGCCAGGCAGGCAGCAGGAGCAGGGGCTTCTTGCACGCTGCCCATCCCAGAGCTCCTGCTCTCAACTCCACGGATCACCAAGGCCTCCTTTTCCTCAGCCAAACTCAGTGTATGGCTCACTCTGGCTCTCCTCTGCCTGCACTATGGGTTAAGAGGGGTAGTAGGAAGTGTTTTCATGTCCAGACACTTGATATTGGCAAACCTAAGAACAAAACTGGGGACTCTCCAACTAACGTGATGAAAATTTGTTGCCTGAGCTGAAGCAGCCAAGCTGTGAGAGATGCTGATCATGGAATCATAGAATGGTTTGGGTTGGAAGTGATCTTTAAAGGTCATCTAATCTAAATCCCCTGCAGTGAGCAGGGACATTTTCAACCAGGTCAGGTTGCTGAGAGCCCTATCCAGCCTGGACATGAGTGTTTCCAGGATCATGGTGATTCTATAGCCCCACAGTGCCTGGAAGTGGAGAAAGTGGCCAGGAACAGTAGAGGGATTATTGTTGTGGCCATAAGGGAGCATGGTCGGGTATGAAAGAACAAAGCTGAACTCCAGCTGAAGACAGCCTAACAAACCCTGTGTGTTGCTCTCCTAGAGACCAGTCACCCATTTCTAATGGTTACACTCACTGCACCTTTCTGAGAGACTTGCAAGAAGGTTCATGATCCCGTGTGACACAGGGAACCAGTGCACATGAGTTTAGGGAATGAACAGTGGCCCCACACCTGCAGGTGCTGGCTTGGCATCAAACCTGCTGTTGAGACAGAGGTCAGACATCCGAATCAGTGGTGGTGGCTCTTTGCCAGCAAAGAACTTGCTCCTCAAGTCATCCTCCTGCTTTAAGTGGACCATGGTGGGGGTGATCCTTTGGCACTTACTGAAATAAAACCTGTAGTGAAGCCAATGGGAGCCCCAGGTCTGCATCTTTAGCCTCATTGCCTGTGATACACTACAGCATCAGCCTGGCTGGGGAGAGCTCTGTGGTCCCTTTGCTCTACTGTACAGCCACATTTCTCATTACCTGTGTACTCAGGAAAGCAGATACTCAGTGGAGATTTCTTAATTTTCTCCTCAAATATGTCCTTCTTGTTTAGAAACAGGATGATAGATGTATCTGTGAACCATTTGTTGTTGCAGATGCTGTCAAAAAGCTTCAGAGATTCATGCATGCGGTTCTGCAATAGAAAGGAAAGATCACATCAGGCCAAAGCCAGCTACCCAGGGATGTTCAACATGTAGGGAAATCTAAAACAACTAAATTAAGGAGGAAAGCAACAAAAAAGAAAATCTACAATATACATAATAAATTTATGTATACATACAGCTGAACATATACATACACAGATGCAATCCCTATTACATATGACAAACAATTAGTAACTTAAGGGCACTTAACAATACAGAGCTGTTTTGATTTTGTATAACATTAATTTATAGGATCCCAGCTCATAGAAATCATCATGCACCATGCATGGATGGAGAATTATTTTTGCCCTTTGATCAGATTTATGTGTCGGTGTAGCTCATGCAGATTTTCTAAAATATTTTCAATAATTTTTCTAAAATGTTTTTTCCACTTTCTCGAATGTGTGCGGCACACAACTGGTTGGATACATTAACCAAGGACTGGTAGATCCTTGAATTAATCTAGAGTTGGAAGCAGACATCAAGGTGACATAATTTTGGAAATGACCTTGCCGTGACCTTTGCCTGGTTTTGTTATTTTGTTTAGTGTTGTCTGTTGTTGGGGTTTTAATTTTTAAACTTTTTTGTTTTAGTTCTCTTGGAAGATGGCTCAACAGAAAGTGTCTCACAGGGAGAGAAAAAGGTGACAAAGAAAGAGAAAATAGTATAAAAAGGAAAAACATAACAAAGAACATCTAAGAACAACCAGACTAGAAGTCAGGCAGCTACCACTGGTGCTAGCTCATGCCTCTAGAAGAAGATTAGCAGAAGAGCCATACATCCAAACGTATGCACAGCGAGAAGTCAGCTTTTTGGTTATAGATCATGCAGAAAAAGGACACAGAAAAAGAGAGAGATAAGAGGAATGAAAAAACCAGACCAGTTAGAGAGTTGCAAAGTCTGCCACACAGGTTTATGGTGGTGGAAAGAGCTCACGGCAAAGTCAACCAAGTGTCATGTTCCCTGCTGCTTTCAACTCTCAATTCGGTTTTTCTTTTTTTTTTTTTCTTGGTTCAAGAGAAGCTTCATACCTGCCAAATTTGGTTGGTCTCTCAAATGCTCATTTTTTGGCCTTTGTTTGGCTAGATAAGGTCAGACGGCCGAGGAAAAGCTGTGGAGGTGCCGAGGCTGGCGACGTTTGGCGCCGAGGCCGACGCCGGAGTGCGCACGCCGGTCGCGTGGCCATCTCTCAGCCGGGAGCCGGGTAGCGCAGAGAGCAGGCGCGGTGAGGACGAAGCACACCCAAGAGTCAGGGGGTTATCAAAGGCAAAGCATGGTACAGACCAGACCGGCTCCTCGGCTTTTCCCAGAGGGATCTCCTTAGGACAGCACTCCCCAAACCCGCCAGTGCGCGTAAGAAACCGGTTACAGCCATCACCACAGAGACATTGGAGAGACAGGGCTGCGCGGGCTTGTTACTGGAGGGTTTTTTGGGGTGGGTGCAGAATGTCCTGTTGCTCCCAGCCCTGGATTTGGGACTGTGGAGTGGTACATGAGTCAGCCAGGGGCCTTCACCCCTCTCCCACTCCATTTCACACCTGTGCTGGCATAAAGTTGAGCCCAGCACTTCACTGATTAACACATTCCTTTTCATTGATATGCTTTAGTGTCTGCTGAATGTTTTATATAGACAGAAGAGGCTCCATGGATGAAAGAAACATCTGATCCAGCCCAGAGTGAAACAGGACACGTGTGATTTGCCGTGCCCTGCCTTGAATGACCGCGCACTTCCCCACCATTTGTATCGACACACGGGGATGACGCAAGCACATAAAAACATAAAAATGCATTTGCTCATTGGGTCTCAGTTGCAACACGTTGCTTATCTGGATTGTCCTGTGCCTGTGGGCTGTTTTTTGCTAACCCATTTGGTACTGGCTGCTGTGGGAGCCCCTGGAGCAACACTCCTCTTTGTTACTTGCGGTGCCAAAATTGTAACCAGATAGAAACCTGGTGTACAAAGGTTTTGTGCAGGAGGTCCTTGGATACCCAAAGCCTTTGGGAGGAGAGAATCAAGTGGAGGGTGGTCAGGGGAACAGAAAGCAAATACAATTAACCATTTTTTTTTAAGCAGGGTCCCCCACAGAACATTTTAAATGACATTTTTATCATCCTTGCTGATTTAAATTAAATGTGTGAAGAAACACATGAATGCTGTTTGTGGGCTAAACCCACAGCTGATCCACAGCAGCCAACAGCCACCTGGGCAGCCTCGTGCCATGACTGCCACACTGCACAGCCCTGGTGGAGAGCAGAGGGGTGAAACTGCTCCTCATGGCATGGAGACACCATGGGTGACACTGAGTTTGTCTAAGAAACAGAAGCTGAGGACGTCTGAGCTGGTCTTCAGGGTTAGGTGAA
Source organism: Anthoscopus minutus (assembly GCA_013399455.1). Lineage (NCBI taxonomy): Eukaryota > Metazoa > Chordata > Aves > Passeriformes > Paridae > Anthoscopus > Anthoscopus minutus. Next base: position 272,065 of record VWYI01014803.1, on the reverse strand, counting down.
GCCAACTTTTCTAGAGTTGTAAGACTATGTAATGATCCTACAGAAGTCCTCCTACTTCTCTTTTCCAGTTTGATCAATTTGCATTAATGAATGTTAGGAATGAGACTGCTTTCCCAAGAAATAGCGACTCTTAATGTTCAGTGGTAACCAGAACATAGAATTACAGAATCAAATACACACAGAACAAACCAATACATCCCACTACAACATGAGGGTTACACTAAAAGACCTCTGTTCCTTTCAGATTCCAGAAACAAGGTTCAAAGCTTCCTAATGCTGTCTGACCTGGCTTTCTACATGTTGATGTTTCCTCCAACTTTGCCATTCAGACAAGTAAACATAATGAACTACTCTGCCCGCTCATTTATGTGGGAAATGTTTTGGTCTTTTACTTTCCCACCACGAAAGAGAAGATGACATTATTCCAAAGCCAGAAGATGACATTATTCAAAAGCCATAAATTGCTTTCTGTGTGTGGCAAAGGTGCAGAGCAATATTCTGGTGAGCAGGCACAGATGCTTTTGTTGTCATACTTGGATGCCATATGGGAAATGCTGTTGCATCCCAGGAGGGCTTCTGGGAGCCCATGCATGGACAAAAGCTGTCCTGGTGCTGGCCAGCATCAGGAATCCTCACTATCTCCCTTTCCTTTCCCTTTCCAGCTGCTTCTAGTTTAACAGATGTTTATAGGAGCCCTCCAACAGCTCAGGCAGACCCAGGTGCAGAGACAAGGATGAGGAAGTAGCGTCTGGGTACCATATGTGAAAGGACAGACTGCTGCTAAAGGAGGAGTGAGAAGTTAAATCCCCCAAATAATCCCCCTCCTCCCAGTAAATCCTCAGTGGAATACCAGTTTAGTCCCTTAGAACTTGCCTGGGTCCTTCCTTTCTGCTGTGATGGGGCAGATGTGTCTGTTCTGCTAGGACCCACTACAGGTTACGCTCCTCGTACTTTCAGATGAAGCGACACAAATTATTTCACCTGTTTTTGGAGCCATTACGCTGCTTTTTCTCACTTTACTTTGAGTCTATAATTAAGGGAAGAGCTCTTCAGACATTAATTTCTTAATGTCACTTCCTATTTAAAAATTGGTATTTTAAATCCTTACGCAGGCAAATATTTTGTACCCCAATAAGAAAAGTAGCCCAAACAACCATGTTACAGAGGAGTAACCACTTGTCTATGCCTATTCAAAGTCCAGTTAACTTTTCCTGCACAGGACAAGAGACAAAATTGCTCATAGCTGAGTTCAGATGTCATTGCACAGCTGTGTTCCTGTCACTGATGTGAAAAGCAAACAGCTTTTCACTCAGCATGAGAGAGAAAGGATGCTGCAGTCAGGACTCTATCCAGGCAGAAACACACTCATAAAAACCATCTTTTTTTTACCGGAGCATGGGAGGAGACCTGGTGTTTTCTGCAACACCCAGTTGATTGTTTTCCTTGGTGATTAAGTGCTAGCTGCCACGCGATCTATAAGGACACTGATGGTTATCCTAAGCACAGCAATTCCATATTCCCCCTCCTGCTTATATTTCCTAAAATGTCCAAGCCACTTTGGCTTGTTTTGTCACTCCTAAGGTGATTTCTGAGCACTACAATTCCATTTTCCTTGCCCAGTGACAGCAGAGAGAAAGCACACTAACCAGGTCATGCAGAGCAATACAAATCAACAGGCCAACACTAATGCACACCAAGGGTTACCAGCACAGAGCCTTCCACCCATCCCATCCTCAGCAATGGGGACACAAACAATACTTGCATTTCTTGGCTAGATATGGTTGACCTAAATATCTTAGCTTCAGAGGCAGCAATGTGCAGCATCATCATCTCCCTCTCTTGCCATGAGTCCTTTGAATTTTCCAGGTAAAAAAACAGAGGATAGTTCCCATGGCAGGTCCCATTCCATTGCTGTTTTTAAAAAAATTCTATTAGGAATTCTATGTAGAAAGAACAATGGAAATCTACCTTTGTGAATCATCTTCTCTAGTTCTACTGAGTGATATGACTGCCCCTCTCTCTGCCTAGATTACAGAGCTGAGGCTTTTCCTTCTGTAACCTCAACTTATGAAACAAAAAGGTAAGTCACAAATGAGACAAAACAACCTTGTTATGCAAAGACATAATCCAGGGAGGTGTTCTGCCAATTAAAGCAGGATATTCCCACTGTGTAAAAATATGGCAGAGAGCCTGGCAACTCCTTGTGAAGGACTTGGTAAAGGCACAGGCAGGTGTAATACCCTGAGGGCAGTGCCTTGTGCATTGGATGGGCTGGGCAGAGGGTACCATTTTGCCACATGAGCTCTGGCTTGGGCTGTGGCTGGCAGCAGTGGGACTGATGAAGGCATTGCTTGAATCTCTCATGCCTTGTTCCTCTCCCCTGGGATCTGGGCACACAGGGACACAGTTTAGATCTGCCAACAGCAGCATAAGGTGTTAGAAGCAACGGGAGAAATTGGATTCAGCAGTACTGGAAGCTTCTATGAAAAGTGTGATCTTTATGGGTGTATGGGCCTAAAAATAACAGATGCAGAAAGTTTTCTTTATTTTCTTTATGTCTTTCTGATCTGGACATAGGGAAGTGCTTGCTTTCCTCGTCTCCTGCTGTGTGGCTCCTTGTGACAGGGAATTAGAGAGAAAGTACATTCCTTATAAAAGGCTGCCTGCCCTTAAGGAGCAGGGACAGCTTCAAACACAACAGTCTTTTTTAGCCTGCTGCAGGAGGATGGGTGCTCAATCTTTTAAAACAAAGAGCACAATAACCTACAAAAAAAACTTTACAAGCATAGAGCTGTGTTTGAATTTTAAGGGCAGAAACAGGCCAGAGAGTGTTTTACTCAGCCTTGTTCAACCAGCTCTTTGGAAACCATTCACAATAAGCCTGTTTGTGAACTTTTTTCAGTGAGATAAGCTGACCCTACACTTGTCCCACCTGGAGCTTACCAAGGTGAACCTGGTCCACATGATGCTGACTGCATCTGAACTGCAGTTTCCACCACATGAAGTGTGGTTTGACTTAGAGAAGTGCAAAAAGCACCCGTGAAATCCTGTGCTCATTGACAACAGGGTGCTGAGCACAGGAGGAAAAGCCATTCTCCACATGCACTCAGCTTTGGAAGGGTTATTTTGGATGCTGATATATAGTTGGGCTCTTTCCCTCTCATGGCTCTGTGCCAGCAATGAAAGCTCTCTACAAATCCTTTCATACTCATGGAGACATCTGTACAGCCCCCAAATCTTCAGTGGCTCAACACAGCTGCCAGTGCCTGGACTTGTAGTAAGTATCTCTGAAAAAATTAAGCTGGAGGAGCAGCATCCAGCTCACTTTCTCAGCTGCCTCCTCTTTGTGTTTTCCAAGTGAGAAGCAATAAAAGCTGATTGACGTCATTAAAGCCAGCAGATGTGACGGATGCAGACAGCAAATCAGCTGACTGAGGAGATGCTGTTTTACTGCTGGGTTTTTAGAGAGGCACCACATCGCCAAGGAGGGAGCCAAATGCTTGGACGTTAATCTGGGAGGGGTCTGTGGGTGCCACGTTTTCCACCTGCCATTTGTGATGGGGATATAATAGAGTAGGCAAGATCCAACACCACTGTTTTTTCCTGAGTGCATTGGCCTTGCTCAGGGTTGTTTATTTGGGTTAGGCAGGGGTGTCCTGCTGGTGTGGTGGTGGTGATGCCGAATCCTTTTCCCCTTTACGCCAAATGTGTAAATGAGCAGCAGCTGCCTCTGCCCTCCTGTTGCTCAGCATCCCCCAAAATGTGTTGTGAACAGGGACTGAAATAGCAAGCAAATGTCAGTGCTGTGCCAGAGCTGCACCAGGCTGCTCTCCTGCTGCAAAGGGAAAGTTGGAGATGCATAAATCCCAGTTTCTGCAACACTTCAGCGGGGAGGTTGAGCTGGCTCCGGGGTCTTGCTGGATGAGGGACAATCACTGGCAGGGCTCTCCCCAGGAGAGATGCTCTAACCTCCAGCTTAGAGGAACAGTGTTAAGGCTGACATTTAAAAAATGGCATTGGCATTCAGGCCATTCCATTTTGTGCTCCATGGCTTTGAATCACAGGCTCTGACTTGTGTAGATGGGCACCCAAAGGTGACCTGTATTAAAAGCTGCCTTTGGCTTCACAATTTGGGTGTCACAATCCAAGTTATACTTACAGAGCACCTTGCTCTCTGTTCATTTCACAGCTTTGCTTCCTGTCCCCTGGACCTACCCTCTCCCTCCGTGTTCTTCTGTGTCTCTTGGTTGATTTTGCTGCCCAGTTGCAGAGCTCTATAGTGTTCAGCTAATGGCTGGATTTTTTAAATCATGTCAGGAGATTTTGCTTCCTTCCCAGTAAATCCCAAAGGGCTGAGCATCCTTGAACATATCAGGGCCAGGGTCAGAGGGAGAAGACAACTAGGGATTATAAGCAAGTGGACATGACAGGATGTAGAGTGTCTCAGTTAGTCTGGAGGGAGAGAGACATGATCACAGAATCACAAGGACCATCCAATCCAGCCCCTGCTTTGCACAGAACACCCCCAGGAGTCACACCGTGTGCCTGAGAGCATAGTCAAAATGCTTCTTGAACTCTGTCAAGCTTGGTGCTGTGACCACTTCCCTGGGGAGCCTGTTCCGGTGCCTGATCACACTCTGGGTGAAGAACCTTTTCCTAATTTCCAGCCTAAACTTCTTGACACAGCTTCATGCTGTTACCAGTCCTGTGACTGGTAATGTTAATATCACCCAGAATTCTGGTGTCAATATGATTCAAACAACCAGGTGATTTCATGTCAGAGTATGTTAGAGCTCATAAACCTGGCTCAGAGGCTAGAAACCACAGTCCCCCTAGTCTTTTTGGGACAAGTGTCACCTAAAAGCAATCTTTCCCTTGATTCCATCCTCATCCACAGCTTTCTGCAAGCCTGACATCTTTACCAGCAGGAGGATAAAACACCTCAGAGAGACTGAGCTGGCAAGAGTGAGCACTCCATGCTGCTGCTGCAGATTGGGCACCAATGAAATCATTACTGAGCCTGAGTATGGCCTCCAATTCCTTTTCATTAGACAAATGTAACTGGGTGCCCAGTGCAGTTGCCATTAGTCCCAAAACCATGCATCCCCACCACACTGAATGAATGGTCAGAATACAGTAATGAGTCTTACTGCATCCTTTTTTGTGTATTCAAGTCACTTGTATTAATTGCACTCAGGGAGTACACAGGTCCTCACCAGCTTTATTTCCGGCTGGTATGTTGAGCCTAATGTCACAGTAGGAAGTCATAAAATCTCTCCTAGAGCAAATTACCTGAGGACTCAAACAGTTCATTCTCACTAAGGGAAATGAATTTCTGTAGCCTGAAGAAATAGGTTATATTCCTGGGCTGAGCCCCGGGTGTGCTCTGCTGTCCTGCACCTCTGCACCACGGCCTGGCTGCTTCCCTGTTTTAAAGCCCACCCAGCTGTATCCTCTTGCTGGTTATGGGGTCCTGTAATGCATTTTGAAAACACAGGCTGGCTAGAAAGGAGAAGCAAACCACTATGTCCTTACCAGTATAAGGAAGCATTACCTGGGCATGAAGACCTCATGTTAAAGAATGTAAAGGAGGAGAGATCTCCCCAGGATTTCAGAGTCAAGGGGGAGTGACGGACAAAAGCACATTACTGTAGCACCCTAGGGAGCATTTGGTGATCTCTGAGGAGCTGCTGGCTATGCAGTATCCCATAAAGAGGTGTTGGGGCCTCCAAGACCCAGTTAGACTCACCGTGGTTTCATCTTCATGGAGCACCTGGTCGTAGCCACTCAGCGCGACACAGAAGATGATCGCTGTGACATCCTCAAAGCAGTGAATCCACTTCTTGCGTTCTGACCGCTGGCCCCCGACATCAAAGAGCCTGCAGCACAGAGAAGGACCATCACCACCCACTCCTCCCTGGTTACCAGGGAATTCTGGCCATTCTCTGACCACATGGGCCCTGGCAGGCTCCAAACACAAAGCAGTGGGTCTTTCACTGATAGCTTGGTCTTCTCCTCCAGAGCCTGTGGCTGAGGAGGACCAGGAGGAGCAGTTACAGACAGGGATGTGGGGATTTGTGGGAGAGCCTTAACAGCGTGCTGGCTCCCAAAGGGTTTGTGGAAGTGGAGACCAGACACTCTTGACTTTTATATGCTCTAAATACTATTTGTGTGTGGCTTTCTCTCTTTGTGCACTCTTCTCACTACTAGATGACATCATGAGGGTCAATGTATTGTGTTGGCTACATGTGACTGATCACTTAAGAGAAAAGATCTGGCCAAATATTTTTATGTTTATGAGGCTTGATCAGATTTGGGGGTCAATCTTGTCTTATATGTCCCAACAAAGAGGTGTTGTTTGGGTTAGAAGAAGCTGCCATGAGCTTCTATTTTACAGGCAGAGACTTTCAAGACAGGATTGCCAAATTTTTCATACTGTTGACCCTCCAAAATGATGCGGGGCATTCCCTTCTGCAGTGGGAGCTGTCCATGCATTAATCAACAATTTAACAACTTCTCCTTTAAGAACTATGGGGGAACCCTGTGATAAATAGTCATTCTGAAAATTTACTGTACAGTTTTAGACTAACCTGAAGTGGAGGTTTTTGAATGTGAAATGGGTTTCTACGATGCCAGTTGTTTTGACCCTGGTTCGGAGGATATCTTGCTCCGTGGGCTGGTAGTCTGCAGCTCCAATTCGATCTAAGCTGTCTAGGTAGCTAAGAGAAGGGAAAAGAAAAAGAAAACAGCTAAGAATAAGACACACATTAATCTTTGTCAATCTCAGATGAATCCTTCAGCTTCCTATTAATCTTTTTCAATCTCATTTTTCATGGCTGAATGTACTGTAGCTAAAGGAAAAAAATATCCATTCTGGGGAAAAACAAACCTCAGTAAGCTAAGCATAAAATCTGATAGGGAACTGAAAGCAGGAAATTAAGCATAGTGTGTTGTGAGTCCCGCCTGCAATCTGTGAAAATACACAGCTTTAATATTAACTTGGTATTTTTATTCCCTGAGGAACAGGGGTCTGAATCAGTCCATTGTGCTGGATCCTGTACACACACCTTTTTTTGCAAGGGTTTTTTCAGATAAGAGGTTGGAGCATATAGGTCTTGCTCCCAGAACATATGGGTTGAGCCCCCTTTGGACATGCCTCTCTCTGTGCTGGGAAGGGAGGGAGGGACATGTCATGCCTTGCTTTCAGTCAGCTCAGATGAAGGGAGATGAATGTGCACATCAGGTTAGTCACTGTTTCAGTTCGAAACCCAGCATTGGGCTGGGGCTGCAGGAGATGCAGCTCTGGGAAATAATCCAGGACTCCACTTAAATAGTGATAATCTGTGAGTACAAATTGGGGCTTTGGGAGAACAGAGAGGAGATTTACCTTTCTAAAGCTCTTGGACAGTTTAAAACAGACTTAAAATCTATGAACACAGGCAATGTTTCCCTAGGCTGAAACTTGGGGTAGGAAGTCCTGTCTTATGGCATGAAACATTTGTGTAGAGGAACCCAACTTTTTTGTACATATGACCACAATCCAGTTTTCCATCCACATTCAAGACAATTTTTAAAAAAACCAATTTATAAAGAAAAGAGGAATTTGGATTACCATTTAATATGAATTATAAGCACAGACCTGCATCACACAACACAGTCTTTCTCACCACCATTAAGCCTGTACACAGACACTCCAGTTTCTCTTAAAAGGGGTTTGACATGCATTACAGGGCATAAATGCCCACCTCTAGCCCCAGGAGCAACAATCTAATGCTCTGAGATACTTTCAATATATTATGGATATAACAGAGCACGTCTGTGCATGAACAATGATCTTTTCCTCTGATCCCTGTCCCTGGATGTCACCCAGAGAGGCAATAGGGCAGGAGCTGACCTGCTGGTGGCAGGACAGGAGGGTACCTATTCAGGTAGGTGGCAGTTTTGCCCAATGCAACAGGCAGAGAATAAAAAGTAGTACGAGGAGCTGCACAATTGCAGAGAAGGAAAAGACTTGTCTCAGGTAAGAGTTTGCTGGTGTGAGATGGTATGAGCTGGAACCATTCATTCAAGACAGCCATGATGTCTATACTCAACTTTCTGTTTAGCTAAGTACAATTTTTTCAAAACACAGAGCATGGATTTAATCCTGATGAGTAACCAAACCAAACCCCCTTATTTGCCTTGCCATAGCACATCCCATTTGGCCTGAACTTGGCCCTGACCTGTTGCTGGTCATGACCTCCCCGCTGCATCCAAACCAAGCATGGCTTTCCATTTGTGTGCTGGAGGGAGTGCACTGAGCCCAGGCTCTGGAGCAGGACACCTGGTGAGCTGGGGCTGTGCACTCTGCTACCCAGCTCCCTGCCACTGCCTCTCATGCCTACCCCACAAGCCTGGAACAACAAATAGACAGCCAAACTCTATACTAAGGTCAAATACAAACCTTACCCTGCCCATATCACGTATTTTCTCTACCCGTCATATTTATAATTTATTTTTGCTACACAATTCCAAGAATCACATCACCCAGAGAAAAGTATATAAGCACAGCAGGCTTATTTTTGTTATGCCCTTTTTCAAGCATTTAAAGGCATTGTGGTTTTGTGACAGATGCTCCTTTAATAACCCTGTGATGGGCACTGGATGGATGAATGGGGCTTCATTTGAAATCAGATCCTTGGCTGTGACGGCTGAAGCCACGATCACTCATCTATTCACAACTGGTGTCAACTCCTGTTATTTAAGAGACAGCTGCACCTCTTCACAGGGCCGTGCAGACCAAGGCAGCTCTGCAGTGCTGGTATTCAGAGAAAGGCTCTTCTCTGTCCTCAGGAACAGAGTACTTCAAGGTGATATTAAAATGTTGAGGTGTAAAAGAGGGGATTTCCTTTTCCTCTTGCAGCTCTTGGCTGAAGCCCTGAAGTCCTTCATCACTTCCTCCATCTTCATTTTCTGCATTTTCTGATACCAAACTCTCTTCAATCTAATATTCATTAATTATTCTTGCTTTTGAGATCCTCCTTTTATGCTGGGAGTGCAGCAAACGAAGAAATTTATTGCAAACCAACCAAAGGACTCAGGTTCTCAGCAGCTCAGAGATTGAGCGGCTCATTACTGTAATTGTTGCTCTCAACCTGTGATGATTTGCTGGTGAATGGCAGCATCACCTAAACCCTGGGCTGTGTGCTGGGATTTCAGGGCATTCTGACTCTCACTACTGTGTGCCCAGTCCATGGCTCTTCCACACAGCATTCCACTTGGCTGCCTGACAGCAAGTCAGCTCCAGATTTGATTTGATCCTGCATTCAGCCTGGCTCTGAGGCTTGGAAAGCCTTGCCTCTCTTCCCTTGTGATGCAGCCTAATAACTGGCTCCACCCAAGTTCTCTGGCAGATCTGGGGTTTGGGGAAGCTGGTGCAGGCTGCCAGCCTCTCGAGAGGGCAGGATGATAGTGACAGAGAGAGGGGAGAGCCAAACAGGATCCATCCCATCTACCCTCTCCTACCTGACAGCATCCAGTTTGTGATCCCAGATGGGATATCTCCATAGGAATCTCAGCTGGGGGCCCTCTAGCACCTGCATCCCAGTGCTTAACTGGTGCTTGGCAGAATATGCAGTACCCCCAGCATTCAACCTTTTCTGGCTGCAGGTGAGCTGAGCTCTGCAAGTCTAGAGCCTTTATGTCACTCCCACACCAACACCTCCAGCCTGGCTGCTGGGCACCACAGTTCCAAAACCTGCTTGCCAATACACCCTTTGCCTTTTCTGTTAACTCCTCTGTTCAACTCTCTCCTCATCTTTAGTCTTTCCCAGCACTCTGTGTGTTTCTCAATGACTTAAATTCTTTCAGTTGTCTGGGTCTGCTTTTCGTCTGTTCCTGGGAGTCTCGATAGGGGTCAGCCATCAATTTATATGAAGTTACAACATTTTCAGTGCTGGTTTTGAGGCTGCATTCCATTGTTTTAATTTTTGGTTGCTCCCCCCTAGAAAGAGACTCAGGCTGTGGCAGATATTTTCTTTCCCTGTACCTGGCTGCAGTTGAGCTGGACCCTGTTGGTGTGTGCAGCCTGTGAAGCTCAGCTGGAGGAGTGTGCCTTGCATGGCTGCCACACTAACACCCAGCTGTGGGAATGGGAAGATCAGCCAGGCTGCTGTTTGGAGGCTGAGCTGATTTTAGATGCTGCTTGTTCTCCTGGGTTCCCGCTGGAAGCATCTCTGAGGTTTCACTGGAGTTCTGGTGCTCCCTGTCCATGCTGCCTGCAAGGACCTGTTGGTGTGAGCCTGAGCTGGAGGAGGATGGTGTACTTTGGGGGTGCCACCTCTTTGGGAACAGGGAAACCCAAGTGGGGACGAATTACTGCACATGGTGCTGGATGGAAGCACTGCTGGTATGCTCTTTGAGCTGCAAATCTCAAGGCCAAACTGTTGTGGGAGATAATTAGTTGTCACAGCCAACAGGCTCTATGGCACATAATCCCCTCAGAAGCTGGCATCTGTTTAACCAGCAGAAATAAGAGTACTTTGGAGGCTGTGGAGTGAGAGCTTGGCTCCCCCTTCCACGTCATCAGTGCTGGCATGAGAGCTCTTCCATTTCACAGCTCCAGGGTTTGTACACTGGAGTGGAAGTGTATCTGAAATGACACATCAGCTCTTCCTTGCAGCCTGCCTTGCCCCGGGTTTGCAGGGGTTAAAAAAAGCTGAAGGAAGGTCAGAAGGTTTGTGAGTACATGAGTAACCCTCTAGCATTTCTGCTCCTGAGCCAAGTAGCTCCATTACTGCTTATATATTTTATTTTAAATGCTTTGTTTTGAAGCAGATTGCAGGTTTCTGAGTCAGTTTACCATGCTCAGGGAGATGAAGCCAAACTATTTTATGCTGCTAGAAGAAAAATGTGAGGAAATGGCAATTCACAGAGGCTAAGAAAGGCAGGAGCTCTATACAGGCTGGTTGACAGTGAATAGCTATACACAGTAATACTCCCCCTTCATTTGCTGATTCCAAAAGCATCTGGTAGCAGCACTGTTGATGCCAGAGACACCGCATGGAGAAAAGGAACTCAAGTCCAGGTGTCCCACAGGAACAGCAGCCTACGTGCAGTGCGTGCACAGGGACCCCTCCTCAGGCTCTTGGCTAGCACAGGAACCTTCTCCCAGGACTGTGCTGCCTATGCCAAAAGCTCCACTGGCTGCTTTTTTGGATGAAGTGCAGCTGAGGTTGCAAGCTGTGGTCAAGGCTGGATAGCTGCGGCAAAGCTTACACAGACGGACATTCATGTCTATTGAGCTTAATGGCAGTAATGGTTTAACGTCTGTTGGGTTTTTCTTGCCATGAGGGTGACACCTTGGCAGTCTTTTTCATCATCCAGCTCTCCCTGTGCATCATCATCCAGCTCACCCAAGGTGCTCACACCATGCTAATGCCATGCTCACATCCTCTGTGCTCAATGACCTGCGGAGCAGCAGCAGCCACAGCTGGGTCTTGGTCTGGGGCAGGTCTGCAGGGAGTGGGACTTGGAGCTTCAAGACAGCAGCGTTTTCCCAGTGGCTCCTCCATCCTGGCTCTCCTGAGTTCTGGCCATGTCTCCTGCATGAAGGAAAGGCCATGCGTGCGTAGGACACCCCAGCCTCAATTTGTTGCCTTGTGTTGTATTTGATGAGGAAGCAGATCTCCATTTGTCAACACATGCAGCTGAGTCACTGCTGGGTTATTTTGGACTCTGTGTACCAAGGCACTCAAGGGGCAGCTTCAACACTGTGTCCTGGCAAATGCTGAGCTTTTAATCAAGGTTGTCATGAGCAGGCTCCATCTCATCTAAATCTAAATTATTATATAAAGATAGCTCTACCTGAGCACTCCTTCCGTGATCATGGAGAGAAGGCTGCCTGTATCTGATCTTATCTTCCACCTTATCTTCTTCCTTTCTTTCAATGGTGAACACACAATTCAATGTATATATAGCATTAAAACCATTTAATATTTGGTGACTGTTGAGTAAGGGTTCAGAGGATAAGCACTGGGTTTAGGGAGTGTCAGAAGTGGTTCTACAACAGCAGAGTAAACTCTTGTAGTATTTCCTACCAGAGAGCTGCTCTGGTATTTCCAACCTGGGCACTGCTGCTTGAAGGTATGATACACCTTTGGTTTGGCTGCCCAGAGTAGCTGGTGCTGGGCAAGTACCCAGAGGTCATGGCACCACAGTGTTTTTTATATCTGAGAGAAAGGGGAAAATCAAGCACAGCCCACTCTCAGAATCCAGCACCAATCCACACACATAGAGGTGATGTCACAGGTGTCTTAAATAATCATCAGCTATGAAAGGCTTGAAATGTTGCCAAGCAGTGGCATTGTGTCCTTTCAGGAATCAATCCTGTCTAAGGGATCTGACCATGCAGATCCCTCCTCTCCCTCTAACAAAAGCCAGAAGGTGGTACACACTGTTCCTGAGGCATTTCCATGTGGGTTATGGCAGGCAGGGAAAAGACCTTAGAACATCATCTGGTCCAGTTTTCTCAGTCCAGCCTAGACAAGGACGGTCTCGGGAATTTGCTCCTGGACCTTGGGTATTGCATTTGGTGTTTCTGGCTGTGTTCCTCCATCAGCCAGTTGTGCCTCCATGGCAATCACATGAATTACATGGCAAGCCCTGCTATCTTGCTGCTGCTCTGAATGATAAATCTCATCTCACGTCCAACCAGATTAGAAACCAGCAAGAAAACTCCCCAACTTCCTTCCCCTAACTCAATCTGACCAGTGAGATGTCATTTCTGGTGCCTGCTTCTTGCAGGCTGCAAACAGGTGGAGTGATGGTGACCAGGCTCAGGGATTATTTGGATTACTTTCTTGAAAGAACCTTGCTGGATGCCATGGGTTTTCATTGCCCTTCTCTGAGGAGTGAGGAGGATGGTCCCTGCTATTAAAGAAAGATGCCAAATCTTGACAAAAAAGATGCTGCACTGTGATGTATTTTTAGTTTTTTTTGGCCCTGCACTGAAGCAAGGCTGTACAGTGCTTGTACATCAAGATCAACTTGACAAGTTGATATTAATACTAATGATAGGCAGGAGGAATGAATAAAAGCAGGTTGGAGTTTAGCTGCCCTAGTTAGACTTGCAGTTTTGCAAGGCATGACTGGATCCAGAATAATTTTTAGCATCACATGTGGATGAGAAGAGTCACTAAATAGCAGCTGTGTAACAAAGGTACTTGAGGACATGAGGGGTGCAAGTGCTGGCTGGCTTTGCTCACAGGTGGTCAGCTCTGGCCATGTCTCTGCTCCTTACTGCTGGAATTAAAGGCTACTGTGTTATGGCTTGAGTCTGTGATCACAGAGTCCTGGCTGGGGGCGAGGTGGATTTTGGAGGAAAAGCAAGCATGAGCAACTTACCCAGAAAGGATTTTGGAGGGGCCCTGGGAAAGGAGATGTGGGCTTATCTTTCTGTGCTGAAGCTTAAAAATTGGATGGGATGTAAGAGGAGATGAAAAAGATGTGCTTTTTACGTATCAGAGCCCTTACAAAAGAGAAAAGCAATGTGTCTGGGTCAGATCAATGACTCACCTAGCTTAGCTAGTGTCCAACAGTAGATGTTAAGAGAAAAGTATGAATATAGGGTAAGCATGCAGTATTCAGCTTTCCCAGCCTCCCGTACTTCATATAGATAACAGTTTCAAAGAGAAGAGTGATATCTTTATATTTATTATCCCTCAATGATTTTTCTTCAAGAAATTTGTCTAGGCACTTTTTGCAGCAATTTAAACTTCTAATAACCACATCTGCAGCAAGGAATTTCCAAGCTCAGCTACCCTGTCTGTGAACAAACTGCCTTTTTCTGGTTTGTAAACTGCAGTGTCAGTTTAACTTTGTTAATTTTTGAATGGGAACAGCTGTCCTCTCTTTCCTCCCTATCCCCCACTTGTTTCTCTGTAGACATCTCTGAGACCTCCACAACATCTGCTGCACAGCATCTTTACTCTGCTACCAAGACATTACTTCACGGAAGCACTTTGGAGCCTTTTGTCACATAGGAAGGGGTTTTCCTCATCTCCCAAATCATTTCTGAGATGGAGAAAGGGGGGAGCCATAGCTGCCTTGTTCTACAAGTGACCATCTGTTTTATGGCCACTCAGTCTGATGCTATTTGGAGAACCAGGCAGTGTAACACCAGACCCCTGGGGCTGCTACACAGGGCAGATTTGATGACCACAGTCCACCAGCAGTGCTGTGATGCCTTTTAGCAGTGCCCTCATCCAGGCAATGACGCTGTTTTACATAAAGCCTGTGATTTAAACTGTTGTTTAGCACAGAGCTGCTGACCACAAGGCACCCTTGCCTTTGTTTTATAAGCACAGGGTTCTGATGGGGCTGGCTGTGTCTGTGCAGTGGCTCTGCATGTGCCCAGGATGACGCCTGGCTCAGGCTGGGCAAGGTCTCTCCTGGTGGCCCTGCATGCAGGTGTCCTCTGCTCAGCAGGGCAGACACAGGCATGCATCGAACTTCAGCTGAAGCAGGGGAAAGCTCAAAGCTCCAGCCTTGCTCCTGCTTTACGTAAGGCTCTGCTTCCTTCTGATGCCCAGCTCTGAAGGACAGTAGCTGAGCTGGAAAAGGGATGAGGAATGGCGGGACTTGGAACCCTGGAAGTGAGCAGGATCTGTGCCTAAACCTTTATGCAACTGAGTCAGTGGGTTTGAAGCTTTTTTCTTCGCTCTAGGACTGCTGTTATAAGCTGGCTGACAGTGGAGCTGATGGTTTTCTATACTGTAGAAAGAAGAAAGGAAAGAAAAGGAGGGGCTAAAAATAAGCCCCAGGGAGTTTGGGATAATGAAGGGCTTGTTCTGGGAAGAAGCTTTGCTCAGAGAAAGCAGGCCCCGTGCTGCAGCGGGGCCTGTGGTGCATTCACAAGCATCTGCTGAGCCCAAACAGGGGAGAGGCATCAACTAACAGGGTTTGCTGCATGCACAGCCCCCAGTGGGCACACCAGCATAGGCACGAAGGATCACTCGCCCCAGTGCTCCTTGCATTGCACAGCAGTCGATTCAATTTGGCCCCAAGGCCAAATGAGCTAATTACTCAGAATTACTCCAGCCCTGGAAAGCAGACAGCTGGGACCACAGATGAAACCAGTCCCACAGACTTTAACCTTTTGATCAGCCGCTGGCCAGATATATTCATCAGGGTGTGCACAAAGGCCTGGGTCATCTATTTACACACTTGTTGGTGAAGTAGCATTAACATCTCCATTTCTAAGCTGGAAGAAAAGAATTAGATGAAGCTGCAGTGTTTTGTAGTGCTCAGTGTCTGTCTGCAGCAGGGATAGCACTGGTGAAGGATTTAGATCTAATGCTGCAAAGCAAAGCATCACTTAGTGAGATCTGTGTTCTCCTATCAAGTAGCTGGAGGATGCCCATGGCTGGGTGATGGTGCAATTACGAGGAGTGGGGTAGGTCTGTCAGGAGCTGACTCCAATCAAGGGCTCATTTATCCACTCACCCTGCTGAGGAAGATGCATTCCTGGTGATGGAGTAGGAATCATATCTCTGGATTTTCTCATCTGTCCATTTTCCTGATCTATTAGCAAGCTATGGGGATTTCAGCTTTCAAATGTCATTTAAGCATCCCTGCCAAAAACCATGGGTACCAAAATTAGCCAATGCTCTGCCATGGACAGATGTGACTCATAGGTAGCAGAAGCAAAACCTGGAAATTTTACCCTTGGCTGCACACTAAAAATATTTTCGTTATGCCAGACATAGGTGGATCTCTTGGGCATGTAAAATCTGTGCTACGCAAATGGACTTTCTGGTCCTTCTCAGCAGCTGTCAGGCTGAGGCTCCTTCGAGAACAGCTTTGCTTGTGGTATTGAAGCATTTTGGTTTCAGTCCAGGCCGGATCCAGAGGCAGAGACACGTAAGGGAAAATTCATGGAGTTTCTCATACCTTTAGAAAATGTTCAACTGAATCATTGTCAGGAGAAGATTTGTTTATCATATATCAAAATGGCTCAATTGTTCTCACCAGGAAAGACTGTCACCTGCTGGCCCCCCATTTTTCCTTTCNTCCTCCAGACAGTGGTTTGGGTTGCTCCCAGGTCTCTGCAGGAGTGGGCTGATCCCTCTGCTCAGCTCAAGATGTATCAGGGACATTTGCATAACAAAACTGATTTGGGATACTCCGTATGGGACAGCCCAGCTACAAATGTGATGTGGCTTTTTGGGAGATGAGCTGAGGACACCACTTCAGAGGCATGTTCTTCCAGGAGGGCTGGGGACAGCTTGTCTGCACTTGAGTTTGTGCAGACTTTCCTCTGTGCCCAGGGGACATGTCCCTGCCACTGCTGCCTGCCCACGGACCCGTCAGTGACCACATCTCTTTGGAGCAGCCCAGGGGCCAAGGTGCTGCAGTAAACCAGGTGGGTGGAGCAGGTGTTTCTCCCTGATTTTGGGAGAAGTTTGAATTGACCCAGGAGCACTTCATGTCCAGTGGAAGGATGGAGCTGGGCCAGAGGAACGTTAGGTTTGGAAAACATCAGGAATTCTTCCATATATCGAGGGCTTTATTCTCAATAAATGCCTTTGGTGTGCTTCCTCTTGGCTGCAGGAAGGGAGGAGAGCACCTTGAGCAGATGGCTGGTTAGCAAAGCATCGCCCCTGCTCCCTCCTACTGGAGCACCTCAGCTCTTGCTGAGCAGGATTGATGTGTCCTCCCAGCGTCCCACTGGAGAAGGGAAATACTATTAATCACACTTGCTTTAGGGGGAATAGAAGGGGATAGATGATTTGCCTGAGGACACGATGGGAAGTCTGTGGTGGCACTTGGAAGTCACTTTGGGTTTCCTAAAATGCCATCATAAGCTTTGACCACAAGACATTTCCATATTGAGTTTTTTAACCCTCAAGCAATATTCCGCCATGCTTTTAATAGAGATTTTGCCCACTTAGTGACAGGTACTGCAAGGATGGTAGAAACTGAATGTACTATATTAAGGCCTACTATAAGAAAGAAAAATATTCCCTACATAAAGGGCAGCTAATAAAATGGTGTTACAATTGATGATTAAATCACAAGTTAACCTAAGAATTTGAATGGAGATAAGTAAATGCTTTCTTCTTTTTTTTTTTGGTGAACAAACAAGGCTGAAAATGGATGTTGTCATGTACCTTTCAGCTCTATCCAATATAATTTCATGCATTCCCTTATGGATTTTGATGAGTTCTGCAGATCAATGACACAGCACTTAAACACAAGCTAAGCAGTAATTACAGATGCATGCAAGATTTATTAATCTGGTGGCACTGCACCAGCTGATGGAAGGATCAGCCATATCCAATCAATGTTTGAAGCCTCTCAAAACACAGAGGTTTTGGCTCCCACTGTGAAGTGAAAATAGAAATAACGTCCTGAATCGCAGGAATGCCTCCTTAGGTCCATACAGGGTAAGGCTGCAGGATGAATCTGGGTTATATCTGCACTGTTGCTTGTCCCTTGCTTCTGCATCCCCATAAATACTTTTGTGTGGTCTTCTTCACATGCTCAGTGCATGACCCACTTGTCCCCAGCACTGAGAACTGGATTGATGAGGTTTAAGGCATAAGTAACGAAAAAGAAGCAGCAGCATTGCAGAGAAAAGGGCCATAGAGCAGGCTTGTCCCATGTGCCCAGGCCTGGTGTGCAGAGGCAGGGAGCCAATGTGATGTGTCACACTGTGGTGTGAAGGGAGCACCTGGGGGACTGCAGCCGAAACCATGGAGGTGTGTAATGTGGCACTGTTGTTATGGGAACATGTGGCAGGGGAGGCAGGGTAGCATGTGTAAAGAAAGAAACTGGATTTTGTCCAATTTTTCTTCAGGCTTTCCCTGTTGATACGAGTTAGCTGTTCATATAGGAGGTCTCCCCTTCCATGCAGCAAAGCTGCTTGCTCCCCACTGTCACCACGGGATGCCCTGACAAGCCAGGGAGTCCCATGCTGTGATGATCTTTGCTGAGACTTCAGAGAAAGTGCTAATCCTACACCTTGCACTGCCAGCCCTGAGTGCAGGTGGGACTGGGTCGAGACTGTGGATCAGGAAGTTCAGCTATTTATCATGGGTGAGGGATGAGGCTCTTCCATCCCCATGTGTGATCCCCTGGGCAGGATACAGGTAGTTGAGCTACTGGGAAGAAATAGAAAAAAGCCTTTTTTCATGAATTTGTTTGTAACTTCTTCTTTTGTGTCATTTCTTTGTTTATGTGTTTCTGTTCAATTAGAAGGTCCTCTGGGGATTTCTTCATGTGAAGCTGCTGCTTTAACATTAATTTAATTTGAGCAAAGGTTTTTGCCTGGGCTCCATTATCAATTTCTAGCTCTCAGCATCTCCTAACTAGCATCACCCACCTCTGTCTCTTTGTTTCTTCTATTCCTGCCCATGGCAGATTTGGCATCACTGCTCAGCACACTGGTGCAGTATTTCTCATGTCGGGGACTGCAAGACCATGGATCTGTTTAACTGCAAATGTTTAAACTGACATTAATGATGCTCAGTAGGATGTACTGGCTGGTGTTTTCCTGAAGGAGGATTTGGAAATGGTTCTTATGCTATTGCCAAACCTTACATACCCAGAGCAATACTGAGGGATTGGGAAATTCTGATTTATATCACTAAAAGTGCTGTAAAAGCCTCAGAGCTACAGTGACTGCTCACATGGTGTTTTATGGACCAGGTATGCAGTTTTAGAGCATTAAATTTCTTTTCAGTGCTGGTGTTCCCAGCAAACCTGCTGCTCAGCACTGGGGTGGCAATGTAGCCCAGCAAGGAAGGGGTTACAATTGCACGAAGTGTGTTGTAAATCCCCAGCAAAAGACTTGGACTCACCACCAAAACCAGAGCTGACACTTCTTGGCGTGGCTGCATGGTGTAGTTTGTGCCTGGCTTTCCTCTCCTCTGTATATTCTCCTTCCCCTCCCAAAAGCATGGAGTAGGTGCTGCCTAAAATCTAGACTCAGAACCATTCTCATTTTTTCCCAATACTCCAGAGAGTGTCTGGGTGCCCAGGGATTTTTGAGGAGGTCCGTTCTCCAGGCACTCAAGCATTCAAATGCATTAAATGTATTGGAGGTGGGGAAGGTTGTAAGCATGAGGATTTTGGCACTAGGATGGGTGTGCACTCTGCTGTTCTCCAGCCTCCTTCTGCTGTCATGAACAAACTGAGAAACCCTGCCCAGACCCCGTGCCCACAATGCAGAGTGGGTGTGTGCCTGCCCCTGACAGACCCTGTAGGAATACTCTGAGAGCTGGGCAGGGGAGAGGCAGGTTGGGAGGGGGGGGAGTTACAGGGTTTTCTGGGTGTACTGACAATTACAGGAGTTTTGGATTTGCATCTGTATGATATGCCAGTAGTCTGAAGGAAGGGAACATACAAGGGGAAGATGAAACAATAGTTCATAGACTGTCTCTGTTATTTTTACTGTAATAGTGTAAAAGGTGTGGATGAGTGGACTGATACAAACCTAGCAATAGCTAGCCACAACTAGTGTGAGGCAGGGGCAAAAAGGAAAAAATATAGGAAAAGGTCAAAAAATCTGTCTACAGTGTATTAGGCCCCCTGTGCTGATGGGGCTCATGCCCAGCTTGTATGGTCGAGTGGCACGTGAGCAGTGCCGTGACAGCACCACATTTGTCTGCCTTCAGTCCTGCTGCCCAAATCAATGATAGTCTCATCTGTGAGTGCTCTGGGGAAAAATATGTACAAACAAACCCCTTGTCAGGTTTCCAAGAGAGGGAGGAGGCAGGAAGGCCACCCTTGGCACTGACCCAGCCCTGGAGTGCTGGTCTCCGCAGGGCTGTACTGAAATCCAAGGAAAAGCACAGACCCTTGCTGCCTGCACAGCTTGTGCCTAAGTGCCTCTGGTGCCAGGTTTCTCCCAAGACACTCCCTTTACCCACCACACACACTGTACTGGCCATGTCTGAACACGTGCCCATGCTGTTGAGTTCTGGAGAAAGGACCCTGTATTTCCCCTCTTCCCATCCAAAATGCAGCTCAATGGCTGGGAGCTGGATGTTGGCTCAGGACACAGCCTGGATAAGCAAGACACAAAGCGCTGTTTGCTCCAGAGCTAATTAGAGCCATTGTATCGATTAGTCTGTGAAAGAATCAGTGCCCTGAGCTCCACAGAGCTAATCCCAGTCCACAGAACCATCCTGGCCAGGTGCTGGGTCTCTGTTCTCGTGGGGCTCCCCCAGCCCCCCCTGCCATGCTCTGCCTGCCCAACCCCACCAGCTCCCGCCTCGCTCTGCTGCTGCCTCCGCTGCTCTCGCCACCGTGGACGTCAGCAACACATAAACAGCAGCGTGCAATAGCATTGCATATTGTCCCCACTGGGGACCATGACAAGGAGCTCCAGCCTGCTGGCCGACAGCACCACGGCCTCCCAGGGGCCCTGGGGAGCTCTGCCTTCTCAACAGAGGCTGTGCCACCCTCCCTTCATGGGCACAGATCTGGTGCTTCAAACCCATCATTGCTGAGTCCAGTGATCTTGTGATTTTACAGCATGTCACAATGTTGGCTACATTCTTTTCTTTCCCCTTCCTTTTTATTCTCTCATGCCCCTCAAGGCTGGTATTAGATGGGCTATTTGCTTAAGGAAATAAGAAAGGGCTTTCCAGCTCTCCTGTTCACAGAAAAAAAGGCTTTAAAATACAAGCCAGAGGGTTTAGGAAGCAGCAGATAAAAGCAATTTTCCAATGGTTCTCTTAATAAAAACAGGGAGTTTTAGCTAAGCTTGTGATTGGTTTTGGATTTAACTCCTGACCCAAAAGTCGGATTTTAGATAAAACTCCTAACCTGAGCTTGGGGATGCTGCATTCTTCTAGTGGGAAGAGTGAGTGAGTGTGCACTGTCTGGTCCCCAATAGGGGGTATGGGGAATAAGTGGCCGCAGCTGCACACCTCTAGCAGTCACTCAAAAGCTTCTGGAGCTTTCCTGAACTGTGGGGCCTGATGAATTGCACCACTCTGGCACAATGGTGCCAGACCCCTGAACAGGGCACAGGATGGGGAATGGGATGATCCATGGAGGAATCAGAAACTGTGATTGAGGGGAAAGGAAGATAACTGCATCCTAAGCACACAGAGCTGATCTGTCTTGCTTAGCAAGGCTTGTCCTAGGCTGGAGTAGCTCCTCCTGGGCTGCTCATCCCATGGCTGGTGCCAGCAGCTCTGCCCCAGAGCTCCAAGAGTGCTGCTACATGTTCAGTGGACTGCAGCAAAGTCCTTTCTCAACCTTTCCTTACAAACTGGAATGATTTCTGGGATAGGACTTGAGGCAGGAAGGCACAGGTGGATGTTCATCCTCTCCCCATCACACTGCCATTACTGGTGCCTGCAGACCTATGTGGAACACAGCTTGCTGTATCGTGGAGCGTGGCTACAAAGAAATCCCTGCATTCCTGCCATTCTTTGCCATTTAAGGGTTTCAAACAGATAGCAAATACATTGGGAAACCACATGCCACCGCCACGCTCACCTCCCAGCATCACAGATGGTGCCAGACCTGACGCCAGCCGTGTGAAGAGGCTTGGCGTGGTGGTCTCCTGACAGATTGTCCTGCAGACACACTGCAGAATTAGGAGGCTGAGAGCAGCAGGATGGTCCCCACGTGGTCACACATGTTGCTGCGGGACAGGGCTCAGAGCCCCTGGTGCACAGAGCTGGGTGCTGACTAGCTGGCATAAAGCAGGAATCAACACACACAGGGAAACATATGCCTTGCTAGAGCTATCCAGTTCTCTAAGGTGCTTCTAGGAGCAATAGTTACCCTGAAAGCCTCTCAGGAGCTGCCCCATCTCCTGCCCTCAGCCTGTGTGAGTGATGCTGTTTGTCTTGCAGGGCAGGGTGTGATGGTGGAGCTGGGGGTGCGCGGTACATCAAACCTCAGGGTGCAGAAAGGGAGAGGGAAGCTTGGATTCCTTGGCTTTGCAGGGGAGGAGGAGCAGGAGCTGTGAGTTCCCAGGAGAGTTTGTACTCCCTGGCTGTGAAGCTGCATCCCAGCACTGCCATGTGCCGGCTTGATGGGGAGATCAGGGTGAAAGGTGGGAGACACAGTGAGGGGCTCACTGCAGGGTGTGAATGCTGCCTGTGGAAGGGCAGAGCTGGTGGGAGAGGGAGACTGCAGCCAGCAATAGGGGCAGCAGTGAAAAAACAAACTGAACGGAACAAAAAAAACCAACCCCAACCCTTGGTGGCAGCCTGCCAGCTCCAGCTGGTTTCATAAGGACATTTCAGCCTAAAAATACACAAATACTCAGCCAAAAAAAGTCAAATCTTTCTGCGCCGAATCTGTCACCCACAGCCCTTCACAAGGCAGGAAGAAATTCCTGTTGGGTCTGTCAGTCGGAGATGAGAACAGATTATCCGGGGTTCAGGACTACAGTTCAGCAGGCTTCCTTGGGGGGATGCCCTGTGCTGTGTTTATAGATGGTGCTGGCTGCTCCTCACCACTAAGCAAAATGTGAAAGGAGAAGAGATCGTTTCCAAGTTCTTGCAGTGTCTCCTCATCCAGGCAGTGTGAACTACCTCAGCTCCTACCCTTTTGGTGTGAGCTTTGCCAAAATGGGGACAGCGCTGATCTGATGAGCCCTTTTAATTGTGTCTCATTAAATATCAATTTACGTAGTCAAGATGTCAAGATTTTACTAATCCCAGGCCAAAGACAACACAGTTACGATACAATACAGAATGAAAAATGGCAGGGAAGTGGTAAGTACTGCTATGCCTTTGTTCTCAAGGAATGAACTACCTATGTAGCTTCTCTGCTCCTCCCTGCAGGGCAACCTGTATCTCCTGCATCTCTTCAGAGCTGTACCCCAAAAGAGGGTGGGTCTGGTGGAGCTCTTCCCTGGGGTCTGAGAGGGGCCAAGTGGGATGGACACTATAATGAGGTCTTATGATGAGGCTGTGTTATGCAGGGTCCTGCAGACCTCTGCCTGTGAGTTTTCTGTCAAAGAAGCTCAATTCTCATGCACTCCTGTCAGTGTTTGGTGGAATAGGAAGGTGAGCATCACTTAACACCTACTGTCAAGATAATCTGATGTGGTCTTCACTCTGCTTTGGGCCAAGAGAGGCAGCCCCTTGAGAGTTTGTACCCAATTTTGGCGAAATTGTGTGTTTCAGGTGGATGAAGACTGAGGAGGAGATGCTGGAAAACATCACCTGATTTAAAAAACAATGTCTTTCCTACTGTACTCTTCCTCCACCTCACACTCAGCCCTAGGTGAAGCCATATAACAACAGCAATTCCTTAATTTATGAGGATACTAACAAAACCTAAGACCTCTACCAAGCCCAAGCACTGTTAGACTGTAACAGGCTGAGGCTCAGATTGCTTACGTCTCCCTCACCTTGCACTGACAGGAAACAGCTCCACTCCAGAGCCAGCACCAGCAGACATTGCAGAGCTGTGCCTCCCTGGAAATAGATTTGCATCTCATTTGTGGGAATGGAGCAAGGCTGGTGATTCCAGTCAACCAGTTCTGGCCTTCATGGACTGTTTTGTTTTTCTTGTTGTAGAGGGAACTTGATTATTCAGAGCTAGTGGGCATATTTACTTACTGGGGTAAATTAAACCATAAATTCAGACAAATGTACCTACCTCTACACTTGTGATGTATTTTTCCTTTCTGCTTTATTGGGCTCCAAGACACAAAGGTGGATTGTTCAATAAACAGCACAATGCAAGTCATCCCAATTAATTGGATTGTTCCATTTATGCTGCTACTGCCTCCAATTAAATGCAAGGGAGTGCAAGTGACAGGCACGAGTAAGATGGGTGTGCAGAAAACCATATTCTAATGCAAAAGCTGTGATGAGAAAATGGAATCTACACACCTGATGGGAATATTAATGCAAAACCTTGACCTATAATTTTTCTTTCTTCAGTCTGAGTGTGCCAGAAACAATTGCAGCTCATTAAAATGGATCATATCCTGACAGTCATGCATAATGACCAAGTCCCACAAGTCCCATGGTTTAAATGTTTGCCTTGCTGGTGAAGCCAGCAAGGTAAATGTTTAGACCATGGGACTTGTGGGACATGGACATTATCATAGAGCTGCATGGTCCTGCATGACTAGACACAGGAAACTGCAGCAAACTTCAAAGACCCTTTCTGTTTTTTAAACCCAGTGTTATCAGAGAAAGAGCAAAGGGAAAAAAACCAAATCCAAGAGTGCCACTGTAGGTTGGATATCTGGAGTTCATCTGACCCATTCCCCTGTTCAAAGCAGGACAAACTTCAAAGTTAAATTCAGTTTAAAAGTTAGCTCAGGTGGCTCAGTGTTGAGCACTTCCAAGGATGGGGATTTTACAGCCTCTCTGGGCCATCTATTCCAATGCTGCCTTGTCAGGGCTCAATCTGGAAGCCATTCACCACATCACAACAACATCTGGCTCTACTTTCTTAACAGCTTTTTTGATGCAAAGTGTGTGTTGGCACGTGGGATGCAGTAAGTATCAGTAGGGGAGGTGATAGCATCGTGCAAAGACAATTCTTTTGCATGGAAAATAGATCAGAAAACAGTCCCACACAAGATGGGATGAGAAGGAAGGCACTGCAGTATTTTATTCTGGGTCCAGTGCCATTTTTCTCCAAGGCATTGCCAGATCAGTTCTTGAAGATGGAATAACCAAAATATTGTCCAGTTTGGGCTTGGTATCTGGCACATACTTGAGATGTCAGTGCTGTGGTTAGCTCTGGTAGAGCAACAAACACAATTGCATCTCTCTTTCTCCACTGAGCAGTGGGGTCTGTATCCCTCTCCAGAGGCATTTCTTCCTCCCTTGGGTCCTGATGGAGGGAGCCAAAGGCAGCAAGCTTCCTAGCCCTGACACCTCTGATATGTGTGAAGATGGATGGGTTGAATGCAGGCCTAAAATATTTTACATTTTCACGGTAGTTTCACAGCCCTGGCATTATCAAATGATCTTTCAAAGTACTTGGAAGAAGGAGAAGAACTTGAGAGAGGTTCTGGCTTTTTGTGTCTGTGTACTTGCAAACTGTCTCTGCCTACACATCTTTCAGGGCCTGTTCCTGTTTGGATATGCACAGGGAAAATCAGTGCTCGTGTGGATGCTCTGTCTGCTCCATTTCCCCCTGAAGTTTGGAGGCTGTTCAAAGTAGGTTCCCATCCCTGGGTGGTTAAGATCAGACTTGCCCTATGTGCTGCACTCCACTGACCAGCCTCGTTAGGAACTCGAGGCTAGGAAACACAAGACAATTTTAAAATCTGAACAAAAGTAGGAGATTAAGGAAACCAGCTGGAAACCTCTATTTTGCTGATTTTGAAAGCAAAATGTGGGTCACAGATGTGCTTCCACAGACAGAAACTGGCTGGAGAAGAAAAAGACATCAGCATTGCCCAGACTCTTTGATGATCAGAGGTAGATTTAGCTCCTAGGCATAGAGACAAGAAAGGAAGAGGAGACTAAGTAGGAATAAAAACATAATCAAGATATTAGGAATGTGGAACGCAACCCACCCGTAAATTTGCCTTAGGGAACTATGAAAAAATGCAGTAACAAAAAAAAATGAAACCAATTGCTACATTTTACTCTCTTCCCTTTTCTTTCCTTCCTTATGGTTTTGCTTTTTGCAGTTCAAGATGCAGGGGGTCCATTACAGAACCTTTCCTCTTCCTCGATCATGTTTTTTACTTTGCAGAAGTTCTGTTTTCTACTGCTCCTTTGCAGTAGCTATGAAATCCTTGCTAAGGAACAGCTGACTTTAGAGCCCAGAAGAAACAAAGCTTTGCAGGAAATCCATACTATCTGCATGTATCAGAGGCTAGAAAGCAATGTGCTCTGGCCCATCTGGCTCCAGAAGGGAGCTAATACTCACTTCTTCTTTAGTCTAACACAAAAGATTAAGCTTACTTTCAGTAAAATTGATGACAGACTGGTAAGAGCCATGCTGCCGACCCTCGCAGGCTGTTGATTAGCCTGTGACTTGGTCTCCTAGGTGTTGCAACAGAAGGTCTATTGTTCCAGCTATTTGAAAAAAACCTCAAGGTAAAGCACTGGAAGAGCAATTAAGGACAACAGCAGCACTGACTCAGAGAAGCCCAGGTGGTGGTTCCTTAGAAATAGCCAAGCCGCAGGGGGAGGTTCTGAAAAGCATTCAGCGCATTTGGCGGGTGGTTTCTGGGGTGAAGGGAAGTGCCAGGAGCACTCCTGAAGGTCTCACCTGTGCTGGCCATGACCTGGTCACTCGATGCCTTCAGGCTTTGTGGCATGTGCTGAGCAGCTGTGGAGCACAATCGCCAACTCCTGCAGGAAACTTCCCTCCTGCCAGCAAAATGCCAGTCCCTACAGCTTAACAATGAGAGACACCTGGAATGAAATGCCGGTGCAGCTCACTGCCTGTCAGTGTTTTTCAGACTTTGGGGAACTTAGAATTCAGTTCTTGTCTGGAATTTATTTTTCTGAGCCCTAATGAAAACACATTTTGTAGTTGTTAGTGTTTCAAATCGAGTATCAGTGTCAATAAAGACAAGCCTTTTCCCAGGGTGGGAAAAAAATATAAAAATGCCTCAAATCTTCCACTCATGCAAAAGTAAACAACCCCAAAGCATTGAAGAATTAAATAAAATATATGCCTCTTTTCACTGGGAGTCCACTGGGCATGAATAAGTGCCATCTGAGCTCTCACTTGCACCACCATCTCCTGATGGCACCAAGGCCTAGAGGTGCAGCAGGACATGTTATGGTGCCCTGCCATGTGACAGCATCTCTGCTCCCAGTGGTGGAACCACCAGAGTCTCCTAAACACCAGCAGGGCTCTTAATGAGAAGGACTTTGTTATCTCCAGCTTCCCCATCCAACCTAGACCAGAGAAAAAAGCTGTCCAGCCACAGCACAACTCACAGAGCAGGAAAGAAGAGAGGCAGCACAGCACTCCCCTGGCAAGGAGGGTCATCCACCCTCATCTGGATGCACGAGATTCTGTCAGTGACACCAGAATTCATTTCACTGGGCTGCAACCCAGTGAAATTCCTGTGAATACTACAGCACAGAGCCTCTTCAGTTGATGTCTAGAAACTGCTTGTGGTTTCAGAGCTCTTGCTGATGAATTGCCCAGCAGCTGGTCATATTGGGAGGACTCTACTTATTATTTTCAACTGCTATCTTGCATGGAAGGAAAATCAAAATACTTGCCTCAAGGTAATTGGCTCTAAAACAATTGAAGATTTTTCCACAAGGTTGTAATGCAATTAGGACTGGCATTTTAGATAACTTATATCTCTAAAGGTATGTTTATGCCACCATACCCTCATTTTGTTGGGAAAAAAAAGAAAAAAGAAAGAAAAAAGAAAAAAGCTGATGGCAAAAGAAAGCTGATTTTGCTATTACAGGCAATGAAATATAGATTAAACCACCTAGTACTGATTAAAAGGCAGCAGAATGCCAGGATCATCTCTGAGGTGTGATCATGGTTGGGTAGGATGCTGTGTCACCAACCACACATCTGCAGGTTTCCCATTTAGTTTTCCACCAATGCCAAATGATGTGCCATCACTTGCCTTCTGCTGCAGCCTCTCAAGAGCTGTGCTCCCCAGCTGCCCTGCCAGCTTGGATGGGAGCAGCTGGTGCAGCTGAGAGCACCGGGCCCACCAGACCAACAAAACCAGCAGCCACGCCAGTGCCTGGGCTGTGTTTTGACAGATATCCAGGAACACCCCAAGCAGAGATGCCAAACAATCCAAACATGCAATAACAACTACAGAAGTGCATGAAACAGCTGGTGAACTTGTTGATAAGGGATATTGTGACAGCCAAAAACATGGATGTAGCATTGCCCAGCACCATTGGGAAGTCTGTATTTCCCTGCCTATCAAAACGTCCAGGGGTACAACAGGGGAAACGAAGGCTCTGCCTGTTCCTTATGTTTATACTTAACTACCTTTGGCTGACTCTTGCCCAACACACAGGCCAGGGCCAGGGGCATTTTGCCTGACTGCAACAGATTATGGGATGAAAACCTTTAGTCTCCTGGCCTAGGTGGAAGTAAATTAATTGGATCAATTATCGTTACACATGGGTCTGAACTGAAACTGGGGAGAGACACTAAACGTCTCTCCAGAGCTACAACAGCCATTTATGGGTGGATGTCCTGTCCTCATGACAGTATGAACCAAAGCCATGGATTCAGAGAATCACCATTGAATGACACCTGGGTGTAGTCCCTAATGGTAGAGAAGCCATCAACCATATTACAAGAGTAACTCAATGTGCCTGGAAAAGTAAAAATGTCCCTTACCCTCAGCTGTAACCCAGCTGGCCTATCAATACCCTGTACAACTACAGAAAGTACAGTGGGAAAGAAAAGCAAACAGAGGAAAGAAAAGCAAACCCAAGAGCTGTACTTCTGTACAAAGCAGGTGATCATACCCTTCTGTTCTCAATCAGATAGACAAAGGAGACCTCTGCTGTGCCCACAGGTTGATCTGCCTGTATGTGCTAGATCTATGTTTGCAAAAACCTACCCTGAGACATTAGGGAGCAGTTTGGGAACCTGGCCTTGGGGTCACAGACCTGACCCCAGACTGGCCAAAAGGGGACATGACTGTCCTGCCTGATCCTTTGTGCTTTGCAGCCGCTTGTGACACAACACACATCCCAGACTGTAAGCAGAGACATATTCAGTTCCACTGCTATGAAGTCATTCACTTCAGTTAAAACTTTAACAAATCCAAATGCAGCTTCTTAACAGGAAGGACTATGAACAGGGATACTCACTATTGGGCTGAGTCGTTAAGCTGATATTCCCGGGACCGGTTGAAGCATTCTTGGATCCCAGAGTCTGCCCAGAGCCTCATCATAGCTGACAGCAGCTCTGGAGAGAAGGGCTCTGTGTCCTCCATTCGACTTACGACATCACAGACCATCTTGGCATCAGCCTGCAGAGGAAAGAAACAAGAGGTCACATAGATGCTCAAGGCAAAATTTGGAGCCAGAGATTTCAGAAACAGTTCACCAAGCCATCAGGAGTAAAGAGGCTGTGTTTCTCGGCATAGGGCTTTAGCATCTACATTGTGTGATCCAGCTGAAAGGGCAAAAGTACGATGGAGAAGGGAAATCATAAGGAAAAAGGTTGTTTGTGCAATCCACTTCATATCAACAAGTATTTCTATTCAATAGACAAAGTTTGCACTGCACATGTGTGGAATTTCATAAAAACAGAAAGAAATTCATACATGTACAAGGATATTTAAAATTGTTAGCAACAACGCCTGCTTTAACCAAGTGCAGAACCCTGCTGAAGTCGGGGCTTTGTATCAGAAAGAACATCAGAAAGTCTCCAGAAACAATTCTTTCCAGATGCTGGTTTATTTCTTTTCCTGAATTCTTGTTCTTTGCTATGACCCCCTGCTATGAGGGCTAATTCATGTTAATGCAGACCACCTTGGCTGGCTGTGGTGCTCTGTGACTCAGAGGGAGAGAATCTCCCCACGGTTATGGAGCATGGCAGTGAGGGCAGGGCCAGCTGGCCATTTTCAGATGGTGTCTTTTTTGGTGAGGAAAACGAGATTCACTGGCACAGCAGCTTTTCCTGCAGGATAGTGTCCTGACACAACTTGGGTCCAGAAGATATCTCAGATTTAGGATGGAAACGTCTAGATAGCCTTGGAACAGCTGAGTTCAGCCCTACTGTAATAGTCTATAGTGGCTGATGCTTCACTTGTTTGTGAAGCAGGACACTCAAATTCATGACCCCCTCTACTTGCTTTGCAAGAAGTAAATGTCCCACAGCACCCATAGACTCCTGAAACCCTTGGGATGTTGACTAATCTGTTGAGTTTTTCTTTAATTGCTTTGAAAATGTCTCATATTTCTACAAACCAAATTATTATTGCTATAATTAACTGGAAAAGAGGAGCTCTTGTTCCTTGTGTGTATGCAGCAAACTTGTGAAGATAACCTTCTTGTTTTACTGTCTCTTGTTTGATTGACTGAACCCAGTCTTGGCCAAATGCAGGTGGAAATCTTTGCCTTCCAGGGTGTTTGATCTAAGTAAGCAAGTGCAGACCACACACATCTTGAGAGAGGAGAAACACAAATCTTGCAGAAACACGAATCTTGAGAGAGGAGTGCAGGTTCTGCCCATGCTTTGCTGGGTACAATTGGAAATGCCAGCATTGAGGAGCACCACAATAATCTCATTGTATAGATGGGAATGACAAGTGTGTGACAGGGTCTGTATGGTCAGGATCAAAACTCTGTAGCCTCTTTGTTGAACACTGAAACTGTGGAAAAATTTCAGGGCACCAAGCCAAAAGCACTGGAGACTGAAGCTGCTGGAGATTTCAGTGCTCAATGAAAAAGCATCAGATGCCCTGAACATCCAGCTTTTATGGGCTGAAGAAATCTCAGTACTGTATGTCTTCAGTACTGTATCCCATAAAACTTAATGGGGTGGACTCTATGCTTTGAAGGCTTTATGAACATAAAATCTTTCTCACAGAGTACTTCATATTTTAGTGCCCAGGAATCCTCCCAGCCCTTTACACAGACTCTGCTCATTTTGGAGAAAAAGTATTGGTGACACACCTCAAAGCCAAGACAAACGAAGAACCTTGAAGAGTTCAGTTAATTTCAAAAGCTTGTTTTCTGCCCTGGAGTGCTTTGTGAACTGAGTGAATATTCATAAATCATCTGTATGGTTTGCCTGCCCTGCTGGAGCTGCAATTCTGCTCTTTTCACAGACTCTAAATGACATAAAACCTGCTAATGGCTGCAGTCTGCCTTGGAACTATTATTTGTGCATGGGTGATACAGGAAAAGCATCCCTGCTTCCAGTCAGGTAGAAGGATGCCTTTCTATGTTATCTTGACTGCTGGAGGGGGTTATAGGTATAAGTCATGGATCTGTCCATCTGTCTGTGATGGCAAAGCACATTTGAAGCTCTCCAGCTGTCATGGGCATGGTCTGGACTTCTTCTGAGTTTTGTGGATTTAACTGAAGGCTGCTTTTTGCAAAACATCAGAGAATGGTACATCGTATTTTCTGGGAAATAGCTGTGTCACCTTTTCAAGTACTGAGACTTGTGGCAGTTGTGAGTAAGACCCAGAACAGGGGGGTTTTGAGCAGAAGACAGAGGTGAACAGCAATGAGAAGTCAGAATGGGAGTGAACAGGCACAGACACTTCTGGCTGTGGTTATGTGTGAGCCTGTTTGGCCAGAAGTGGGGCTGAGCACATAGGGCAAGGGATTATTTTGGTACATGCTCCTCTGCAGTCACTGGAGGTCCCTTTTGGGGACAGGAGAGGCTGAACTCCCACAGCATGGACACCTGCCTGCAGGGCAGACTGAGAGTCATCAGTCCGAAACGGGAAAGTTTATTCCTTCTGCTGAACAGTAATAAAAATATTCCAGACTTTGTTTCATTTTGTGGAGTGAACCACTGAACTCTTGGTTTTACAGATCCGGAAAAAGCAGGTGAAATGAGTGCTTTTAAAAATACCCCTTCCCCCTGCCAAGGTTGAAGTCCCTCTGTCAAGGAGCATGGGGCCATCCAGGAGTGCAGGCATTTGTTAGATGATTTAATGAGCAATTAAGGATCCAAGAAGAGAAGATACCCCTTTCTCTTCTCACTCTCCAGGCTGTGTCTCAAGCTGGGAATGACATTAAAATCTCCAACTCCCCCTGGGCCCAGCAGGTAGATTTTTAAATACTGCCTGATTGACTTTTCCCTGCCTGCCTCCCCTGGGTCTGCTGCTCCTGCTTTTCCCAAGGTGAGAGGAGCTGAGCCTCCTGCCACGCTCTGCCTCTGCACTGCAGCCAGCAATTAAATAAAGCAAAACAAAACAGGCCAACTAGCTCTCCCACTCCCCTGTCTTGCAGTTCCCATCCGACAGGGCTGTCGTTAATGAACATCACGGTGGTATTTCAGCTACCTCAGGAGCTAAAAATAGGCAGCACTTGGCCCCTGGGATTGCTGGAAGGAGCTACAAAATGGTGCAGGGCTCATTCCACCACGTCTGCCTCTGCCTTTCCCAGCTGCTCTGTCTGCTGTCTCCTCGGAACAAGACATCTGGGAGGAGGATAAGAGGTCAGGCTGGTCTCCTTCATGCTGGTCCTTATCCAGCATGAGCATCCTAGCCTATCTCTGCAGAACTCCCACACATCCCTCTGCCACTCCCCAATGGCTTGAATTTTCCATAGCAGGTGAAACCCTAACACCTGAACTGAATGCCTTTGGGCTGTTCATTATGGAGAGTGGGATTTGTCACTTTGTGTCATTCCTGAATGCTGACTGCATCCACCTACAGCAGGAGAATTAAAGCTGGCTGGGCATGGCCAGGGGAGACAGCTGAGCTTAGAGACTGTGGTACAGTTAAATTATACATCCAGGCTTTAGACATCAGGCCAAGAGACTGCAAGCTCTTTGCTAAGGAACAAACTTCCACTCTGGTTGGGGAATGGAGAGGGCTCTGTGAGGCCAGGGCCAGGTCTGAAATCCACAGGCAGATGTGAACAAGAAGCTTGTAAACACAGTGGGAAGTTGGCATGTGTCATTCCTAACCCCAAGCTGCCTACCTGTGCACCACACTTCTGGTATAAATTCAGTTCAAAAGGGGATCTGTTCTCTCCCTAAACTGGACATAACTGTAGTTATTTAATTGTCTCCCATATGTCACTGTCACCAAGCTCATGGCCTGTGCTCAGCATACAAACTTGTGACTTCCCTTGCAACAGCCACACAGCCCAATTAATGTGTTACCTGGCTGGAAGGGAGAGGGGCCCCTCTCTGCAGTCTGACACTACTGGCAGTTGCATTTGTCTCTGCAAACAGTTTTTTTTTCCAATCACACTGATACAGACCAGCCCAAATTATTTGTTCCTTACCACCACCCATGACTGATGCCCACAAAGATACCAGCAGAGCTGCACTTTACAGTACCAGCAAAACTGCTGCTGCCCTGGCTGCTGCAGAATGACAATGGAATAGGATCCACGTCATCATTTCTGACTATCTCAGAGCAAATCCTGGCTCTGATCCTTTGAAGTTGCCTGGACACTTCACTAAGAGACTTTTTTTTTCTTTTTTTCTTTTTTTTTTTTTTTCCCCAAAAGTAATAGTTTTCTGGAAGGGGAAATTTAAGGGAGAGACAAAACCTTGTGTGAAGCTGTAAAAATCTGCTAAACACTGTGTGAGCTATGCTGTTGTTACAGCCACCAAAGATACGAGCTGGCGTGCCACACTGTACTGTCCTTTCCTTTTGATGAACTAAATCCCAGTAATTTTTTTTGCTGTTATTTACTCTGATTAATGATACTTGTCACTTAGCCTGTCTCAAGGGTTAACCCTGGGGCAATTTCCTCTGTACCAGGAGCTGATTTTCAGAACATTTCAGAAAATCCATGCAGTGGGGGAAAAGATAAGCACTGCAATTTGGCTGGTGGTACAAGGCAAGTCAACACAGTACCAGTCATCAGCAAGCAATCTTGTGAAAACAGTAGTGGCCATCATAAGTCATGAACCTGGGGGTAATCAAACTGATGTCTTGAGACCATCCAGCATCTAAAAAGGACGTCCTTGGAACGGGACCCTTGTGGGGGACCAAGATCCTGAGCTCAGGGCACAGCAGTATGTGCCTCTGCTGCTCCAGTGAGAAATGATGTCCCATAACTTCGCGGCAGAATGTGTCTCATAAATTGAAAACCTCCTGCTTCTTCTTTCAGAATGTCTCAGAAATATGAACCCCACTTCCCAGCCAAAGGAAGTTTGATGATTGCATTGCAGCAAAAGCCAGTGATTTTCACAGCATTTCAGCCTGAATAAATCCTGGAAACAAAGTATGGCTGGTGAATATGCCTTTTCCAGAGAAATCCAGGGCCCAGCTCCAACTCCATAGAAGTTTTTGTAGACACTGAATAAATAGCTACATGTATGACTCTCCCCCTCACTCTCCCTCTCTTTCTCACACATCTGTGTTTCAGAGCTGACCTCTCAATCTGTGGAAGTCTGTCTGGAATTAAGCAGCTGCTGTGCATCGTGGGGGAGACAACTTTCCTCCTGCACCCTTCCATCTACTCTCAGAACATTTAATTGAGGCCTCCCTCCTCAGCTTGGCATTTAACTTGCTGAGAGATCCTGGAAGGCACTGAGCAGGTAAAAATCTAGCTGGTGGCTTATTAATATTTATCCCTTTGGAGATTACCTTGAGGTGGGCACCCAAACTTCCTCTCTTCACTGTCGTTAGCTGGAGGTAGAAATCTGGAGATAGATCCTAGTGGTCTGGGAAAGGGCTTTACGCAAAAGCTAAGCATAGGGCTCTCTAGCAGTTTGCATCACACAACAAAGCTAAGCCTAGGAAGTTAGAGACGGCTGACTTTCCACAGAGTCACAGTTGCCATCTACCCTTGAGTAAACCTCTCACAAAAAAGTTGGCTGGCTTGGATACAATGCTGAAATGCTGCTGCCTGTCTGGGAGCAGACAGACTCTTCTGTACAGAAACTATAACCCGACAGCCATGGTGACATCCAGATCTTCTTGCGAGCTTGTGCTGCCCGCCTGGCAATTAGTACAGCCCTGGTTTTCATATCCTTCTGGAGCCAAGATGGCACCATCACCTCTGACTGTCTTGGCCAAACAGTTCTGTGTGTCTGGGAAGTGGTCTAGGATCTCTAGCCTGAAACCTTGTTATAGCTGGTTTTTTTCTGTCTGCTGCTTCCTGTTTGGGGAGACATTGAGCAGGACTGATATTAGAGATTATTATGTTTATTACAGCAGGCCAGTGGCTCTGTATTCAGTACTACCTTCATGCCCATTCTCTATGATACTACAGTTGGTCAAATAAAATTTGCCAGCCCTTATATGGGTATAACCCTCTTTTCCCCTCTGGCAACACATTTGCTTGGACTGATGACTATCTGGCAATCCAGAGACTGGATAATGCATGGGCTAGACTAAGCTTTTGGGCTGCCAGCTGGCCACCACCATAGTAAGGGTTCCTACAGCTCCATGTCCTGAAGAAAATAGTGACTTATTCACAACTGGGGGAAAAACCCACGACCCAACAACACAGAACTCAACTGCAAGGACCTTACATTTCCTGAATTTGCTTTTTTTCTAGAAAGTGCAGGGTCCTCCCCTTGAGGAGCTCTTGAGGAGCTCAGACAAGCTCTAGAGCTGGGTGAGAGAAACTGGTGGGTAGCTGACCTGATTTTTCCAAGCAAGGACAGGAAACCCAGAGATCATGTGTTAAATGCTCTCAAAATAGGTCCTGACCCACTAGCTGCAAAGGCAGGGGAGAAAACAGTACTCTGTCCATCTCAGTCCCCTCTATTTCAAGAAGAGGGCATCCCCAAGAGATTAAGAGCCACTGCTCCACCAGCATCGCTCCAAGAAAAGGATGCTTTGATGGGGGATCTGCCCTACAAGCACTGAGCGAAGGGACCTGAAAGCCCAAACGTCATCCCTCACTGAGGACTTGCAGGCCATGCAGGCACAGACAGCACTGCCCACCAGGGAGAGGATGAGAGAGAGAGACACAGATGGGGGACATTAGCCGCATGGCTTCATGCTCCGCAGGGAAGTGCTCTGCCGCAGTGCTGAGAAGCAGGCTGGAAACATGTAAAGATGAGAGAGCAAAATCCTTGCAGTTTACTGCCCTTCTCCTCTCCCTAACATCATCTTCTGGGTAGAAGTCCATAAAATATAACAGCACTGGAGTATTTGTGCTGCAGTAAACGGCAGGGAAATGCCTGAGATGCCACAGTGAGAACACAGGTGGGGGAGCAGCATTGGCTCCTGGCATTTCTAAAATAAATGGCTATTTTCCATTCATTGCAATGCAGACGGCTGAGGATGAACAGAGTGGGAGTGGTGGAGATTCTCTGGGAACCCATTCCAGGTTTGGGAATTCCTGATGGGTTTAGCCTGTATGTCTTCCACTCTTCAAATGTCTTTAAGATTTTCCACTCCAACATTCCTCTGGGCGACTGTTAAGGGCAGCAAGGCAGAGGGGGACACAGTTTCATTCCAAGCTTTCCCACCACAAAGAGGGAAAACAGGCTTCGTCTTTGGAACAGAAAGGGAAACCAGCTCCTGTGGTGGGTGCATTCCCAGGAGAAAGCATTTTTTTAACATCTCTGGTTAAATGCCACTTGTGTACGATGGTTATAGGGCAGTGCCTTCCCGATGGGAAGTCGTGCAGTGCTGGAACGTAGTAATTAGTTTAATGCTCAGAGCTTGATGCTGAACGGTGGGTGCTAATCTCCACTCTACAATTAATCTTACAGATTTATCAGTGCCTCTGTGATGAAGGACTAAGCCTGTGGGTTACATTCATCTCTGAAGAAAGAGATGGTGTTTCAAGCAGAAAGAGCACTGTTTCATTTTATGGTCCTTTTTTACTTGGTGATCTCTGTTGAAGACTTATACCTAAAGGAAAACAGAGAGAAGGAAAATCCCTCCCTTCGCTCCAACCCTGTTAAATTTCATCTCCCTGTTGCCTCTTTTCTTCCCATAACCCACAATTTATTTTTTAACCCATAATGGGGATATCTGGATAGGGATTTTGTATTGCTCTCCACTGACAGAGCAGTCAGTGGGTTTGCTGTGCATACTCAAGCTTTGTGCCTGATGTGGGGGGCATTCCTCAAAATTATTTCTTGCATTGCTGATGTGACATTAGGCATCACAGCAGCCAAAAAATACTGATTCTTCCCCTTGGCAGCAGAACTGAAAAATTGGGTGGTGTAAAAAATCGGTTGGGATGAAACATAGATTCTCCTGTGAACCCAAAATTCCCTGAAAAATTTAATTTCACATCTAGCCAAAGCACTTGCCTTAAGTTCTAGCAAAATATTTTGAGTTATTAAGGTGTTCAGTATTATTTTTCAGAAGTATGTCAAATTTCAAACAAAAATTTTGTTTGAATGAAATGTTGGAAAAACGAAAACAAATTACTTTGTTCTTTTAGGAATGCAAAATCCTCTTTAAAAATTCTCACCTAATTTCCTCTTGTTCATAACTACATGTAGATTTTGACTGAAGTTGTAAATTTTAACCAGATTTGTAGATTTTGATCAGATTTCACAAATGTTTTTGGTTTATTTCAGATAATTTTTAGCCATTTCATCAAGCATTTCTGTCTGTGTTTATTCATAAGTACAGCAAAAATTTTCTCATCGGGAGTCCTTCATTCACAGCTTATTTTCTGTTTGAATTTCAATAGTCACCACCTTAAATTTTCAGGGTTTTTGTTCTGTGCTCTTTCACCAAATGTCCTACAAGATGATCAGTGCTGAGTTTTCCTTGCAATTAAGGGGTTTGCAGCAGTTCCCAAAGCAAATACCCAAATGAGGTCCTGAGTAAAGCATGTGCTTCCTGTCTTTGCCCCTGCTGGTGTGGTGACTTCCTGCTTTTTGGTCTCTGGCCGTGACACAACCCGTGATGGAGATGCAGGGTGACCCCAGACAAGGGAGAAGGATTTCACATGGACATATGGCAGGTTTAGATTAGAAATTAGGAAGTAATTCTTCCCTGTGAGGGTGATGAGGCACGGGCACAAATTGCCCAGAGAAGCTGGGCATGCCCCATCCCTGAAAGTGTTCAAGGCAGGTTGCTTGGGGCTTTAGGCAACATAATCTAGTGGGAGATGTCCCTGCCCACAGCAGGGAGGTTGGAATAAGGTTTCACTTCCAAGTGAAACCATTCTAGGATTTTATGATATTAACATTGTGAAAGGGATAGACTGAAACAAGATGTAATTCACTGAGTGACTGGCTAGCAAAATTTTGCCAATGACATCTTACTACTACAATCTTTGTTTAGCTTCTCTCCCTCTTAATTTCCAGGTGAATGTGAACCCTTCTCTGCAGGGAGGGCCAGAGATGGGGGTAGAGGAGCATTTGGCTGAGCTTCTGCTGTGAGTAGAAGCTGCATCTGATGGAACTGAGGTGGAGCAGTGACTGGTCGAGGAGTCTGTAGCTGCTTAAAAGGAGCCCCAGAGTTCAGTGCAGATGAAAGACAAATTTTTAGCTAAATCTCCCCTGTACTGCTGTATTTCCAGCAAAATCAAGACTTGGGTGCTTGTAACAGGCTGGGAGGAGTTCTTCCTTTGATCAGCAGGGATTACAGAGAATAACCTCCAGCAAGTTCCTCCTTACCAGAGCTGAGGCACGTCACACACTAACAGATTTGCTCACACATTGTTTCAGGTTTCTGCAGAGAAAAAATGTCCAGTATTTTCCTTACAAGAGCATCATGAAAGTTCCTCAACCCTTTGATAGGGGGCGGGTGGGAGAGGAAGAAGAGGGAAAGGGAAAGGGAAAGAAGAGGGAGGGGAAGGAACATCTTGGGTTGAGTGTGAGCATTGCTGTTCCAGGGGCAGTTGTTCTCAGGGATATTAAGACGACCTTTATTTTTAATAACTTATTTTTTCAGATAAAATGGATAAATGGGACCTCAGGTGCATCATTAAATGACAGGATAGTTCATAAAATAAGTGCTGGCAGAGAAATACCTTTCTAACAGCTTAACAAGGGTAGGCAGAAATAGGCTGGGGGGTTGGAAGAAATCTTTGATGCTGTTGTGTATATTTATTATTTATTCTTCTGGCACAAATATAGCATCAAAGAATATCAAAACCAAGAAAGCCCATAAATTGCTGTCAACAGATTAGTCCTACATCTCTGTAACCATGGCATCATGTAGTAACAACAAGGAAAATCAGCAACAATGGGAAAAAAGCACCCAGCATTTATGACACTTATGAGGGTGAGGCAGACTTCCTTGCTCTGGTGAGGATGCACCAGAAGGGATAAGAAAATCTGGGAGCATCTTGCTAGCCTGGGCATCTGTGAAGCTCAGCTATGGTGGAAAATGCCACAAAACAATGGATTTACTCCCTTGTGTGTAAGCCTGTGTGATACAAATAGAGGATAGAGGGTGGATCCCCCCTAAAACCCTTTGCTGCCACTACAGGTCACCTCAAGCCTCACAGAACAGAGGGGATGGCATCAGTGCCTGCCTGTAGCCAAGAATAGAAATGGCTGCACCATCTCAGCACCATGGTCTGAGCTCCCCTTCACTGTGACCTGCTGGTGCTCATCTCTGGGGCTGCAGCACTGCCAGTCCTCACCCTCTGTCTCTCAGGTTCATCCTATTTCAGTGCATTCCTTCCTTCCCCTCTGTGCTCCCTCTCTCTTTCTGCCACCCTCCCTGGGTCTAAAAGTCCTGCAGCTGCTGCATGGGAAGCCCTCTCTGTTGGCTGTACAGAGCAGAGGACACTGCTGAAATAAATTGCAAGGCACGAGCTTAATACCGTGCTGAGTATTTCTTGGAAAATTTAATATATATTCACTTTTTCTCTGGAATACTTTGGCTGGACTGGAAATATTTCAAATACCATCAGGGGATTAGGGAGCTTCTTTTAATCTGCTTTTGTTTTGTTTCTTTTTTTACATCTTTGCAGAAAAATGAGTAAAAGCCTGCTCCAAAATGTCCTCCATGGAGGGATTGGGATTTGGCAGTGTCATGCAGTGAGGCCAGTGGATAATGGGATGTGAAAAAAGTACAGCCTGACTACCTCCCAGAGCCCCTTTGCAGAAGGGGTCAGAGTTCTGCAGACAGATTTGGGGCAGAAGTAACCAGCATTCTCCAGCCATCCAGCTGGGAGCAAAGCTCAGGCTTGGGGTCTGCTTGTGCTGCTCTGGACTCGCCCAGCAGCACAGAGCAGAATTGCCAATAAAACCTTGGAGCAGAGATTCTCACAGCTGCCTAACAGGTCCAGAAATCTGATTTCTTCTAAAATAAGCAGCCCAAGCCTGTAGTCATCATGTCCATCTCAGCAGCAGAGACCACAGTGGGTCCCTCCATGGCATAGCCAGTTAGTTGGAAAGTGAGAAACCCCAAGAAATCCAATTTCTGTGATTCCTAACTCTTCTCTGTTTTTTTCTCCCTGATTACTTTGGTTTTTTCTCTCCTGGCAAGCCTGTCTCCCCAGCAGTACTGTGGCTCTGCCTGCCTGCAGCCATTCCAGCCCCAGGAACAGCCCTGACTGCGCAGCACTCTCTGGAGATACCATTTCTCTTGCAGGCATTCAGCCCATGGTGCATAGCAAAAAAATATCCCCAGTGGAGTGAATGATGCCAGTAAGACTCCTGCCTTCCCTCCACCTCCCAGGGCTACTTTCTGC
The DNA here is from genome assembly GCA_013399455.1 of Anthoscopus minutus. Lineage (NCBI taxonomy): Eukaryota > Metazoa > Chordata > Aves > Passeriformes > Paridae > Anthoscopus > Anthoscopus minutus. The sequence goes on along the minus strand of VWYI01014803.1, from coordinate 231,893 downwards.
CTTGGCTACAAGCCTGCTGCATCTTTGTGTGGTTAATAAAAATAACCTAAAAGTACTCGGGAGCAGACAGAGCAATCCCAGAGACTCCAAACATCTAAGGGGCTTTGTTTCCAAGGCAACATCTTGTCTCCTAGCTGCAAAAGGCCACGGGAATGAAGGCAGCCTATGGAAAATGAATAGCTAAATGACAACAACAACAAAAAAAATCTGCTGGGGAGCGTTTCAAAGAGGGAGGGGTGTTCGTAGGGGGGCCAGGAAAGAGTGAAGCTGAACAAACCAGGAGTAGCTGCACAGAGCATGCAAAGGGACAGGGTGCAATTTATCTCATGAGAAGCTCAGTCCTGCCCCCATTGAAATGCAGAGCACCACTTCCACAGACTTAATGGGAGCAGGGGAGCTTGCACAAATCAGCTATTCTTTTCTTTCCCCTCTTTTTTAAGCTACACTGTTTGAAGATTGGAGCTAGTTAAAAATAATCTATTGTCCAAGGCAGAGACTTCCCCGGTCCCAGGAGCTCCCAGCCAGGGCTGCAGCTTGCTATTGATTTTGGCCACCCCAGTTTCCCACTGCCAGAGCTGCCTCCTCCCTCCACAGCCCAGGGCAGTGAGGCAGGCAGGAGGTGCCAGGGCACCAGAGCATCCCTCCAGCTCTTCCAGGAAAGAAACATGTTTTCACCCATTTTCCAAGGTTTCCACAGCTGTGCAGTGTGTTAATATCTGTGTGCAGCCCAAGCTGTAGTCAGTTCTTTCGCTATGGCTGCAAGGATGGCTTTGCTCTTACGGTCTTTTGAGCCAAGACAGCAGACTGGGAGCATCAGGCCTGGGGAAAGCACAGACCCTTCTGCCTCCCATGTCCCACCCATGACACCCATGGCCCCTGTCTGACACCATTCTCCCTTGATGAGAACAGGCAGGCAGGCAAGTCTGGGGCTCCACCATGGTGCATCTAATGTGCAAGCTTCCCTTCCTTAAGTTACTGCTGCAGTCTAATGCCCTCAGGATCATTTATGGGATTGATACCAGACAGGGAGAGGAGAGGCTCCCCAGCGCCAGCCGAGACGCCTGCCTGCAGATGCACTGCTCCTGTCTTTCCTCTCCCTCAGGTCTCATGGGAATGCCTAAAAGCTGAGCATCATGATGCCAAGTGAGCTGTCAGAGCTTTTCCTCTGTGTCCCAGGAGGTAGCATTGGGTCAAGACAGGCATTGGGCCAGGAGCTCCTCTCAGTTCCTCAGCAGCACAACCTACACAGAGCTCCACCATGCCTGAAGTGGGCTCCCAACACAGCAAGGGGAGCAGGAGGGGGCCTGGGCATTTCCCTGGGGTGGCCAGAAGGGATTAAGAACATTAGGGTGTGTTGGTGCTGGTCTCTGCCCTGGGCTGGAGTCAGCCTTGGGCTCAAGCTCTCCCTCTCCTTTCCTCAGAGACTCTTTGGGATGATGAACAACTCAGCCATTGATGTTCTGCCTGATGTTAAAACATTTTATTTAACTAATGTTTTTATCTTTGTACCTTCTTTCAGTCAATACCATGTGAGCAAGAGGTTCCCAGAGGGAGAGCTGATGGGAAATGCTCACCTCACACTTTTTTTTCACACCCTCTCCTGTGGGCAGAGCCACTCCATGCACATGGATGGATGGATGACTGCTATTTATTATTCATCTTGGTATGCAGAGCCTCTGTCTGAGCAAGTTTTCAAATGATGAGGTTTGCTTCTCACTCCTCCTCCTTGAAATGGTTTTAAATTTAGCTTAGCTTCAGGGAATTCCTCTGAAATTGCCCTGGAGAAGCAAGGCTGGAATTTGGTCCCTATAGCTCTGCCCAGAGCTGGAGGGCTGCCGTGGGAAACCTGCCTGCAGGGAAATAAAGCTGGCTGTCTGTTGTCACCACCACTCCTGACAGGCAGTGCTGGTGTGCCACCCTCCCTGACTCCTAGACAGCAGCTGGGTACATGCAATGCAGGGCCAGGAGGCACAGGCTGCTGGAAAAGTGGGGACAACCAGTCTGACCAGTCATTCTGTTCCTCCTCTTCCCAGGGGACATTCAGTGGGGGAAAACCTGGGAACAGGGAGCTCCGGGGGCTTGAGGATGGACCAGCAGGGATGAAACTCGATTTAAAAATGGGGAGAGCATGGGAATTGGATGTTTGTATCAAAACCACCACAGCCATTTTACCTTCTTGTCCCCATTTCATCCTTCTTTCAAGTACCCACTGAGAGTATTGTGCACTTAATAATTTTCTATCCTAAACTCCTTTTCTGTGTTCCTGGATCACCTTTCACTGCCATAACTTTCATTCCTACATGGCTGAACTTCACTTCTACATTAAATTATTTCTACAGATCACACTGAGTTTTCACTTGCAAATACTCTTGGACCACTTTCAAGGCACTCACCCCCACTTAACCATGACATAAATTGTGTAGTACTCACTGTACAACTGGTTGTCAAAATAGTTCAAAATATTAATATAGGAGCTGGGATTTTTTTTCCAAGGTACTTGGTATTGACCTAACCTGATTCACATGGGGCTTGACTGTAAATTGTTAGCAACAGGGAATAATGAATGTTCCTGAAAATCCCATTGCTTGGACATAATGGTAGAGAAAATAGACTTTGCAGAATACATTATTATTGGCTTGTTAAAAATGCTCACCTAGATGTCTTTAAAAATGCATCTGCTCAGGTCGTTAATGGCATTTGCATGGACAGTCTTGTCATTATGTCTGAATGAATACATCGTATCGATTTATAGTATAATAAATTTATATAATAAGTTGGAGTAAAAATGAAGCCAGCTGGGTGGCTGTATTATACTTCATTGGAGTATTTGCTGGCAAATGTCTCATGTTTTGGTTTTTCAAGAGGACTGAACATCTGTTACCCTTGGTCCTAATATGGCCAGGTGACAAGCATCTGTTAAGCAGTCAGGGCACTCCAACCTCCTCCTAAAAACCTGCCTGCCCCTTCATTTCCCGTGCTACCCTTCTCCTTCAGGTGACTTTAGCTCTATGACTTGGGCTCAACAGACACACACATACACACACTCAGGCTTCCAGACCATCAGCCACGAATAGACAATACATGCTTACATCTCCTTCACAGATAAAAAACTGTCAAGCTTTCAACTTGCCTTTGAGCTGATACCTTCAGAGTAATAGATCAAGCTGGAAATGCATTTCCAACCCATGTCTGCCTACCAGAAGCAAGCTCTCCTTTGCTCCTTGCCACTCCTTGTGAGCCACACCACTCAGTAATGAGGCCATCGATGGAGCAGTGGTATGTTCTTTTGTCCCTGCCAAAACCCTGCTCTCTCCTATTCAACTCAACAAGATGTGAAGCCCTGGTGCTGCCAAGTGTCTTTTCAGCTGCCAAAGGAAAAGGAGCTAATCAAACAAGGAAAAGAGCCCAAGTACCAGGCTCCATTCCCAGCTCAAAGCCCGTGGATACAATACCCACCAGCTGGACCGGCCAGCTCTGAGCAGCTCCTGTTCTGCCCGTCCTGGGGTGAGAGCCGTGGGCTCTGCTGCTCCTGGTCCGCATTACTTCTGCCTCAGTTAGCCCATGCTGGAAAGCTGCTGCATTGATCCCTCTCAAGGCACGCCACAGCCTGTACTTGTTAGTCCTTTAGTTTTTTTAAATTCTGTTCTGCAATGCCAGCTTCCTATCTCTCCCCTCTTTATTTCCCACACAAGGAGAAAAGCCTCATGCTGTGCCTTTCATGTCCTCTGGTCTGTCAGTGGACAGCACCTTTGAAGCCATCTTTTTGGCCTCTGTTTTGAACTCTGAAACTCAAACATTTTCTCTGTAAAATACAGGAGGAAACTGTTGATTTTCAGTACCAGTATTTGAACAGCATATGGGTCGTTGTCCTGCAGTGCTGCTCGGTCAGTGATGCTCACAGAGCTGGCTGGGCATTGGCTGCGAGCCGGTACCACTGTGTTGGTTCTGCTGCTGCTCCACGTTGAGTTACACCAGATGAGGATGGGGTTTGTTTTTGGTCACATCCTTATCTGCTTCTCCACAACATTCCTCCATCTCTTCATTTTTAGCACTGACATTAAGTATTTAGAGCATAAAATGACTAATTTGCCTCTGCAGCCGCTACGTTTTGAGGCCATTTGGGAATCACTGAAGTTATTTGCTACCTACAGCCCAGTGAGTTTTATAAAGGTTCTCATACTACTTTCCTTCCAACTGCTTATTTTCCACAGAGCCACTACTGTGACAGTGACTGGGGGGCCGCCTCTTCTGAGGTTAAACCTAGAGGTTATTGAACAGCCTGCTTACTATGCACAACAGTTTAGGATGGGAGGTGAAAATCCTGCTTTGCCAAATGAGTAACACCAAGTTATCTGTTTCAGCTGGAGCTGCTCCAGTGCTTTTGGCATTTCTAAAGCTGATGGACACTGCAAAGAATATTTAAGGAGACAAAAAGTAATCTGCATGCTTTGGAGGTTGGCCACAGTGCTGCTGTGAATGCCTCTCTGCTCTTGTAAAAAATGCCACGGGCCCTTCAAAGGTCACGGGTGCTCAGCTGCTCAGGGTCACATCTCTCCTGCCAACATGGGGCCTCTCACATTGAAGGGAGAAGCAGGCCAGCTCTGAGGTGGAGAAGGATGCAGTATGCTCAGCAGCCCTGCATCCCTCCTCTGATGCTCTCCTCCCTCACTGGAAAGCCTGCCTGAGCAATCTATCTTGGCTTGGCCAGAGTCACTGGAGGAGGGGGCAGCCTTAGCACTGCCATTCCAAACCATCCTAGGCTGGTGATATCGCTGACACAGCGCTTGTGAGACAGGGAACAGTGCCATGGGGCCGAGCTGGTGAGCAGCACAGTGCTCCCCAAATCCAGACACAGCAAATACACACAGAGCAGGTCAGTGTCAGCAGGTCAGGGTGTTGGTGCCATATCACAGAGGGGTCAGCAAAGCCACTCCTGATGGACCTTTGACTGCTCTGCTGAACCCTGTCACATGGCTACCCCATACATCATTCATCTGCAGCACCAAGGTGCTGGGTATTTGATGACCTTTCCCTGCTGTGATGTGAAGGTGGCACAGGACCTTTCCAGGAGCTCTGCTCCCAACCTCAACATGGAAGTGAAGCTGGGGACATGCCACTTGTGGGTCCATGCTCCTTTCCATCACAGCCCATGATCTTCACATTGCAGACGGGCTCTCGTCACCTGTGTCTTGGCTCATTCTTTAGCTCCAGGAAAACCTCTTCTGCTCTCTGGCTGTGCTAGGTGTGGTCTGGCTGCATCCGTGGTTAATGCCTACTGAAGGCCCAAGACATGAGTCTGTGGCCTTTCTCTAGAGGCTTAGCTGAAGGGATTATGGTCTACAGAAGGCAATATTTTGTCAACCCAGTTTCTGATTATTGTCATGGGCATGGTGAGTCTTGCCTTCAGCACTCACCTGTGAGCTCTGCATGTTGCTGGATTAGGGATAACAAACTCCTAAGGAATGGTGTTTGGCAAGGAGCATCCTTCTGAGCTGCAGTGTCAGGTGCTGGTGCCCTTCTCTGTCTGACATCTGTGCCCTGGACAAAGCTTTGCTTGCTTTCAGGGGTGTTGTCTCCTCACCTTTGGCCATGCTACCTTCACCTGCCCATTCAGAACAAGAGTTTGTGGGATATGGTATCTTACCTGCTTTCACTGCACTCCATCAAGTTTTCTTTCTCTTCTTAATTTCTATGAGAAGCTGTACAAAGCCTGCTCCAGCATTAGGGTCTTGTCAAAGAAGTGAGCAACATCCATGCATGACCTACCCCACCAAACTTCCCATCCCACTGCTCCAGGCCAGGCTGATGGACTCATAACCTCACAAGCCTTTCCATTTCAATGTGAATGGTCCTCATCCCTCAGCTGGGGTAATGAACACTGGAGGGAATTTTCCGTGTTCGTAAATATTTCCCTGCTATTGTGAAAAGGCTGTTTTTCCCATTCTTTGTATCAGATGAAGATAGCTGTTCTGCCAGCTCACCATGTAAATTTAATAGCATTTCAAAACCTCTGTCCTACATAAATATGAATGCATTTCATCCAAGAGGAATCTGCTATTGAAGGAGCTGCATTGCTAAATCATTCAGAAGGTTATTGTTTGAAGTACTTGCAGTCAACGGTGTCTTGGTGATTACAGCTCAAAAAGGGAGGGAGGGTGGAGGAAAAGAATGAGTGAGGATCATGGAAACCTCTTTAAATGAGGGAGCTTATGTACCGAGATCATCAAGGTGTAAGCAGGGCATTGCCGACCAGCAGGTCTGGCCCCAGGAGGATGGGCCAGCTGCAAGCAGCTCTACAAATTATTCACTTGCAATTGCTTCCTTGCTGCTGCCCTGACTTATTTACACTCCAAAAGATTTATGAAGTGTGTTTATTTAAGAAAGATAAATCCAGAGGCTCTGGAAGGGGAGAGGAGCTTTCCAAAGGAATCAGGTCCTGGCACGACACAATTCATTTCACTCATTAACCCCTCCTCACAAGGAACACACTAAGTGCTTATGCATTATGCATCATCAGGAAATTCTGATTTGATGGAGACTGAAGGTTAAAAGGCATTTCTGTGCTTTTCCTTACTCCTCATTGTCATGCTGGAAAATGGAGAGATATTGTGAAGGTGGAGAAAACTGTGGGAGTGAGAGCCCCTGTACCCTGACACTGAGTGCCACAGTGCAGATGGGAAAAGCTTCATGGTTGAGGAAGGCCATGTATTCCTCTGATGTTAATGTCTCTTACTGAATTCAAACGTTTCCACCCTCTTTAGCAAATTCTCAACTTTCTCTGAACAGTTTTGTGTCATCAGTACACAAACCCACCCAAATCCTCACCTTCAGCTCTGTTAAGAAACACAGTTCTGGGTACTGCAAGAATTTGGAGAAAGCACAAGGTCCAAGCAAGACCTTGTTCAGAAACTGCACCTTCCTAAGTTTGTAAACCAGCCACTGGCAGACATCAGAGTTTCTCAGCTGATTTCAGTCATTTAATTGATGATGCAACTGTAGATATCTCTGTCCTTTACTTTTTACTGATTTATTTGTTCCTCACGCAAATGTTTAGAATGAATTTGTTTTTTTACATCTGCAAGTTGCAAGTGTTGTATTTTAAGATGTCAGTCCAATCTTTTGGAGGGCATCTGCCCATAACAAGCTGGGTATATCACAGGTAGCTGTAAGGGATGAAAGCCTTTATACCCTGCAAAAGTGTGCTTTGGGAGCATGTGCCTCACAAACAGGAACCTCCACTAGCACTTTGGAGATGTCCATCATGGCCATCGTTCTTCTGGTTCTGGTGCACAGCACTGATGCCTGGAGCAGCCCAGGTCTCTTGGGTTAGCATGAGATGCCATATAATTTTGCTGTTGATCCAGCTCCAGATAAGAAATGGTTATTTTCTTGTTGCTTTGCTCCTCCATGTGATATTGTTCAGCCCTTTCTAACAGCAAAGGTTAGGACCCCATCTTGTTTTTACTTAGGTTCAGCTGCATGGATAATTCATATGAAGTGCTCACTCCCAGTGCTGCTGCTGGAAAGGCACCTCTGACACCACTGGCATGGCCCTACTCTGGCACTTGAACAGCATGTACTTGTTTTTGTGATGAGTGAAAGATATCTTTCAGAGTTCTGCTGAAAGTTCTGCTGAGCTGCTCAGGGTTTGGAATTTTGTTTTCTGGCAACAGGTTTTCACAGTCAGGTACTCCTCATGCATTGCAACAGGATGAAGCTATTAAAAAACCAATTTAATTTTGGTCTCTCTGCTGTTGAGTCCAGCAGGAATTCTCACTGACTCAAACTTTGTTTTCCTTGTAAATTTCAGTAAAATCAGTAATTGGTCTGATAATTGAATTTTCAGATCATGTGTCAAAGGAATAATGGCATGCATGGGATAAGTAGCAGTCTGCCTCTGGAAGCCCAAACATCTGAAATGGAAAATTCTGCAGAATTCAGATAAAGATTTGAATATACTGCTGTGGAGCTAAGAATAGGCCATATTATTTATATCATCAAAGGAAGTGGCAGAAATCACAGAGATCTTCAGGGACTAAAGATGCTCAGACAGTAATGCACAGGAATTGTGCTCATGGAGCTGATGCAGAAAGTTACTGACGTCTCAGCACAGGCACACTGCTCCCAGAGGGCCCCGTGGACCAGGCAGCATTTCATGCAGAAGAGAAATGCCAGGCTTTTCTCTCCTGGAAGACTCATTCAGGATATCTTCAAAGTACCTAGGCAGAGAGTGGGGAGTACCGTGCTCATGGCAGAGATGCCCTGTGCCCCACCAGTGTCCCCTGCTGAAGTCCTTCTGTGCTGCATTGTGTCTCATGCTCTGATGGAGAGACTAATTTCACAGATTCATTAGTGTTTTTCTGCTGAGTTATTCTTGTTGTCCATTCCTTAGTAGAAGCTAATTTCTAATTAGATTGTAGAATAAATGAAACAGCTAGTGAGAAAAATTCAAAACTTCCTTTCAATTAAAAATAAAATAAAATAAAATATAGGCTTCATAGCCATAACAGATACCCATGTTTCTCATACTTTCAGTTCACATACTTTAAGAATTGTGCCCCTTTCTCCTGGGACCATGACAGCAAAATTCAGTTTTTCCTGTACTTCAGATGCTTTCAAGCTTGGAAGCATTTCCAGAAGTACAATAAATGCCTGCTTTCAGCCCTTGTTTAATTGTTCCTTATTTTCTCCCAAGCATGTTTCTTGTCTCTTCAGTGACACTTTTCACCTTCTCCTCTATTTCACTATCTCCCAAATTCAAGGTGCCCATCGCCAACCCTGAGAAAGATACAGATGGAGGGGTCCTGTTTCCTCTCTCTCCTAGTTTGTGCCTTCAGTGCCTTTGGTGAAATTTCTTCTGTTCACATTAAAATACAGGAGAGGAGAATGAGAGTCCATGAGCCCACTCCTGCTGGGTCTGTGTGATTCCTTCTTCCATCAAGTCAAGGCTACAGGGATGTGTGAGATGAAGGTTGGAGCGTGCCCATCCGCAGGGGTAGAAGACAGATGCTGGGTGGGAAGCACGGCTGCAGTCCGCTCTGAGAGGCTCAGGTGCCAGAGGAAGGATCTGCTTTCCTGGGAGGAACAGGCAGTGCCAAGCACATGCTGTATCCAGGACTCTCCCCTGCAGAGGAGGGGAGCAGGGGCTGTTCTCACACTGCCTACGTGGGTGCCACCAGCCTCTTCAAGGAGCTGCAGTCAACACTTGCAAAGAAGGTGATCACTCATCGCTCTCATCAACTTAGGTGTGGAGGGAGAGATGATGTTCACACTAATTCAGACTTAATTTTTTTTTCTTTTTTTTTGACATGAGATGTCTTATATGGCTTTGCCAATCTTATGTCCATCAGAGCCAGCTGGATGCTGGGGCTTCTCCTCAGTGCCACAACAAGAACTTACACTGGTTTTTGCAAAACAAATGTGCCAACAGATTTTGGCAGGCGTTTCTCCCCATGCCCTGTTTAGATAGTATTAGGTTCTCTCACTTCAGCAGTATCAAATGTTTGCACTAGAGTAATGGCAAAATATTCTCTTGTGTTTTTTTCCTTAAATTTAAATTTTAATTTTCCTCTCACTTTCATTTATCAGCTAAGCATTGGTATTGCTATGTAGCAAAAATTACGATAGTCAAACTGTTCTGCTCAGCTTTTCCCTGTCAAATATTCCACTAGAACCACCTTCCCTGAAAATGGTGGATTTTGGAAAATCTGCATTTTTAGACAGAAAATTACTTGCAGGGAAATAAATAAAATTGGATAGAGCACATTTGCTGGCATTAGCTCAGCTCCTTCAATCTCAGGGAAGGGGAGTTGTCTGAAAATTCAATCACTTGGATGTGCAGGAAAAAATGGCTCTGATTTGTTTTGATGATTAAAATGTCCAAAAATATCAGTTTCCCGTCCATCATTCAGAGTGTGTTTATGTCAGACAGCAAGATGAAGGAAAGTTTATCCTTGAACAGTAACAGGAGACCAAGAGACCAACTGCCATGGGCCACTTGCCACTGCTGGCCTTTGTGGTCATTTCCACACTATAACCTACCACTGTGTCACAGTTAAAGGCTTACACAGTTGTGGACACATTCATCTGCAGACACAGAAATCTGTGGGTAATTCCTTATTAATTCCTTATAGCTCCTACTGCTATAAAGACCAGGAATTCTGTGCTAATTGATCCATCAGGTGAGCTTTGCTGACAGCATTTAAGTAGCAAAATGCTGTCATTTTGATGGTAAGCACCCCCAAGTATCTGTGTGGCTTTGCTGTGGGGATAGGAAGTAATACCTGGCTTCATCCTTCAACATTACATCAATGACGTTACCTACATGTTACTGGGAAGAAAACATGGTCCATCTACTACATTTCAAGTGTGAGATGGGCAAAGAAAAGGGGCTCTGTAGTGATTTAACAGTTCACAGCATCCTCAAAGGGTGACAGCCATACTGTAGGGCCAGGAGAGCTCTTGGGCTGTTCAGGTTCCCTGGTCACTGCTAGTAGCAGGCATAGTGGGAGGAAAAGAAAGGGTGGTTGTGTAGCTCTGAGATACACATGGTGTGATTGTGAGATTGGCAGCCCCTTCTTCTCAAAGTTGCTGATGAAAATCTAGCCTGAGAGGAATTTTGAAAAGGTAGGCAAAGCTATGGAGAAGTAGGTGGTTTGCAAGCAATGATGAAGAAGTGGTGGAGGGAAAGGGCAAAATTACTTTCCAGAGTTGTATGTGTATGATCGCACTCTGGGCAGCACCAGGGATGTGTCTTTACCCAGAGCCAGCTCTTCCCCCATGCAGTTCACACAGCAACTATGGTTTTCCAAGAAAATGTCAGGGGAACATACTGCTGTGATGGCCTAAGCTGCATTCATTCCTCATGCATTCCTGGGGAGCCTGGTAGAGATAAGCCCTCCTAAGTCAGTGGGCAGCACATACATGGAAGAACACTCCTGCATTTCCATGGGGCACACACAGCCAGGCTCAGCAGCTGCCACACAAACACTCCTCACACAAAGCCAAAGCACTGAACCCACCTTCCAGAACCCTGCAGGCTCACTGAAGGAATAGCAGTGGGAAAGGCAGATGAGCAAGCTTTAACAAACTGACAGATGTTTCCAGTAGCAGCAAGTTGGACAGAGAGGTGTGGGATCCAGGAATCGTGTCTGTGGGTGAGTGCACATCAGAGTCAGGTGGGCTGGGGAGCAGGCTCTGTGCTCACAACCAGTAACAGCTACAGCAAGTCTCAGCCTAAAGATGGTCTGTCATATATTTTGGACCCAGTCTGTGGAGAAATTTTTTGTCCAGTGATTACACAGCCAGTACTTCCCATCTGCTAATAAGAATCTGCTAATTTATGTTAGCAGAGCCATATAAATGGAGAGACTGCTGTTCCAAAGGGGATCTTGCTCTGAGGGACTGAGGACTGCAGGATTCTGAAGGGCTGAGCAGATGTAAGAAAAGCACCTCATTGTCTACTGTAAGTCATGGGCTCTATGCAGGGGAGAGCATAACATAGCAATTAGGGCTTCTGTTAGAAAATCAATACTCTGCTTTAAGGGACTTCTGACAAGCAATAACGGGAGATAAGCAGACTACAGAGGAACTCCTGACAGAGAGTTATTCTCTTTAAGATGAAGCTGTTGATAGGCAACTAAGTTAAAAGTTGGCAAGATACAGCTGATGTCTTCTCTTTCCCTTCACTCTCATCCTTCTCTTCTAACCCTTTTAGCTTCTAACTGCACACAATAGATGCTCTAAAACAGTCACCTCTCTAATCTAGAGAGGAAAAACTGCTCATTTTTTAAGGTTGCCCAGGTTATCTGCCCCTGGTCAATTCTATCTGGAACCTGACTGCTACTCTCCAGCCACCTGTTTGTCTGGAGGCAGCTTTGAGTGCTCTGAGCACTGAAGGACCCAAGTCATGGCTTTGAGACAAAGAATCTAAGTTTTAGACACTTTTCTTTGGGAGAGAAATAAGCTAAATCACCTTCAAAATTAAGGCTTTTCTGGGCTCAGGCTCAACTGCTTGGGTGTTCCAGCTGTGTAGGAGGAAATTCTGGTTTTAGGGTTCCTGCAACTGAGAGCAGTCAGGAGCTCAGCCATGGAGGAGAGAGAAGCCCAAGAAGTGTGAAATCTAAGCTCTCATGTTGTTTTTTAAAAGGTTCCTATAGAAGTGGAAAATAGCAAACTGTATCATAAACTTGGAAATTTGACCTTGGGGAACTCCTCTGACTTTGACTTCTAAACACCTTTTTTACCTCTTTGTAGCTTGTTTTTGCTCTTGATGATACTATTCAGATCTTGCTTTGTGTATGTGCTGTTTCCCTGCTCACCTTCTGGAAATGTGAAGCTGACTTGCCACCCTAAGGCTGTTCAGCAACCCACTTCATATCTAGCCACAAAACCTCTCTGTCAGACAAGCCCATGGTGGTGCCTAGTGTGCCAGTTGGTATGGACCACAGGGAGCACACAGGAACAGCAGATTTCAATCTGCTGCTTCCTAACTTCAGGGGTTGTGCAGTCTGAAAGCCCTTTTTACTTAAAAGCTTCCACCCTTTCTCAGTGGCAGCTCTGGAACTGACTGATCCAAACCCTAAGTCCTTCCCAGCCCTTCCAGCAATATAGAGGACAAGGGATTTGGATTCAGGTATCGAAGTTCCCAGCTGGCAAAATATAAAAGCTTGTAACTTTTAAAGTCTAGTAGGCTGCTCTCTATCTTTCAATACCTGTGCATGAAGGGTATGAGGCTTGTTACTTGGTAGTGAGTCACTGGGATGCAGAACTTGGGCTGAAACACTAGGAAAGTTCACAGCTCCAAACTGACCTGACCCCTATGACTTGGGCTGCGTGTGTAAGCAATATATGAAATGTAACTTTAAGGTCAGGTTCAGAACCTTAAGATTCCAGCACTGTGAGAAATAACTTGAAAGAGTTTGGAGGAGTAACTTGCAAGAATTTAGAGGAGTAATAGGAAGTAGAGACTTAGCTAAAAGACACCCAGCATCTTTGAAGGCAGGAGAATCTCAGAATGTGGTAACTGAATGAGAAAATATTCCAACAGCCTCAGATACTTGGAGATTTTCCCACCCACTACCAGGCAGATGAGTTTGGAAACATCAGCAGTGACCCTGTAGATCACAAAAATGCAGTGTACTGTGAGAGACCACTTACAGGGACAGAAATCCCTGAGGTGCTTCAAACCTCGTTTCAAGTTCCCAGAGTAGTACAGCAAAGGCAAAAGGGAGTGGTAAAATTGAGAGATGTGGAGGACAAAAGGCAGAAAGAAGGATACAAACCCAAGACAAATGAATATTGAGTATTGTCTCACTTCTGAGTTTTCTTCAGTGTACAGAGCATACTCTTGCCAGCCTGCCATAAGCTGAAATTAAAACTAAAGTATATTTTTCACAATGCAGGTTTTTTCCCCTCCGATCTCATCCTGTTACTGGTATTGGACATGGGTAGCTAATAAGAAAGCAAGCACTGGAGTGAAGCCTGGAATAAAGATCAGGAAAGCAAAGGTTATGGGAGGTGGGAGTGGTCACTGGATACTTGGACAGCTTGACATGATTGACCTCATGGAGGAAAAAACCTAGAAGAAAAGCCACAGGGTGTTGAGGGAAAAGAAATAGAAAAGGGGGTTTATTGTCTCCTTGCACACATGCACAGCATTAGGTGAAAACATAGAAAGTGAGATTGCATATCTCACTATTGGTTACGGGTCAGGCTGTCATCTCACGTTAAATCATCTTACTCAACAAGCAAAATCTCTTGCTGAGTAACTTTTCTCCAAATGCTCAATTTTCTTTCTATCAATTTTTCCTACAACAGCAACTTTCTACTTGAGGAAAAGCTGATGTTTATGATTACACTTCCAAATGCCAAAGTTCCCCAAGAATCAAAACAGACCCATGATTACCTGGGAAGTATACTATTTTGAAATCTCTTGCGGCAAAAAAATCGATGGTTAGGCAAAAGTATACATAAATAGCAGTCAGCTTGGTGTCATTATCCCAAATACAAAATACATTTGGGGACCTCTTTTATGTGCTGAATATTTCATTCAGTCCTGCAGTGCAGTGACTCCCTAAACCTTCTCAAGCTGAGCTCTGATTTTGAGGCTCTAATTTGCTGTTGCTATGACATTGTTAATGTCTGAATTACTTTTTTTAACCACTTTTTTAGTTTTTTTCAATCTCTTGCAGAGGCATTCTGAAATAATGGGCATGAGCTGATCTTGTGGAACAGCCTGCATGTCCTCAAAAATAACAAAGAGTGTTCATTTTTACAAGCTTTTTGGCTGATAGAGTCCTGATGGATGGATAATTACAATCCTGACAGATGATAGCTTCTTAATTGGAGAAACCATAATCAACCTATCTGACCTAATTGAGATAATTTTGGCTTTGGTGGGGGAGGGGAGAAGGGTGGGGGCTATTTAATCTCAATTTTTTCTTAAATAATGACAATCAGAAAAAAATGTTATTAAAAACAAGAAACATCCTTGTTCTCTTATGCTTAATCAGGCTTTCAGAATTAGTATAATGTACAGGATAACATTAAGTTTCTCAGAAGTGAATTTATCAACGTACTTGCTTCGCAGATCTAAATGAGAAGGGCAAAATCTCTGTCAAGGTCAACCTTAGCAGAATGGCATTTTTTCCTCAGGAACATTTTTTGCAGGAGATGTACTTCCTTTAATGGGGTAATACCTTCCAATTGCTGGGCCTTTTAATAATGCACCATTTGCTGCCAAGGGTTTAAAGAGGATGTTTTTGGTCATTCTGAAGAATAGGTCAGCTCAGATCAGCCTCCCTGGGCTTTGAATCTTCCCTCTCTCAGATCAGCCGACCTGGATATGCCCATCCCTTTGAGACTCAGATGGCAGCAAACACTCCCATTTCACCTGAAACAGCAGCTACCCTAGACTGGCAAATATCCCTCTGCCAGGAGGGCAAGGAGATGGAGCCCAGGCTGTCTCTGCTGCTTTCTTGATGGGCAGATCTCAAGAGCCTTCTGAGCCTAAAGCTGAAGTGACACAGCTGAGGTCACCTGCTGTCAGCTCCGCCCAGCAAATGCATCCAGTACTAGCCCCAGTTCCTGTCCCAGCACGAGCCTGAGATAGACTCCAAAGAGGAAAAGGTGGAAAAGGGAGAGACAATCCTCTGTAATCAGTATTTTGCCTTTGGGGTTTGTCTCTGATTACCAAGGCTAAAGAAGTAGGAAGTGTTTAATGAGGGTTCCAACTTTAAAAAAAAGTACCAAGCTTGACAGAATGAACAGCATATTCTTAGTCACATAATTTAGTTTTAGGTGGTCCTGTGAGGAGCAGGATGTTGGATGTGATGAGCCTTCTGGGTCCCTTCCAGCTGATACCCTGTGCTTCTCTGATCCTCTAAGGCACTGTTAGGATTGTAGATGAAACTTTAGCAACTGTCACCACACAGAAGACAGGCAGGAGGCTGCTGATAGTGCTTGGAGAGCTGTCCTTTGCTGTCAGGTTTGCTGTCCTTTCCTGCCAGCTGCCAGGAAGGGGCTGATACTGGGACACTGGGAGATCCAATGCTCATGATCTGGGCTGTCCTGTAATGCAGCGGCATGTGTAGTAGTGATGCCTATTAATGGCACTGGCTTAAATTCTGACATATCAAGCAGAGATCCAAACCAGCTGCTCCCAAATGTTCATTCTAACAGGAGAGATGGTGTTTCCTCAATGCCCTGGCCAGATGTAGTCGGTGTCTTTTCAGTTCGATTTCTGCTGGGTGGCTCTAACCTGAGTAATTTCTTGAGCAAAGACTCCTCTCTCACTAGAGCTTTCTGAAGTCAATGAAAAAAATCCTATTCAATGAAAGAAGAACGAGTCCACAAATGTTAGAGTTTTGGGGCCATACAGAGTGCAAACCACTACTCAAAACCTAATCATCCTGTAATTGCTCTAAATATTTCCGTTCTTCAGTATCAGTTTTTATAGGTACATCTGAAAATAAATACTGCTCTTAGACAGTAACAGCTCAATGACATCTGAGTATTTCCAGGAACCTACACTATAAAAATGTCTGCCCATCACTGAAAGGAACACAGATCGACATTTCAGATAACAAACAAATGCCTTTGATTTTCTCTGTGTATCAAGGAACACTGATATTGTCTCTGTCTCCTGGGCATTCCTCAATGTGCCTCATTAGAACGTTATGAAATGTTGCTCTATTTGTTCTGTTGTAAAAAACCAAAACAAGCCCTGGGGCCAGATGGACTCCAAGGGAGCAGGATTCAGGCTGAGGATTGGCCCTGTGCATGGGGATGCTTGTGCCTGGCATGACTGGGACAAGGAGGGCTGGGAGAAGAGGGGAAAAAGGAAGAAACATTCCTTTGGCACCCTCCAATGTTTTCTTCCAATAGTTCAGCTAAAGAAAGCCCTAACCTGGAGCTGCTGCTCTTTAACATAGAAGCTTGACAAGACCAATTTTGCTGTGTAAACACACATCTGCAGGATTTCAAAGGTTTCAGTCTCTAAGAAAGAGGTGGAGGCAAAGGCAGCTAGAGAGTACTTTTAGATACTGTTGTTTTTCTTAAGTTGGAACTCTTAAGCTAAACAGATAGCTGAGAACATCTGAAAAACATCACAGGGACTCTACAGTCCTACTATGTTTTTTCACTTGATGAATACCAGGGAAAAGTGGGGGGTTTTTTGTTTGTTTTTTTTTTAAATAAACACTTGCAAAGAGCAAACCAGAGGTCCAAGGTTAAAACATGTGTGGAGAAACTTTCTATGGCTAATTTTGCCACTGCATTTAACAAGTATTTGGTGTTCACACGTACTAAGGAGTTTCCTAATTCTCCAAAGTGGTTATCAGATCTGCACAGACAGGGTGAACAGTCCTTAACACATTCACTTACAATACACAGAGAATCAGCCCACATCTCTCCTGCTATTCCAGATGCCAGTGTGTTAAAGAGGAATGTCTAATCCTGCCCTGTGCTAATCCCATCATGTTTGCTTAACCACATTAGTCCAGCTATTCCCAAGATCTTTCCCTCTACTATGAATAATCTTGAAGCTCAAGTGGCAAAGGCCCATTTCCATTTTAAGAGATTTAAATCTCAGCCACAAACTTAGATGTAGATTCATCTGGAGATCTACCAAATATGGACTCTTCAAAATTCAGTCCTCTCAGAAAGGTCAGAAGTGACTGGGATTGCAAAGTCTCCTCTAGCCTGGTAAGCTTGCTCTGAGTTGCCATGCTTTGGACTGAGTCCTGCCTTTGGACACAAGCTTCAACAGTGTCTTTTAATCCTGGTATTTCAGACATCATGATGAAATATTGCCTTGTGGACTCACATCAGCTTTATGTACAAATCAAAGTAACACAAAATTGCTGGCTTCAAGCCCTTGAAGATTTGCCCTGCATGATATAGTTAATACAAAACTCAAAAATACGGTGAAGGAACAAATTAGAGTGGCGTGAAATAGGATTGTAGTTACAACATCTAATTAGAAAGCACTGTGAATTATACACTTTTTATTCTATGTAAGCTGGTTATAAATAGGACAGCAAGATAGACCAACAAAAAGCTGCTCCTTGAAATCTGCAATGCAAAAGTATATTATAGGATCAGCTCTTTCACCAGAAATCGGAGCACTTTATGGACTTCCTGGCTCAAGCCCTGGATAGCTGACTCCCACGATAGCAGATTAGTTTCTCTGGTTCCACATGCCCAAATTAAGTATCTCAGCTTATATTTTCTTCTTGGTAGAGACTAAGGGGCTGTTGACAATATTTTTAAAGGTTGTGCTTAAAGATGAGCTGCTTTCACTGAGGAATCACCTCTCAACCTACTGCATCTGTATCAGCTTAGCAGATATAGAAGGTTGTTGATACAGGGAGTTCCTGGACCTAATGCTGTCTTCATAATGGGTATGGCTCTACTACCTGTTTGAAGACTTTCTCTCTGGAGCACCTGGATGTGGTGCTGGCAGCAGAACCTCACTGTGTAGGCTGCTGAGATTTAGCACAGCCTGCAAATGTATCTGCCTTCCACCATCTACACGTTAAGATAGAAATGGCTTTGCTGATACAGGTGTCTCAGAGCTGGCTGGCTCCAGCATCCCTGGGCTGATGTGTGAAGAAGGCAGGATGGCTGCTTTGGAGATGATGGCAATGTGCAAACCCAAAGGAACTGTCCCCTTCCCCTCTGGCACTGTGTGTTTGCTACAGCACCTCTGTTCTTGAAAGAACGCCTGGGGATTCCCTGTGCTGCCATCTCTGTGTCCTGGCATCATTTCTGTGAGACACACCAACTCTGTTTGACAGTTAATAAACTGATTTGGTTTTAGTTTTGTTTCGTAGTTGCCAATAAAGTGCCTTAGTGCCACCACAACAGAAGGACATCCATAAAAGCATGGGAAAAGCAGGGCTGGATTAGCCCTAGCCTTGTCTGGCTAATCTTTGCAGCCTGGCTGTCAATCTGCATGTGTGTGCCACCAGAACGGTGGGGGACTTTGGTTTTGTCTTGGTATGAGAGAGAAAAAACAAATAGGCAGGCCTGCCAGTGTTTCCTTCCTGACATCTCACCTTAGAGAGTGGAAAAAGAAGCCCAACTCCAGATAAACAGCCTTGAGCAGTGTGTATGGAACGAAAGGCTTCTGGCTTCTGCCTGTGCTTTCAAAGGGGTGCTGAGCAGCAGGTCTGTGCTCAGGGTGCATTGCCCTCTCTCCACAGAGGGGCACTGCAGCATTCTGAAGCCCAGGAATGAAGGCTTGGTGGTGAGGATGGTCCACGTGAGCCATCTGCCCTCTTGGACTGCTCCCTGCCATGTTGTGTGTTGTATCTGCAGAGGCAGAGCCTGCTCTTGGAGCCAAGCCATTCCCACTGATAACGGATGGGACAGCTTTAGTCCTGTTTATTTCAGCCTGTCCCAGCCAAAAGCTCAACTTGTGGATGAAAGGAATAGCTGTTCACAGAGCTAGGAGAGTACATGCAGATCTGACCTTTAGAACAACCTTTTGCAGTTACAGAGATGCTACGTTTATCACTCCACTACCTGCTATTCTATTTAGCATTCAGCTAGAATCTACTGCCCCTTTCTTTCCTCTAAGACCTGCAAACAACCATGTAAGGATCTTTGCTGGTGGCCCTGCACATTAAATTGGATTCTTTCCACACATCAAGCCCTTTATTTCTGACTGCTCCTAGCATATGTCCATTCAGATTTAGGTGCTGGTCCATTCTTCAGCTGCCCTGGATTTACAGCTGTAATTTTCTGTGTCTGCACGAAGATCCTGGTGGTTCAGCAAATTTACATTATGATGTCGGGTTCAAGCCCAGAACTATGGTAACCCTCAAGTCTCTGGCTCTGTAAGAATTTAATCTCAGTGCTACCATCTTTATCGAAGGCATTATTGGGCACTTTTCATTAGCAGTGTCCCTTTCCAGGCCAACTGAGAGGAAACAGAAATAAAGTTGGTGTCTCCCTGTGGCATACCTGGGCTCAGGCTGCTATTTGCAGAGGATACTTGAGCAAAGCTCACCTGAATCCTGCCATTTGTCTTGAGAGGAAGCAGTGATACTTACCCCAGCTCCTGCCCCAAAAGAGAGGAGCTGTCTGGTTCAGTGAGGAAGATCAGAGTGAAGTCAGCATTGCCTCTGCTCACCTGATAAGGCCCCACTCTTTAGCTCATAGCTGATCACTCCTCTCCAGAACAGCCAAGAGAAGAATGCAGTTCAGTGCTGGTGGGGGAGATTAGGGATGAACTGGAGACTGCCTGGCACTACTAAACCTCCTTTGTGGTTTGAGTGTAGCAAACTGATCAGTAACTCGTGGTCTGCACTAGGAGCTGCATAATCAGTATAAAGCAAAATCTGATTTTTCTGGCTCAAGGAACTTGTTGGACTCATTCTTTCCAATCCCAGATAATATCCTCCAACCTCTTATGGAAAAGGGCTTAGAACTGCACGGTGTGCTGAGGCTGCTTGATGTGTATAATAGTGTTTGCAAGGGTTGTTGAGGAGAACATCTGTTTACATCTGGAATTTAGCTTGCAGAAAGCTGGTGCTTTGTGGTGGTGTTGGCTCCTCAGCTCAGTTTTCTTCTTAAAGGGTCACTGGAGACTCTTGAGCACTGGAACAAATTTCTGGCAATCTCTTGGAGGATTTAAAGGCAAGTCAGATAATGATAGTGTGGACTCATAGGCTTCCCCTCCCCATCAGCCTTTACTGTTTATTTGCTGTCCACTCTTTCTTTGCAAAGCTGATAGCAAAGGAGAAAGGGACACAGTGCAACAGCCTGTTCACTCTCTTCATCCTTTGTGCTCTTGGATCAGCCTGGAGATACGAAGCTGAAAATGCATGCTGGCAAGCAGCACCACCCCAGAACTGTGGCCTCGGCTGCCCAGGATTTTAGGGGACCGATGTTAGTGGTGAAAAGGCAGCTCAGGGCTGCTGCTGCCTATGTGGATTACTATTAGCAGCTCTCTCCTCATCATCTTTCTTCTTTTTACAAGTACATCAGTTGATCATTCTTTCTGGTAATTTAAAATGTGGAGGGCATGGCTTGCTCCTTGGCCATGCTGTGCAGCAGTGCCTGGGGCAGGACAGTTGGAGGTGTCTGTGTGGTGGTGTGGCTGGCTTGTGGCTAAAGGCAGCTGGGGCACACTGAGCCCAGACACTGCATGAGCAGGGCCAGACTTTGCACCCTACAGCTCCTTCAGGAATGGGAAAGGAGAGCCAGAAAAGGGATGTCACCTCAAGAGGTGCCTTTTAAGCTGATTCAATGTCTGTGCATGCAACCCATGACTGAATAATCACAGCTGTGGTTTAGATCTGGTGCCTCTTAGTTTCTGAAACCTCATGGCCCAGGGAGCCTCGATGCTGAAATTGCTCAGAGTCCTCATGCTGGAGGACAAGCTTCCTCCTCCTGGTATGTGGTGCAGGGCTTTAGGGTTGGGATTGTTTTAAATGTGTGAATTTTTTTATTGCATAACTAACAAGAAATAGAAGATACTCAACACTTGGTCCACAACAACATAAAGATCATCTGATCCAAAAGCTCAGCCCTGCAGAGCCTTACATGCTGCTACAAATCATCCTAGAGCCTTCCCTGAGGCTGTTCTTGAAGAGAAAGTTGAGGATATAAGGATTTTTGCCTATTCACTGGTCACAAGACTTGCTTGAACTTGGCTCACAATCCACCGTAATGCTGAATATGGTCTTTTCAGCCTTGGTATGACTTTTGCCTCTGAAGCAAATTAAATAAAGAAGGCTGCAACAGCAGCATGCACACCCCAACTGCAGACAGCAGATTTAACCTTGTGCCATTTCCTGGGCGAAAGAACTCGTAAGTGGAAGTGAGTGTGGGAAGACTCAAAAGCCACAGTTATGAAATGCAGAACTTGAATGCACTAGAAAAAGGTGTCCATTGTGGTGGGAGCTGCCTACAATGTGCATTGAGGGCAGCTGAAGTAAGACAAAAACGTATTTAAAACCAAGGAACTCAAATGAGGACAGCATAGATACCACCAGTTAGAAACATGCCCATGGCAGAGGAACTTGGCAAGAGAAAAGCTTTCTAAAGCTTATAGGACCAATAACAGCAATTACAAAGAATAAAATCTGGAAGAAAAATGGCTGTGAGACCTTTGGCTAAAGTGCTGGTAAGGAAGAACTAGCCTAAAATTCCCCTGTCTTTGGCATCCACAGTATCACACCACACCTCCAGATAGGCTGTGTTGCAAACCTGCCCTGCAGAAAAGAAAAAGATTCCACAAATGTGATGACATGTGGAAGGGAGAAACAGAGGTGAGACCCGCTCCTCACTTGGAAGAAATGAATTTGTAACTTTACAGAACTAACTCAGACTCACTGTATGGTTGCTACTGGTGCCTCTTTCTTCTCAGAAAAAAAACCATCTTCCATTGCCTGTAATATCATCTACCAGCACTAAAAGCTCTCACAATTTTAAATAAAAACACGGTAAAATTGGCAAGCCAAACACTTTCCTGCACTCAGAAAACACTACTTCTCTGCCATTACCTCCTTTTGCTTGGCTTTGATGGCACAGAAAGAGACATGGGTGGGAGAAAGGCCGAGCTGTGATCCAAAGGGAGTGAGCATGGCTGTGTCCTGAGGTTTCTCCTCTGAAGCACAGCAGATGCTGGCAGTTAGAAGGGAGCAGGATGGGGCCATTTCTCCTTCCCAGACATGTAGAGGGTTCTTTTGGAGATGTAATTCTGCTTGTATCCTCTCTCGTTACTGGATGCTCCTTTTCCTCTGGGCAGTACAGTCCCCTCCCATCCTTACTGGTAAAATCTCATTAAACCGGATGCGATTTCTCTGGAGGACAGTCTTGCTCCAGTTTTACTGTCAGACTATAAGGAGTAACTGTTTGTATTCAACACATCCAACCTGATTACCCAACTGAACACCTGTAAGGTGTATTCAGCACTAAAGATTGGCTTAGTACCCTCCTTTACATTAAGGAACAAACATCTGCCTGGGGAGGTTCCAAATACAGAAAGATGGGTAACAGCCACATAGCTACCCTGAGCATCTACTGTAGCATTGCTCCTGTGTATCACTTGAGTCTCCATTCCCATCATCTCAGTATAAATCAAGAGTAATTCCCCACTAATCAATGAAGCTAATCTAGTCTTGAACCAATCTGTAGGCAAATGAGGACTTAATTATACATAGACAACCTGGGGGAATTATTTCTTAGTAAGGGAAAAGTATCTAGCAACAGTCTCACCGTCAACACAGATACAATGTGTTGCAAACCAGAAACTCCTACAGCCCTGGAAAATGAATAGCACA
Source organism: Anthoscopus minutus (assembly GCA_013399455.1). Classification (NCBI taxonomy): domain Eukaryota; kingdom Metazoa; phylum Chordata; class Aves; order Passeriformes; family Paridae; genus Anthoscopus; species Anthoscopus minutus. Next base: position 209,097 of record VWYI01014803.1, on the reverse strand, counting down.
GCAAAAAGGAGGAAATGTGTTCAAAGCCTGTGGGTGAGATCTTCTTTGGCTCCTGAGTGGGTTTTGACACTCGGAGAGGATGTGCTGTGCCGCCTGAAGCGATTCCGGGGTGATGTGACGCAGATGTGGGTCTCTGGTGGGGAAGGCCGAGCTGTCCTGGGGCCCCCAGTAACTATCCAAACCCCTAAACCAGACATAGGCTAATCCATGTATCCTGCACTTTTTTCCTTCACATTTTCTCTCTGACTTTGACCACTAGGCTGAGCATTGCCAAGGTGCAAAGTCAGACTGTTGCACAGCAGATCTTGAAGCTTTGTTGTTTCTAACCTTCATGTGAGACTTGATTCTTTCCTTCCTTTCAATGAAACACTAAGAACTCCTGCCCAGTCACCTGCCACAGCAATTCTGGCCTGGGTAATGGCATCTTTGAGCTCCTGCAACCCAGGGTGAGACTAGTCCCTGCTGCACTGCCAGGCACCCTCACATCCGACTCAGTGGGTGAGGCTGAGGTCAAAGCAGTAATTGTAGCAGCTAAATGAGTTCCCTTATGGTATCTTTAATCAGTTATTACCAAGGTACACAATACTGATTAATAGCCTCAGCAAAACCTGTGTTTGAGTAATAAAGTCTTCATATGTGGCAGACATTCTGCCATCCCCATGATTGATGCAGTGCAAGGGACACATTTGAGGTGCCACCATCCCACTGTGCCTCTCTGTGAGGGAAGGCAGCTGTCACACTCTCTCCCCAGCTGGCTGATCCAGCCTACGAGAAGCAGCTGCTCACTCTAGAGGGACCTAGTTCCTCTTGGGTGGTGTGGGGCTTGGGCACAGCATCAGCACATTTTAGCTTCCTTAAGGGTAGCAGTGAGCTGGGAGCTCTGCGTCCTCGCCTCACCAGCTCAGCAAAATTCCCCTTTTGGAAGGATGGGACTTCATGGCCACAGGCCATGAAATGGCTCCGCTGCTCCAGTGTGTTCCCTTGTCTGGGCTCATTTCAGGGTGTGAAGGGAGCAGGCTGTCAGCGAGGCCTCACACACCTCCCTGCTGAAGCTGACAGTGGAACCTGCCCTGAGAGTGCAAGGTGGCTGAGCGCCAGGGCCCAGTGTGCCCTTGGACCTGGCACTCCTGCAAGGGCACCTGACATCGTGTCCCTTGGGGGTTGAATAGTTTTGGGGCCTGTGGCCAGAGCAGACCATGGCAGAATATTGTATCCTGAGTTTATGAGCATCTGCTGTAAGCAAGGAACATGTTCCATGTTCAGTGTCCCTCCTCTCTCATGTCTTTGGGCACAGCAAAGCAGCTGCTCACCCTCTCCCTCCTCCATCTCAAGCTGTGTCAAGCCCAGCCTGCCTGTGGTCCTGCCATATGGGAGCAAAGACCACCCCTCACCACCATCCCTGAATAAGTATCATACAACAAAGCCAAGGGATAGATCCAATGTTTTATGCCTTTTTGTGAGTTATGCATCAGAAATCTGTTGAAGGCCAGGAATACCCTATACAAATGTTTTCATTTTACATCTGAAGACATTCAAATAATGGGAACATCATAGAAGGCATGTGGAAAACAAATATTTTTAATGGCATTCCTGAAACTGGTGAGTAAGCAGCATGACTCAGCAGTGCTTCCCAACATTTCCCAGAAGAGATGGAAATAAATCTACTTAATAACTGACATGTATTTGAAATGTGCTGAGGAGTTAGTAGTTATCTGCAATTGCTGTTTGGAGAGCTGACTTGCAATCCCACCTGAAGGCAGCATCCTGCCTATGCAAGGCTGTGGCCAGATGGAACCTGAACTTCAGTCTCAAACATGGTGGTGACTTTCTGGAAGGACTTCAGAAAGTGCCTGATCAGCCGTGCAGTCAGAAATATGTAGAAGCATCTTTGAAGACTCTGCCATGTCAGTATTTAACTTCAGTGCCTCCACTGTGAGTACATCAAATACCTAGATGTATTTTTTTGTCCTGGCTTACAAGCACTTCAATCCCTTTATGGACAGAAAGGCTCTAGTGAAGGACAGACAGTATCTGCCTGTGTTCACCAACACCAGATGCCACCCAGGGCAAGGCCACTGCCACCTGCTCTGTGGGGAGTGGCTGTGCTAAGCCCCGATTGATAAGATGGAATCTGCCTTGGCCTGGCTGTGCCATCCACCAAGAAAGAGTGAATGGAGTGTGCAGCCAACTCTCTCCTGACCCTGACCCAGGAGCTGCCAGGAAACCCCTTTTCAAGCAACAAAGTTTTCCCCTTCTCAGGGTTCTGCTCCATCTGCCAGATATTTTTGAATGCTGTATTTTGTGCTGTCCCACTCTGGTGCTTTCCAGGGACTCCCAGAGAGGCAGTCTTCCATCAGCATCTTGTGGGAACGAAAAGCAGCACTCCACCTCTCATTAATTTGATGCAAATATTACAGTCCCACGTCTGCTTCACTGTCCCCTCTGTGCCTGCTCCTGTCACACCACAGCCCTAGCAGCCCTAACTGTGGCTGCATTTGAATAACCAATCTCAGGTATAACAAAAACAGGGGAAGGCAGGCAGCCCTTCTTCCAAGGAAAAGGAATGGGCAGGGTTTTCTTCTTTCCAAACTAAAAATATTCCCTGCATCATCCAAAAACTCAGTATCAAACACATAAAGCTCATGGAGGAAAAATACATCCTTCTCTTGGTGAAAAGAGAGCTTGCACACAAGGAGGAGGAAAGCCTAACCTCCCTATGGCACGGGGTCTGCATTTTCACAGATGAACAGGGGTGTTGGACAGTTTTAGGGGAGGTGAGGATCCTTCTCAAGGATGTTTTGGAGGACTAGGGTTGTTAGTTTCTCAGAAATCAAGCCTGAAATGGCAGTTGGCAGAAACACCATGAAAAATTAACATCTCTAAAGATGGAACTGCACCTGAAGAGGCTGTGTCTTCTACCACCTAGGGAGCGGACAATGCCAGGAGAACTCATCACAGATGCTTTTCTGCTGGTGGTTGGCTGAAGAGGAAGGTAATACCCCTAATTTAAAAATTACCTTTTCGGTATTTTCTATTTTGACTGATCCTCCCATACACAAATGTCCTCAGACCTCTCTTATCACTCCACTCATCTAATAGCCAAAGGGATGGGTAGTCCTTCAAGTGCAGACTGTCCTGATTTCTCCTGATATGATGGAGAGAAGAGGGAAAACACTATGAGCCCAAGCTCATCTTTGACTTTAATTCTCTCTCCTGGCACCAGTGACTGCTGCCTTGTCCTCTCACTGTGTCTCTCTGGGAATACTCTGTCACCATCTTCTTTAAAGCCTTCTTTAGGTGGGGAAAGATGTGATTAGACACTGGAACTTGGAGTTGGAAAGAGGTGACTGTGGTCTCTCTCTTATCAATGATCCCCTGAGACATCTCTTTATCTTCTGCTTTTCTTCAAAAGAAAATTAAAAGGTTAGTTTTAATTGATGGAATCTGTTCTGGTCAGTGCTTTTGTAGGACATTTTAAGACTCATCTCAGAATTAGGAAGGTGTCATGGACAGAAAGTATCAGCAACCTACAGTGCCTGGCTGATGCCAAGTGTTCACCAAAGAAACAGATCTGGTGGCATTTTAAGGTGTGACCACATCTCTTATTCTCATCTGGCTCCCTTAGAAATGACACTGAAGTGCTTCACAATACTTTTTTTTCCCCAGAAATGTGTTTCTTAGGAACTGATTTCTGACTGCACAGAGGGTCTGGAAGAGCTGGTGAATTTCTATTCCACCCTGTCCCCTGACTGCTGCCCATTCACCATTGGCATCCAGGAGAACCCAAAAAGCAGACCCAGTGTTTACTTTAGAGTGAGGGTTGCCATGCCAACATCATGGCTATCATCCTGAAACAGGACCAATGTGAAAAACATCAAGCTGGCACATCAGTGCTCAGCAAGGTGGCACTGCCTTGCACATGACACACGTTTCCAACGTGCTACGCGACTGCCGCCCACTCTCCCTGCCTGCTTTTGGATCCATTTCAAGCAGTCTTTTTCATTCTTTAGGAATTTTAACTAAAACTGATACATTGGGCCACCCTGGGGAAGTTTGGGTTTTTAGAACTCTTCTGAGTGACTGACAGTCTTCTGCTGAAAGAAAGGTTACTGGTACAGCCTCTGGTGCAGCACTGGCCAAGTGGTTCATTCGCTTGCCTAGAGCATCCAGCTGATCCTACTATTACTACTACATTTTCTGGCCATGATGTGCTTATAGCCATGACTCCAGCAGCTTTTTCTCATTTCTGATCACTATCTTTATTAGCAGCATGACTACAGCAAAGCAGACACTGGTTCTGGGGGATCTTTTTTGCCATGTGAAGATCACCATATGTTACAGACTTGATGATTGCAACTCATCTCTGTAGGAGCACAGAGCCAGGCTGTACTGCTGTTGCTGCTGCAAGCAAGGTCTCTCAGGTTCAGCCATAGGTCACAGCTGACTTGGCTGGGATCCCTTCTGGTTATGACAGAGTTTGATTCTCCCTAAGAGGCAGAGCAAAGGCATTGAAGTAGACTGTTTCAAACTCTTTCAGATGGAACAAAGTGCTATCCTAAACTGCCTTTGTGCTCTGCTGTTAATTTACTGCTATAATTTATTAAGAAAGATCATATCTTTTCAGGGGCTCCAGGGGTTTTCAAAGCAGGAAAATATATTAGTGGGATGTAGAAGCTGCTGCTTTGGTTAGAGAGACTCCAGAGATGGTGGTGTAAGGCAGGTGGGTCATGCCCTGTGACCACGCAGGCAAAGCTTACTCTGGGCTTTCCCTTGTTCTTTGCTGTCTCCCTCTTTCTCCCACACCCTCATTTTGCAGTAAAGGCTCCAAATACATTGGCCATCTTGGCTGGCAACCACAAGCATTTCTTGAATGAGCCAACCATCACCCTGGCAACAAGGCAGGCTGTGACAATAACAAGTGCTTTCCTCTCTGTTTCATTTTTCCCACCTCTCAAGAAATGCCCTGCCCTTTCTTTGTTCCTCACCTCTCAGGAACATGAATAGCAACTGAACTGTGCCTTGTGGAAGGACCAAGAAGGAGGTGTGTGAGAAAGATGGCTTCAGCTTTAATTGAAAAGTGACAGACCTCTACAAAGTGCAGGCTGAAATATTTGTCCTGGACTGTTACTTGGGTGTTTGTACTGGGTCTTATACAGTACAGTAAATATAATTATATTTGAGCTGTGACTATTGCAAGTAGACATTGTCTGCAGCCGGCTATCAGGACAAATGCTGACACCAGGTAAAAAATGGCATGTCTAGTGCCACCTCTTTATTGCATTTTCCCTTTTCTTTTACGCCATTCTGCTATTCTGTAAAACAGCTTTAAGTTCCCATCACTCACAACAGCAGATCAGCAAGGACTGGCTGCATCCTCAGTCAAGAAGCACAAGACCAGGAATCCTGTGTCCATCCCCTCGATCACCCAGCTAGCTAACAGAGGCTTCCTACCAGCACAGCAGTGCCTGATTAACCTCAGCTGCCCTCCCTGAAGTTATTAGCAGCCTTTTTGCATTTCTGAGAGAGCTTGGGTTGGGGACACACACAGTAGGAGCCAGCTGGTCTAAACAGATACCTGACTCAAATGAAGCAGCACAGTATCTTGAGCTGACAAGTACAAAAAGCCAGTTACTCAGGAGCAGATCTTATGAAAGAGAGATCCTCCCCCACACTGCTCCCTTCCAGTGCCTGGAAGGCAGCAGGTGACAGCGGCTGCAACTTTGCTCCTGCCACTGCCAAGCAAGAACGAGAGGAAGAGAGGAAGAGGGCAGCATCTAAAAGCCCCTTCTGGCATGTGTAGAGGGGAAGGGGTTGGAAGCACCACGTTTCTACAGGCACCTCTCTGTTCAGAATCAGATTTGACACAGACTTCTTTGCCAGCCACCCCGGGTGGGCTGTTCAATTACACTACAGAAGAGTTTTTTTTAAGGCTACTAGCCAGTATTTTAAAATGTCCCAGCACATCTTTGTTTGGCTCACAGTTCAGGAGTTGCAGGCTGTACACAGCAGAAGGTCACCATAGACATACTTTGCTACAAAGTCCAAAAGAAAAAAAATCCCAAACAAAATATTTTAACACTTTATCAGCTTTTTAGTTTTCCCATTCATAGATGAAGCAGAGACATGTCCAGACTCACACTGGGAAGAAGTTTGATGTGAAGGTCACTGCCTGCCACCTCTAGACGCGAAGTGCTAAACCTGTGGCCTCTTGCCTCAGACACTTGGATCTGAGACATGCAACTAATATTTGCATTCTCTGTTGAGTACTTTCTAAACAATTTCAGCCTGTTTGTCTGGTTTATGAAAATATGAGCATCCTCTACAGCTGCTTTCATACCAGCCTGCACAGGGCAGGATGTTCATTGCAGCCTGGGACCAATCCAACCTGAAGACACCCCACCAGGTCCCCCAGCCTGGCTGCATTTCACCCAAGTAGGATTGTAAGTCTGCATTTCCAAGCAGTTTCTGGGGTCAGCACTGACCCACAGAGGAAGAGACTTTTTGCTTCTTCTGGCTAGGGTTTCTGAAGCCAGACTTTGGAACCAGATTTTCAAACAGAGATATGAAAATCTACCCTTACCCTGCCCTTCCTACTTGATCCTTTCCAAACACTTGGACTGACTTCTAGATTCCCAGTTTCAAACCTCCATTTCCCATTTGCTCTGTCTGAGTACACGGAAATGGAATCAGTGAGGAGCTTGTTTTATTAATACGTTTGCACTTTAGAGGACCATTTAATCCACAGGCTACATGTTACAGCCTGACTCTTTCCTGCCTGTTAATCTGATTATCAAGGTAAGGACTGAGTAGTGCTCTACAGACCAGCTGGAGAGTCCTGAGTAGGCAGGAGAAACTAAGCCTCTGCCTCTCTTCCTGTGTGTAACCCCTTGGCTTGTCAGGGATCCAGACCCAGGGCAGTGGTGGCCCTGGAGATGAGCAACACCCACAGATGCCACTTCACCTGCAGCTGGCTCCTGTCTCCGCACTGACTGCTCCTTTTCTGCCCACCCTCTTGTAACACACAAAGGACTTGTGACTTTGCACTTGCACAGCTTTTCTGGAGTTTCAGCCTGCCCTTCCATGCTGTGATAATGTGCTGTGAGCTGGCAGGATGTGCTCCTGCCTCCCGCGCTGAAGGACATGAAACAAGGACCTGGGTGCTGCCCACGGCCACGAACCTTTTGTGAGCCGGGCAAAGCTGCAAGAAAACTCACTGCCCTGAACAAGGAGCACACATGAAAGTGAAATCCAACACGAAGATTGTTCTGTTCTCAACCTGGGGACAAGTCCTTATCAGCAGAGGGTCAGAGAGACCTGGAGCATATGCTTTTTGTGATTTGTCTTTTTACGTCCACTTCCTACACTGATCTCACTTTGACTGCCAAAAGCAAGGGGATTTAGTCTTCCCCCAGTCTTTTCATTTCTATTAGACAAAATACTGGAAGTACAATTATGGGCAGGAGAAAAATGAGAACAGTAAGAGGATTTGGTTATTTTCTCTCAACAAAAACATGCATTTATTAAATAGGGGAGGGGTTTTTTCACTTTGAACATGATCAGGGTGCCATTTGGAAGGGATAGGGGTGAAGATCCAGAAAGTGGGATAGGGGAAGCAGTAATAGCCAATAGTCTCTGTGGAAACCTGTCCCAGGCCCAAGTCTCCTCCTTCCCAGCTGCAGAATCAGGCTGGAGCAGCCACAGACCTGGCTCCTCTTCCTGAGCTCCCTTCTCTTGGGGGCTTGAGGATGAGTAGGGGAAAATCCCCCACTAAAAGATTTGCATTGGAAACCCTTGGCTGAGGAACGACTTTTAAAATAGAAAAGCTTTGCCTGAAAAGGGATGAACCATGTACTGTAATACTCAACAAATCGCCTGTTTAATGGCTTCTCTTTATAACAGCTGTGCATTAATAACAAAAGCAGGGCAGCAGAAGCCATGTGCTTCTTTGTAAGATTAAAATAAATACTATTTCATACTAATACCAGCAAATTTCTGTGCCTAAGAGAAGGGACCAAACTGAAGATCACAGCCTGAGAGACTTGGTTTCCTTCCCCTTTGGTGCTGGATGAAGAAATATTTCTGCCATTTATGAAGGGAACAGACACACTGAATCACCCTCTCAGACAGTGGTTTGGTTTATTGTAGTTTGTGGCAGGCTTGTCTCACACAGTCAGCATGACACCATTGTAAGATAGGAGTAATTCCTCCAGAACTACATCTTAGGGGAAGCTAGGCTGGGGAGAACTTAATCTAACTCTTTACTTACATAACACAAGATCCCTACTGCCATAAAGCATAAATTGAAACAACAGTGGTTTACACTAGACATAAGGAGAAACTTTTTCATCATGAGGACTGTAAGAGCAGTGGAGCAGGTTTTCCAAAGAGGGTGTGCAGTCTCCGTCCTTGAATGATTTCAGACCCATCTGGGTAGAGCCCTGAGCAACCTGGTTTGACCTTAGACTTTACCTGAGCAGGGGTTGGGCTTGACACCTCCTGAGCTCCTCTTCAGCCTGAGTTATTGTACAACCATAGGAACATTTGGCATTTTTTCCACAGGGATATGAACGGACACAACATTTTGTTCAGCCCAGTACTCCACCTCTCGTTCCTGGCAGCCCTGATAACAGCTCTCCTCCTCCACACCCTACACTGTGCCAGGCCTGGCACTAAAGCAGTGATGAGTTTTCCCTCCTCAAATTAGGATTTGGGCATTAAAAAAAAAAATTTTAAAATGTTACATTTTAAAGCTGTCTGCCACAGACTATTTATCAGACATGGAGAATGACTTGTTTCTGTTTTCCTAGGCATAGGTTTTAGCTGAGCGAGATACATTGCCTGGCTGAGAGCTGAGTCACTGAGTAATCAACAGATTAATGTATTCTGTTTGAAAGCCATCAGCATTAGTTCTCGGCAAGCTCACAAGAACTCCATTATGGTATCATCTCCACGTTTGGGATGGAAATGTCTCCAGGATTTAGAGTTCCTACGGGAAAATCCCTAGATGCAAAGAAATCAAAGTACCTCTTTGTGATTGGGAGAAATAAGGTACTTCCTCATACAGTAACACCACAGCAGGATTTTGGCATCCTTTCTAGTGAATGCTTTTATTATCAACCCTCAGATAAGGAGTTTGGAGTATGTTGTACATCTGTCATTTGATAGCTACCTAAAAATAGTTGTGACCAACTCACTGGCATACAGGACTTTGCCTCTAGCAGGTCATTAATTTGAAATTATTTTATTTCCAGTAAAATCAAGAAGTTTTACCTTGTCTTGGATGGCAGCATGCAAAAAGGGTGGGTTTGACTTCACTCTAGGGTTCTGAGTTCCTCTGTGTGGGCTTGGTCTGAGCCAGAAATGCAATAAAGCAAGGCAGAGGCTGGCAGGGGCACCTCACAGAGGAGCCACTGTTTAAAAATAGGGAGCTGGTGAAAGTAATCACAGACTAGCAACTGTAAAAGGACAGGCTGGCCTAGGTGTGTGGTACAAGAAGGCTGCCAAGCATCACATAACTGTTCTGATAAGACAGATGCCAATGCTGCTGCCTAAGAGCCTGTCCATACCAACCTCCCTGAAGTACTACATCCCCTTGTTTGCAACCAAAATTGCTGCTTGGGTATACTTAAATGGGGGATGTGTGAGCAGAAACCAGTCAAGCCCCAATCAAATTAATCCTAAAAGCAGGCTGGTGGAAGGGCTTTGAATGGCAGCAAGACTTCCTGATTCATCAGTCCATGCAGCCTGTGTGTCCAGCATATGCACAGGAGACAGGATGCAGGACATGTTCTCACTGTTTTCTTAAATCTATCAGTAGATTTGTCTAGGCTGTCCCTAGACAACAGATTATTTTTCTTCCCTGGCCTGACTAGTGCCAGGGCATGAGAGATTGTGGCTTTTGTGACACAGTGGTCCCTAGGGCTACACTTCCCAGCATAAGTGCACAAATGGCACACCACATACGATTGTGTCTCTGTTGTACAAAATGCATGTGCAGGAGGCCTACAACAGTGAGGTAAATCTCCCCTCCCTCCTTATCCCTCTAAGGTACTGAGATTGTGCAAATGCCTGCTGTTCATGGTCTGGAGCCTCTGGGTGCTCAGCTGTCTGTACCCAAGCCGTGGTGATTTTAACTTACCCGTCGTTCCTTATCACCGTACTCAATGCCCAAGGTATCCATGGCACGGACAATCGCTGCCAGTGACTGTATAGTGTTGCTGTAGACCACTGGCTTGTACTGCTTCACATCTTCTCCAGAGAAGCCATCCTCATGGATGATCCTGAAGAAAATGAAAAGGACAAAAAACTCTTGAGAACGTAATTTCAGTGGGAGAGACATTTAAAAGACAGCTGTGTGCTTCTGAAGAGCACATCTGCTGGCTTGATTCGCTTAACTTAGTCAGCATTTCTTTTTAAACCTTTCTGGTTGTTCACCAATAGTGTGTCTGAGCCCAGTGCTGGAATTAGCATCCCTTTTGCTCTCTATCAAGAAGGTTTTGTGCACAGTTGGTGCATATGGTACCTCACCTCCTTCCCAAATGAACTGCAAATGCTGAAGCCGAGAGCACCTTGCGTTCGTATGCTCAGCAGTCACAGGGGAGAGGTTTCCAGGTCCTACATTACCTTCCCAGTCAAGGTCTATAGACAAATGACCATCAGATCACATCTTAGCCACTGAAACAAGTGATTGAAACTCTCTAGTTCTTGTGTAGTCCTTTTAGTAGTAGTAACTCCTGGAGTATCTTATAAAAGGAACCAGAGTCGAAATATCCCTGTACACATGGGGACTCAGGCACGGAGGGGAGAAGTGTCTTAGTTAAGAAGCACTTAAAATACTTACCCTCCACACTTCCTCCCTCCTCCTTCTCTCTCCTTTAGAATAAGTGCTGAGGTTTTTTTGCTTCAAGGAATGTTATGTTATCCCTTCCCCAAGCAAGATGGGTATGGAACCCACAGTCCTGCCAGTTCTGCATGCAGGATGCTCTGTGCAATGGTCTCTGTTAAACTCTATGAAGGAACTATTTGACGAAGAATGTTATTGCAGCCCCTTGCTCAAGTCAGAAGACTGACCCCTGTAATTTATTCATCTTTAAGTAACTCCAGAACTAAGTCTGGATGTGTCTCCAAAAACAACTAGGATTTGCAGAATTAATTGTCTTTGACAATAATTCTTCCCAGTGATGACACAAGTTATGTCTTAAATGTCAGAAGAAAGGATGATCTGCTTAGCTAAAATGAAATCCTTGTTTGTTCATCCTCAGATATCACTGGACAACAGAGGGTCCTTCAGTAACAGATCTGGTCTCTGATAAAACCTAGCACCCTTTCTGTAACAGGACTTCTGATTCCTTTTTTTTTCTAAATCAAATACACACCATCAAAGGTCCTGACAAGTGCTGGCATCCCCTGGGAGAAAGGGAGCACTAGCTCACACTGTGAGCTTGCAATAGATACAGTGCTAGGATGGAGAACGGGGCTGGATGCCAGCCCAGTGTTATTAACAGATGACTTCATGAAGAACAAGGCTCGTAGAAACAAGCTGACCAAGACAGAGATCTCCTTCCCCTGATGTGAAGCTCACAGAAAGATTTTCTAATACGAGTGACTGACTCTGCTGTCCCCAACACAACCTTTTCTTACTCAACACTGAACACTGAGCCCCTGGGAGGAGTTGCTCAACAGCCCCTGAGTCCTGAAAATACATGACTACCAGCAAAGACAGCCTCAGAGAGACAATAATTCAAATCAATTAGTGACCAGGAAATTTTTAGGCTACTTATCTGAGGAACTGGGAAGAGCCCCCTGCTTGGGTACCCTCCAGCAAAGGCAAATGGTGCTGTTGTGCTGGAAACAGCACAGAGGGCTGCTGCTTCCCCTCACCTAAGCTGAGGAGAACAAAGGTGGATGAAAATCTTTCTGAGTAAAAAATTAGTAAATCAAGGCTTGCCAATTTGCCCAAAAAATTTCAATAGCTTGTTTTGATTTTGATGGAGTTATGGGCAACAGCAGATCTTGTACTCTGTAGCTTTTATTTTCTGTGAATCCAGTGATTGTGGTGAGGTTTGAAACAGTAGCATTTGAGTGATGGGGAAGGAGGCAGGGCAGCAGAGCCATGTATCAGCACTGGATCTCATGGATCACTTACTGTTACTCAGACAAGTTGCTGAACTTCTGGGAAATGTGCTCTTTGCCAAAAGGAGCAGTCAACCCAAAGAGTTATGGGTGGCATGAGGCAAAAGGATCCACATCAATTCTGTCTGAATTCAACAGAGACAGTACAGCACCACTTCCTCCCAGCTCTGAGCACGACAACAAGAAGCACAGCAGAGCAAGGGTCCCACGGGAGACAGGCAGGCGGTTTGTGAAAGGAATAATTCATTCTTTCTGGATGGTTGGCTCACAGCTGGATTTTGGAGCAAGCAAGATTAAATTCTGGGTTTTGGGCAACTGAGAGAAGGAAACATAAGAGGGGGAAAAGAAAAGGGTGAGGACAGGCACAAGTGGCAGTGTAATGGCCTCAAGAGGATGCTGCTGAAATTTGCTTGGTCCAGCTGGAGGAGATGGGAGTGATGCTCACAGCTTGGGCTGGATTTGTTTCTGGTTTTTACTGACAGGCATCAACTCAGGAATTCAGAAGGCAAAAAGAGGGCTGAACAGCTGTATGGGGAAAGAGGTGAGCTTAGGTTTCTGGTCTTCCTCAGAGTTTAGACCATTTCTAGCTTTGTGCCATGAAGTTGGTGCCTGACATTTTCACTTCTAAATACTCCAAGCCAGTAAATTCCCTATTGAGTAACAGGCTCTTTGTGCTGAAGGGGCAGGATGAAGGGATGGAGAGTGGCTCTGGGATCCTTCAGTGAACACACTGCAGCTGGACAACAATGCTGCTGTCATTCAAACACAGAAGTAAAACTGGAACTTTTAAAGGCGGCAGAGAGAGCATGTCAGTTGTTTGTATGTAAAATCTCTCAAGAAGGCAGCCATGGTGACTGAAAGTAGCACTGTGGATGCCAGTATGGAAATAGAAGTAGGAAGTACCTATGCATTAAGGCACTGCACTGCTCATGCAATGAGCATATTACCTAATATCTGAGTGAGGAAATACCCCTGACTCCTGTTCCAAAGCCTGCTAGGACACTGAACTGGCTTATTGTCCTATATGCTTTTCACAAACATTTCTCCATTTGCTTGCCTTGATGATATAATGGCTCCAATCCTGTAGCAGCTTTTTCCATAGTCCTTTGGAAATGTTCATGCTGCCACTCATCTGTCTGGGATACATCTTTCTTCTTGCCTGCTGTTGTGCTTTACTGTCTAGAAGATGTTTAAAGCACCAACACTACTCCTGGGAGGTATCTTGCTACGGGACATAGCTTGAGCCAGCTCCTGGTGCCACAGGACACAAGAAGCAGTGGGGTTTTTGTGCTGTGGTGAGCTGTGACCATTAAAAACACACAGGTCTAGGAACTAACAGAAGCAAGCAGCATGCCAAGACTGTAAGGTCTTCACAGGTTCAGGCAGGGTGGGCTACTCCTTAATCAACCTGCAAATTATGGGAGCAGAGGGCTTTCAGCACCAAAAATGGGAATCTTCTGTTTTCTAAACGGCATGTATTTTTCCTAGTGTCCAAATTACAAAGGAAACGGCTGCAGGAAGGTTCCTCTTTGCCATGCTAGAACTGGTTATCTCCAGGGCAAAGGAAGAAAAGGGATTTAAGAGGATCCTCAGGGGCTGTGGAGGGGGAGAAAGTGCTGTAATTTTAAAAAGTGATTCTGAGCAATTAAAAAGCCATTTCATTCACCAAGTGACTAATAAAACACTGTGCTCTGATTAGAATGGTGAGAGACAACTGAAGCAACCTGATTGCCTAAGGTACCCATTAATGCCTGCTCCCCATCCCTCAGCTGCTAACTGCAAAACCCATACATTGGCATGTTGTGTTGTTGAACTCATTTCAGAATGGCAATAACAGGCAGGTATTTGCTGGAGAAAATGGTTCCACTGCAGAGCAGATCTTCTGCCATCCCCTAGCAAGTCATTAATCATGAAGAAGTGCCCAGTGCCTCAGCAATTATTGCTTAATTACAAAATAAATGAAATACTTGGAAACAGGGGGTGCATTCTGCATAGCAGCTTGCTTTGGCTTCTCTTCAACAAAGCACTTATGTGCCTTCAGCCTTTCACTACACAGTGAATGCATTAAGAGGGCAAAGCCAGAGATGATTTTGCCGCCTGTCCCTGCTGACACGCACGGCCCCTGCAGTTGTGGAACAGCAGCTCTGAACAAAGCCCATGACAGCTCCAGTACAGTAGGGCTGGAGCTCAGCTGGGGGCTGATCCCACCAAGAAGCCAGTTTGCCCAGGTCACTCCTGAAGGAAATATTTGTCCATCATCCTGAAAACTTCCTAGAGCAGAGGCTACAGCCATCGTTATTCCCATACATCAATTCCAGCCAAGCTATTCCGGCGCTTTCCTTCCAGCCCTTCCAACCTGAGCAAGGTTTAATCAACATACTCACACTTTCCTACACCTCTTCAAGCAGGTCCTCCTCCTCTTTTTTGAGGCACAGTGCCACAGACTAGACCCAGGCCTCACATCTCCAGTCTGCCAAGATCATTTGAAGCTGTAAAGTTTATCCTCTGATGTGCTAAAGCAGCTCTCCCAGCTCCATATCACTGCCAGGGGTAAGTAATGATATATTTCCATCCATTTTCACTGATGAAAATTTAAAAGGAAATGGACACAGACCCCAGTGGAGTCCTGGCTGACAGAGTCCTCTGCTCTGACAATAAGCCACTGATAACTGTACACTTTGGGAATGAGTTGCGCTACTCACCCATTTTTGTGTAAGACCTGTAGTAGGTTTATCTGCACTATTTTTCCAGGTAATTTCTTAAAAGTCCAGGGGGACTCTGACAAACCCTTCCCAAAATCTAGATATGGCACCAATTATTGCTCTCCTACTGCTGCTGAGAAATCAAATGAGACTAGTTTAACATGCCTCCTTTTTGTATAATCCATGCTGTATGTCACTCATCTCCCTTTTTATCTCCTAGGTGGTTGCAAATTATATGATTGATAGTTCAGTTCTCTTGAAAGCTTCTAGAAGTTGACTGGTCTATAATTCTTACTCCTCTTTTCTCCCTCTATATTTAGAGAGAGGCACCATGTTTACATTTTTTTCTGTCTTCTGGTGCCTCACCTGCCCTCCAAGAGCTCTCAAGGAGAAGTGTTTGTATTTCTGAGATGGCGCCTGTAAGAATGTACTAAGAATTTCCTTAAAGATGGCTGACCTGAAGGCATTTAGTCTTACTTAACTTGTCCTTTCTGTGCCAGAAGGAGAGAATGGCTTGCTCTGCAGTGGAGATTTGTGGACACCCTCTCTTGCTTCCAGTGCTCAGCATCCTTCATGTCTTTCACAGCTTCACATGCAGGCTCTCGTGCCCCAACTGACACAGCCCTGTCTCATCTCCTGGCCTTTGCCATCACTCCAAAACCTCAAGCCAAGGCCTCTGAAATATCTCCTGAAAAATTCAGAGACCTTTGTGTGGCTTCAAAGTGTCTGCATCACTGTGAAAGACGTACTTATAAACTTCCAATTGCTTACCAGAGAAAATAAAACCCATACTGTTTCTGTTTTACCTAAGATGATTTACTTTCAATCAGCAAGATGTTTCCAGCTGAATGAAGTTTTCCCATATCAATGCACATCCCTACAATTACAGTGATTTGCTTGAATAAAACCAGGCAAGAAATCACCAGGAGATTATTACACTCAAAGTGTATCGCAAGCAAATACCTTACAAATGAACAGTCCAGCTCCTATAAAAACAGACCTGGTCCTCACCTTCACCTGGAGAAATTAAGGAATTTAAAGGCCATTGCACAGCTTTCCTACAGAGCCCTGTGCTTTAGCAATGAGTTTCAGCTCTCAGGGCTCTGGGGCACTGAGCTGGTTTGGGCTGGCAGAGGCACCACCCCATGTTCCCTCCAGCCTGGGTAGCTCTGAGCCCCTCAGCAGCATCTCCTTCCACCTCAGGAAAGCTCAAGTCTGCGCAGTGTTCCAAGTCCACATGACACTGTGGGACAATGAAAAGTGTGTGAGGTGATGCTGGTGGGTGTGTAAAAGGGAGGAGATTACTTAGGCCATGGCAGAAGGGAGGTGGCATTATAGGGACAACAGAGAATTCATCCACAGACAATGAGCTGTTGAGTCCCATTAATACATTCACGTTTATGGTATAGACAGATCCAAAGTGGATTTTACATGGGGAATCTTGGAACCAATACACATCACAAAATTTATTTTTGCTCAGCAAACTTTTCTGATTTTTATCCCCTCCATTCTTCCCCCTTTTTTCTTTCAAAAATAATCTTTCTTGTCTCCTACCCAGAATCAGGCAGGTTATCCTGGTGGGGCTGGGCAGAGCTTGAGTCAAAAGAAAAAATCAAGTTCTGAAGAATACTCTGCAAGCTTTGTTTGCAAGTGGGGAAAAATAGCACAAAAATCTGACTTTAATATGTAGAAAGGAGGATGATCAAATTCTGATGGAAAATCTCCTGCTAATCAGCTACTTTAAATTTATTTTTATCTTGATATGAGGTTAAAAACTTTGTTTACAGGGGAGTTATGAAGCTAAATTCCAGTGATTCTCTTCTCATTTAATAGCCTGAAATGCGATTAAAAACTCCTGGATTATGTTAAACTAAATCAACACAGATGCTCATGACCTTGTGTTCAAAGACAGCAAAGGCACAGTTCAGACCTTTGACAGGGTGCAAATCTCTCTAAACTCTCATTCTTCCCCCCAGCTGCGCTAGAATGCCATGTTGTACATCCTATTCCCACAAGAAATTCTCTGAGATGAAAATTAAGATGACTGTTCACCTACATGCCCTTTTTAAAAAAAAGAAAAACAACTTCCTTAGTCAGGGTCACCTAAAAACTGCAAATGGAGCTCATTTTAAAAAGCATAATTTTTTCAACCTGGACTTTTTTAACACTGGTCCAAGAAATACTGCTGAAGCCCTGTGATAGACACCCAGCTGGGAAAAATCTCCTTTCTGGAGGAAATACCTTTGGGTCACTCAAAACTGAATTCTTACCACCAAAGTATTTCTTGCATGCAAAGATATTATTCTAACCAACCAGATGGTTCATGTTAAAAAATAAGCAGATCCATCAGGCGACAGAAATGCTGCCAAAACCTACAGCCCTGGAAATGGCTGAGCTTACTTAAATCAGTTGCAGAAGTTTCACAGACCTGTACAAGGCAGAGGCATTCTTGCTCCTCTAAGGCAGTTCAGTTTGTGCCTAATGCCTGTAAGTCCCTCTGAAGCCTTCATGGTGTTTCTTTAAAACCAGCCATGTGCTTCTGCACCTCAACTGCTGGCCAAAAGGCTTGAAGATGATGTTACAAGAAACTCTCTTGTGTCTGCTCAGAACTGACATCGCTACCATCTTATTTTTGTCAGTAGACAAGTGGCTATCGAGCCAACAATGATTAGCTTCCAGACATACAAGAGCTAGAAACTGCATCTTCCCCAAAACCTTTGATTTCAGATTGTTTTCAGGTGTATAAAGTATTTGCAGAATACTCCTCATTTCCAGTTTAATATAGCCCTAAACTAGAAAGAAATACAACACTCTCAGCATGGGGCTGTGTCCCTGCAGCCTCGTGGTTGTTTGGAAGTAGCTCTTTGTCTTTTAATTATTATTATTATTATTTTTTAATTGAGTTCTACATAAATGCCTCATTTTGGCTTTGGGCTGTCTTGAGGTGTGATCCTTGCATCTGTTGAATGCTGTAGCTGAGAGATGATTTCCTGGATTGCATGCTGAGTTTCCTGCTGTGTGTCCTTCATTGGATGGGTGTTGGTTTGGCTTTTGCATACCTCAGCTGGGATGCACTGATGACCTTCCCATCTCTGCAGTGTGAGGATTATTTCAGCATTTACATTTTCAACAGGAAGCAGTGGAGTGAAATTGTTTTTAAGTGTGTGCATAAAACAATTTCAAGAGCGTAAACAATCTACTGCATCCTGAAAGTAATTAATTAGTGTTGATGAATGCAAGACACCAGTTCTGATACTTCAAAAGAAGGAAAGGCTGGGCAGGCAGAGCAAAGTCAGCTACCGTGCTAGTACTCCACCCAACACCATAGGGACATAGTGTTGTCGAAATTTAACACTACCAAGTCAGGAAAATCATAGAATTGTTTAGGTTGGAAAATACCTCAAAGATCATCAAATCCAACCCTTACCCTAGCACTGCCACCTCCACCAATAAATCAGGTCCTTAAGTGTCACATCTACATCTACACATCTTTTAAATGCATCCAGGGATGGTGACTGCCACTTCCCTGGGCAGACTGTTCCAGTGCTTGACAACCCCTTCAATTCCTCTGAATATCCAATCTAAACCTCTCCAGGTCCAGTTTGAGGAGGTTCAGCTCCTCCTGTCCCATAAGTGACAATAAGCATTGCCCACACTAAGCCTAATGGTGCACAGTCAACCATACCAGTGCTTTAACCCACCTGAGGCAACCTATTAAGTTTTATCCTGCAGAGATTGCTGGCCACTGATCCCCAGAGGAGTTCTGGTACCCAGATGGACTATCCTGCTCCCTAGTGTTAATAACCATAAATGAGTTCCTGCTTTCTTGGGAGCTGCTGGTTCTGGCAAGGGCCAGGCTGTGTGCTAGCTGGGGAAGGAACACTGATGTACACAGGCTCAGGATCTGATCCCAGCATGGAACTGCAGGAATTCAGTGCCCAGCTCAGTCCCCCATCCAAACCTCAGACCTATCCCCTACAGCACAGATAGGGGATGGCAGTTTTGGGGTATAGTCAGGGGAAGAAAAAACCATCACACTGGCTATTACAGAAGCCACACATAGACCCTCTTTTTCCTGCTCCAGATCAATTCCCTCTGCTCCTGAGGGGCAGATCTGCTGACATGAGAAGAAAAGGGTGGAAGCAGGGTGCAGGCAGAAGCTGCCCCGACCCTCATCTCCTGCACAAAGCTGGGACCTGTGCAGACGTGGGTTTTATGCAATGTCAGGCCACTGGCATAGTTTGGTTTTATTAAAATTTGCAGTGGTTAACTTTGATAATGTGCCCTCTCCTGGGGCCTTTAATATTAAGATCAAATATTGAATACTCTATGTGCATCTAATTAGTTTTAATATGCATCCTGCTCGGCTCAGTAAGAACAGCGAAGAAACACAGTCAAAAACAATTAGATCAGGACTTTTTTCGATTAAAAAAAGACAGCTGGACTACACAGATTCCTGCAGCAGTATTTGCATTAGATGAGATTGCATTTTTCTGTGGAAAAAGCCTTGGAGCCAAAAGGGTTTCAAATAGCACCAGAGGAGGCTGGCAGCTGCATTCTTTGTTGTGCTTTCCCAAATAATAATTCAGTGAAGGAAAAAGTGCTCCTGCTCCAAGTGACTTATCATCTCATCCCATGCAACGTGCTACATAGTCAATCTACTTTGTCCATGCTCTGCCTGAGACCAATGAGATCCCTCAGGGAAAAAAATCCACCAGGCTGGTGATGACCCACATGAGAGAATTCTCATTAATTCCTCGGTAATGTTACATAAGGTCATTTTGTTGAATTAAAATTATTGGGATTAATCCTCTTAAATGTTCTCTTAGATGCAAGGGGGATCCAACTGCAGCTGGATCATCCCACAGCTGGTTCTAGAAAGTCAAAATAGTGTTTTAAAGCTCCATAATGGTTTTGTTAAATTCATCCCCTGAACAAGGACACAAAGCAGCTTTTTATGGCTTTTTTAGATCACTTACAACTTCTGTAAGCTGTCATTAACTATCATCAAAGCCTGAAAAACGAGGCAAATGGGTTCAATGTCAGTTTTACTGCCCAAACCTAAATAATATTTTTGGTTTCCCATCTGCCTCATCTGAAGTGTTTTGATAGCTGCAAGGTGACTTTGCCTTTAAAAACCTTCTCAGATGTTGCTCGCCATAACCAAATATTCTGTGAACAACAGAGGAAACAAGAGGCATGCACAGTCTCTTCATTGCCCCATGTATTTCATCCTCACAATTCAGCAGCATAGCCAAAACCTACAATAAGAAGACTAGCCCTGTGTATTTTACCCAGACATTAAGACTGAGTGGACGACTCTCTCAGTGTATCAAAGCAAGGCTTTGGTAGAATGTACCTGGTTCCTTGCCCTAATGCAACAAACCTGGCTTCCAAAGCCTTTCGTTCCACTGAAATCCACTAGGATTCAGAGTTCCTCTTCTGTGTCTAGAGCTGATCTTTGCACAGTTGACATATTTTTCTGTGTGTCCTAGTTGTATTAGTGCTCATTAGGAATTGTGTGCTGTCATGAAAACACTCAGCTAAAATAAAAAGATGCTTTAAAGCAGCTTTGCTTTTTTGGGATATCAAATCTAGCAGCAACTGTCTTTCTGAAGCAATAATTGATGTGTTTGATTAGGCCTGGTGGCAGATGGGGGTTTTTCAGTACTTTTGAAATTTCAACATGTTAAGCTGAGAAGGAATCAATTCTGGGAAGAGCGATTATGCCATTCCTTGTCTCCTGTCCATCTTCTTTGGCACGATTATGGCTCAGGGGCTTCATCTCCGAGCAGTGTGCTTGCCACAAGCCCCTGGGTGTGCTGCCAAGCTGACATTAGCCTTCACTAATCTCAGCTCAGAGATTTTTGAGTCATGGTGTTCCCATCTCTGCAATGTGCTGCCTTTCCATTAGAGGATGTAATCAAGCACCACACCACACCCTACAGAGCACTGGCCGAGGGAGGTTATCTGGCTGCTGGGAAAAATCCCTGAAGACTGCAGTGGATCCTCCATCAATGGAAAATTCTGCAGTCAAAATGAGGATGTCTGGGGTAGATGAGATACAAGTCCTGGGTGGAGAAGCAGCAGTGTGGCCTCTGTCGCTCCTGCTGCTGTAGGCAGCAGAAACCAAAACCTTGCCTGTCTAACCGTGCTATTTCTTGCAATGGGGCTGCAAAGTTCCTGCTGTCTGTGTTTACTGGAGCCCCATGGAAATCTGCCTGCAGCTGAAGTGTGGCTCTGATAGAGCAGGGGAAGGCACCTTCCCAGAGGTGATGAGAGCTTTCTTTGAACCCCTGTGCTCAGTAATGCCAGATCACGGCTCTGAGTTCTCCCAGCCTGCCTGCTCAGGTCAGCTCACTGAGGCTTTTCAAGCTGAAGACTTTGAGCTGAAACCTGGCAGATACAGTACTTTAGGATTCTGCCCACACTGCTAATAAGATTTCACAGCAGGAAGGAGGTATGTTGCACTTGTGGTTAATTACATGCATTTGGATATATTTGAATCATAACTTCTATGCTTGTACTTAGAGAACAGGTTATCTGAAAGGAAGACAAATGCACAGCTTTTACAGCTTTTCCCTGACACCTGCCACAAGGCTTCAAATAACCCTTCAGTGATTCTCAGATGCAGCTGATGTTTAGAAAATACCAGTTAGACCTTGGCTGGTCTAACTCAGCACATGCCTCCAGACATACCTTACCTGTAGCAATGGGGGAAGGCCCTGCCTCAGCTCTGAGTCTCCCAGGTAAAATGGCTGTGAGAAGGATGAAAGAAATGATTTTCCCAATGATTTTTCAAGCTTTTCAGCCAACCTATTTCAATACAATACTGTTTGAAAGAGGATTTGAAGACCTTGGGCATCCTCAGTGTCTCATGGCATTTCTGGCACAGAGGACACCTGCTCTGGTGTCCCTCTGTGTGTCTCTGTCTCCTGTGTCCCTGAGCTAAGACAGCCAGTAAGAGCCTTCATGTGATCTGCTGGGGCTTGGGGTGGAACTGGGAGGAGGGGTGCTGCCAGCAGAGGAACAGTACAAAACACATGCCCTAATGAATGCACCCACTGCCAAAAGACCACAAATAATTATTTGTCTTTGCTCTGCAGAGTGAGCTGGCACTTTGTAACCAGATCCAAGTGCTGTCTTGCGACCTCCCAGTGGCAGCAGGAGAGGACAAGGCTCTAACCAAGAGAATTCCTATAAAATCAGCAGACCAAGGGCCGGCCACTGCCACAAAGCAGACCAGCTATCCCTGAGTGACTCAGCCATCCTGATGGGATAGGTAGAGTGCCCCAGGCACACCTCTCACACTCTTGCTGGGTAAGGCATGGGTCCCTGCACTTTCCTAGAGTTTCATGTCTGCTTTTGGCACAGCAGCTCCTGCCAGCAGAGAAAGGAGTGATAAAGAATCAAGTATCTGGGATACCCTGGCCAGACATTCTTCTATCTGAAAACCTGGCTTAGAGCCAGGCCAGCACTTAAGTTCTCCTTCCCAGCCCCACTCTTTGTTAATGGGAGCCCCAGGAGCACTGCACTACCAAGAACCAAAGTGGAGACTGAGGGGAAGTGATCCTCAGGGGACAGCCACGGAGAGCATGATACTGAGGGGACAGCCATGGAGAGTGTGATCTTCAGGAGACAGCTGTAGGAGAGCACGCCCAGCACCTCTTCCCTGTCCCCTCCTGCAGCTGCACTGCCTGGTGGCCACCAGACTGTGCAGAGGCAGCAGATGCCATGATGCAAGCAGCTGCCCCTGGGTGTACAGACTCATTCTGCTTCAGGCACTCCTGGCTTTCCAGGAGACACCATAACTGAGAGCAGAGCCACATTTAAACAGATGTGTAAATGCGTTTGCCCATTACGCTGGAAGCGACCGCTGCTGCAAGCATCCCAGAACATGAGTATATTCCTCCTACTGCTTTCATCAGTCTTTGTCATCCCCCACGTCCTCATCTTCAATTGAAAAATTCCTTATTGATTTAATTTGCAAATTTGCCTGTAAGTCTCTCCCAAGAGTACCTGAGAAGATGCAAGGCTGTTCAAAGTGACTGTTTGAACCATCTTATAAAGCATCCAACTAGATATGGTAAATCTGCATTGTAATAAATTTATTCCACATCTGATCATCTGAGTTTAAACTTATCTCTAGTATTATTTTACCGTCCCCAGTGTAAAAGATTACTGCCTTCTGGAGAGGTTTGATTAGATTCAGAGAGGCTGAAGTTTAATGAGCACAGACTTCTTTGACTCCCTCTTCCCACCCACATAGTGGGTACAGTGCTGGTATTTGGATGATGAGCTGTTTTGATGGTGTAGACTTCTGTTTTTCCAAAATCCATCTAGGAAAGCTTGGACAACTCACTTGCTTCTCAAAGTTTTCAAGTTTTCCAAAGAGCACAGACCTTCCCTTCCCTCTTTGGACAGGCTTCCCTCCTCTCACCTGCAGTCCCATAAAAAGGAACTGCTGCCAGCTTTACTACTGTTGGTCTGGGGAGGTGAGCTGGGAGCACCTCTGCCCTTTGGGAGATATGGGTGGGAAGAAAATAAAAATACAACAGTGATCCAAACTTAGGAAACATAGGTAGGGAAGTGCTGATTTTTAGCATCTAATAGCCCTGACAGAGTCCCCTTTAAACAGGGTGATTGTGGCTTACTAATATCCATACAACAGATTAACAATCTACAGAATATAGGGAAATGCATGATAAAAAGCAGCACCTAATCTATGAGCAGAGGCAATAGTGCTGAGTAACCTTTGGCAAACAAGTGGCTCATTAAGCAATCAATTGACAATGTTAAATGGAATAACTCACGCTGAATGCTGCTGCTGCCCTGGCAGGGTTGGGGGTGGATGAGTCCATCCCCACTTTGGGAAGGATTGTCACAGGTGTCTCTGCTTGGGAACTGGAGAGCTGGAAATCACATTTATTCCAACTAATGCCGAAACAAGAGCCTGAGATGCAAAGGTCCCCTGAGAAAACCCCAGGAAACAGACTGGCCTTGCTCCTGTTTCATCTGGAAACTTGCTGTTCTTCACTGACACCTCTCACAGACCCCCAAATCGCTCAGAATATCAGGGCATGATGCAAGATTGTTCCCTCCTCTTCACTCCTAAATCCTTGCTTTAGAGGATCCTGGTCAATGAGGCTTTCACCTCTTCTCTAGGAATAATAATCCACAGCACAACACATTTAATACCTTAGAAAAAATTCCTTCTGTCCAGTCAAAATTTATCTATTGACAAACTCAAAACCAACTTCCACAACGTCATTCATGCAGTTATTTTTAGTACCAGTATTGCCAGCAGAAATAACAGGCCTGATGTGTTTCCTCCCCCCAGCTTAGAATGAGGCTTTTGAAATTATAGATGGGAGCACTAATTGAGCCCCAAGAATATCACAAATGATTTGCACTGCTGTGGAATCTGGTAGCAAACCAGTTTGCTTCCAACCCCACTTGCACATGCAGTTATGTCACTATCCACTCAAAGGGTGCATATTCACTGGCAGGAGTATTTGTGACCATAGTTTACACTTGTTGCTACAGACCATCCCTGGCCATTCCACATTTTTTACACAAAAATAACATTAATCTTAAATAACTTCCCCTCCCCTTGTTTTACAGTTGTGATTCTACAGACATAATAAGAGTGAAAGGAGTCCTTCGATTCTTTTGGTTTCTGTGGCGGGGTGATGGACTCATGCCCACGGTCCCCGGACCACCTCCCAGTTCCACACAGGACCAGCCCAGGAAGGTTTCCTTGCCAAAGTCTTGCAAGCAACTGTGCACAGCTAAGGCTGAACTGTAACACAGCCACTGAGTAACAAAAGGAAAGAAAAGCTTTCTGTTCTCCAGTCATTTAAACAAATAAGATAAACAGCATTTCCCAGCCCAGGAAGATTATGTGTGGCTTTTGTCTCTCCTGTTTTGGTTTCCTGTGCTAAGCACTCACTCACCCATTCATAGTCACTAATGCCCAAGGCTCAGAGTAGCACTCCCTTGTGTTGATTTCCATGTGTACTTTAGGGTTTCTTTACATACCCAAATCCTCATTATCACTCTAAACCATGGTAAATTACAGGAACAGTGGGCTGATAAAAGTCCTCCTAATTCAAAGCAATAGTGAGCCTATTACAACTGAAAGCACTGGTCCCTGGCTGCAGCAGCACACAAGAATTGAGTGGGAGAAATAAAAAGAACCTGGCTGGCTAAACAGCCGGGATGGAAGGAAGTACCAACAGTGCAGGAGTGACACAGCTCCGTTGGTGCAGGAGCAGAAGGCAGACAGGCTTCCCTACTAGGGCTGGGGGAAGTCATCTCATAGGACTATTTCCACCTCAAAATCCACAAAGTTTCCTGATCATTCAAGTCAGATCTCTCTTGTTTCCTCCCTAGTGTCTTCCTAACTAAACATACATATTTCTGCCTTATTTTTCTTTCATTTGCCCCTTTATTTCCTTATTTCGCTCACTCTCCTTCTCTTGAAGAGTGAATCTTGGCTCATTTAGGGTCGCCTCTTGCTAGCTCATTCCCTTCAGGAACTGCCTTTGGCAATTTAGATCCTTCCTTTTATCAGTTTGCCCACCAGGAACTCACAGCTTCATAAAACCATGCAAACCTGCGGCAGCAAAAGGAATCATGTCACACGGAAAGCCAACGTGTCCGAATTCAATTGAACCCGATTGGCAGTGCAGCTCTGAGGGTACCACGGGCTCAGTCCCCGTGAGCTACCTTCCAGATGATGGAAAGACACAATGTACTTAACGCTGAGTCCTTACTACGCAAATTTCCTGGGCCCTGTGCAATTAGTCATCAGCATAGGGGCTGTTAAGTGCTGGAGAGAAACTCTACCGAAATCTCTAAGTGTCTCTAGTTTTTTACGAAGAGTTGGATCGAGCCCTGGGAATGCATTTGTTTGTTTTTCCCTTGTCATCAGCATGCCTTTGGCTGAAAGCTATAATCCGTTCAGGGAGGACCTGTTTATCTGTGAGAATAGCAGCATTGCTGTGAAGAGGTAAGAGTGGGAGTGTGCTTCAGGCAAAAAAATGCAGATTATAGCCCACTAGTATTGAATTCAACACAGCAAGAAAGAAATGCAGGCTGTTCTAATTTTCTGAATAGATGTAATTCCATTTTGTTCCCTGTGAGTCCCTTCTCTGACAATTGTCTGAGTGGAGGGAGGAAAAAAGGGTTCCAAGCAAAACACTTGTCGATGAAGGATGTTATTAAAATGTCCTACTTGAACACAGGCTCTCTGCAGACCAGGGTTGCAGAATACAAACGTTCTCTCTCCCTTAGACAAGCTTTGTCTAAATCCAGAATGTTTGTCAATTATTTTCCAAAAGCACAATTGCTATCATCAGAATTAGAGCTGGCTTGACTTGTCCTGCCTGATTTAGCACCCACTTGAACAGGGTAGGTTCAGAAGTTCAACATGAACTTGAGGGCTGTTGAATTTGCAGCAGGCTTTAAAAATGCTCAAGAAAAAAAACATGGCGAGGGAACAGATGCGACGTATACAGAAAATAGGGACAAACCTGAGAGTGGTCAGAGAAATTAAAAAAACCTGTGGTGAGTGAAAATCCACTTAAGAAACTCTGTGGTAAAAGTCTTTCATAATTTGGCTTTTGAGGTCTCATGCTCATTCACACCTGCAGACAAACGTGGTTCCATAGATTTGCTCAATTTGGCAGTTCTTTAGCCAAGAATTTGGCTGGAGGTTTGCAGCATGGATGCCAGTTAAGTTTCAGCACAGAAATTGCCCTACCATCCTCCAATATAACTTCCTCTTCTTTATTGGTCAGGGCAACATGTCCTGTTTTGGGCATGTGCTACAAAAGGGATGGGTGCCCTGTGAGACAGGAAAATATTTATTTTTGTGGCTATGTGTGGGGTTTGTTCACTGCAAAATTTAAGAGTGATGGGGCTTCTGAAGGCACTCTCTGTAATGCAATCAGTTACATCATATCATGAACCTATCTAACTTTCCAAGCCTGAAAGCATCTCACCCTGTCCTCCAAGTGCTTATCTTCAACTTCTCCTTGATTTGTGGGAAGAAAGGTGTCTTAATTCTGCAGAGCTAGATTCCAGTTAGACACAGTGACTACCACTGGCTAGGGCTGCAATAAACGAGGGAACCCGGCTGTCACTCTCTTGAAGGTTGAAGAAACTTGTTCTGACCTTTTCTCTTAAACTAGAAGTTTTGCATATGAATTCTGATCTGCCTTTTACATTTACATTTCCATACCACACCCCAGGGGCACCAAAGCTTTATGCCAAGAGCAAAGGGAACTGGGGGAAAGTGCAAAGGACAATCATGTTCTGTTCATTATGTGAGCAGCAGCACCATCCCCAGCATGCTAGGGCCACGTTCCTTGTGAAGAGTACACAGTCCCTTCCCCTAAACTCTCACTGTGTGACTGTGCTGTTATTGGTACTCTCAGTGCTGAATGGCCAAAGGAAAACACTGCACTGAGTCCTACGTTTTTCAGATACAGAAAGGACAGCAGGCACAAAGGCAAACATAGCCTCTCCTGTGAACATGTGACAGTCACCGCATAAGCGACTCACCATCAAAATGCCTCATTCCTCCTGACAGGTCTTGTCCTAAAACAATGTCTTAAAGTCTGCAGAGCTGGGCAGGATCTTCCAATTCCAGCTGAAACTGCCAAAAGAACAGCAAAAGCCCTGCTAGCAGAAAATATGCCTCTTAGTTTGGAGAGAAAAGCCTTCCCAACAGTCTGTCTATAAGCAGCGGACATGGTATGACATCCTTCTGAGGGGATGTGCAGCTGTGGCATCTTAAAGCAGGGTATGCTTGGGAACGTGGGTCTGCTCTGCTCCACACCTGTGCAGAACTGTGGATAAAGGGTATTTCATAGACAGGGAATGGTACAGTTCCTCTATTCAATGAGGGTGGGTTTCCTTTGCTCTCTTCACCTAGATTTGGGCTCTTGGCTCCAAAGTGTTAAGTCTATTTTCACATGGCACCTGCTTGGTACAGACTGTACCCACATAAGAACTTGGCTTAACTTGGGTGAAGCACAGTTGTGTCTGGGACAATATAGCTTCTCCCTCTTAAATACAGCACCTTTGTATTTGTTACTGACTTTTATCTCATTGATTTTCTTGGGCTGTTTCAGCAGCACAGTTTCTCCTGCTGTCCACAGAAGCCCTTGCAGCTTTTCCTCAGTATTTCTGAGCTATATCTTCTTCTGAGTTGTACTCTTCTTATACTGCCACACCAAACATGAATGGGAACACTGAATAGCACTGTTTGAAAACACATAAAAACAGTGTGGGAACTTACAAACCCACTGTACATTCACTCTATGCAATACCATGTCTTATGAGGTGCTGTTTATAGGCTGCTCAATAATTTTTGATGGCATCCCTCACTACCAAGTTCAGGTACAGCAACACTCAATTCTGTAATCCCTCCTTGTTTTTCTAAATTAGTGGTCTTGCTTTCTCCTCTCTTTACTGAGAGCTTTGCATAAAAGAAAAGGTGTACCTTTTTCATTTCTATCCTGATGATTGCTTCTGAGCTGTTTTGCCATAAACAAGTCATCCTTTACAAATGAATGAGAGCACTTCAAACACAGCAGCCTCTAATGCTGCCACTGCAAAAGTCTCTTTGGTTTGTATCCCTTGGAAGAGAGTAGGGGAAAAAATCCTGGACTGATCAGCAACAAACCAGCCTCTCCTACCCGGATGGTCCCTGGCTTCTTTCCAGCCTGAAAGAGTAGCAAGACCAAGACCCTTGCTGAGCACGCTGCCTCTGGTCCTGCCCCGCTCCAGCAGAGGATGTGTTGACACTGAGTGCTGTGGGAAGACAGACTAAGGCCAAGCTGAAATGCTCTCAGCTTGGCTGGGTGTCAAAGCACTGCTTGGAGCTCAGCTCATCCAAGGGCAGGTAGTGTGGGGTGCTGGGCTGGGGGAACAATGCTGAGCTTTCACAGCCAGGCTCAGACTACAGAGACCAGACCCCTGTCCCTTCTCCTGGGGTAGGTTCCCCTCCTTGTTCCCAATTATGTCCCACAGAGGCTCATTTTTTTAAGGCTATGGTGGTCTTGGCACACAACTGGGGACCTCAGGCACTTGACTGGAAAAGGAAATGCACGGAGCGGAGCACCGGGAAAGGAGTTCCCACAAATTGAATTAGCCCTGTTAACTAGCACACATTCCTTACTGCACGTCACAAGGAAATCCCAGCCAGGATTTCTAAGCTTTATCCATCTTGCAATGGTTTCCACCCTTGCTGTTGTTTACAAGCTTAACAAACTGAAGACTGTTTGAAAGAGATCACTCCTTAATCTGGCTTGTCCTAAAACCAATAGGAGAGGAGGAAGGCAAGGTCATCCATATCCAAGGCCAGCACAGAAACATCCTTATTTATCTTCCCTAAGCTGTTTTCAATGTTAACTCCTTCAAGATATACTGAAATAGTCAAGCTTTAAATGGTGACTGCAGGTAGTGGAGAAACCCTGATATTTTGTTAGCAATTAATTTTGGTTGGGTTCAGACTTCACCCTGCTTGGTCCCTTTGTGCAGGTCCAAGTCGTGGGACCAAACAGGTAGCAAAGTCCCAGATGATCTCCTGCTTTCTCTTTCCTGCTCAGCTACAAGCTGTGGGTCAGCCTCAGAGCCCCATTTCTGTGGTACTGCCAGGTGCCTGACAAAAACAAGCTTCCAAGAGTGTAATTATGCATCCCCAACATGAAAAGCCTTTCCCTAAATATCTGATTGGGGAACACGGAGCCAAGGAGTGAGACAGATCGCTGAGCATAAAGTTATTTTTTAGAGTCTGAGTTTAAGGTTGGCTAAAAATATGGCCTATCCCTTTCAAGGGTTATTTTGCTTACGGTGTTGACAAGAATAAAGCTATTAGTAACAAAGCATTCAGAGTATTTGGGGCTGGTGTTTGTCTGTCAGTCACTCATCCTCCAAAACACTCTTGTCAACATTTGGAAAGCAAGTGGGATGTATGTTCCAGCCCCCTCCTGGAAGGCTGGGAGAGGATAACAAAGCTATAAGAGCTGCAAAAACCTGGGGCTAAAGAAAACAGGACAGGGGAAAGAGAAGGAAAAAAAAAATCTGTTCAGAAGGAAACATATTAGAAACCCCAAATTGTCTAGAAAAATTGTTTTAGAGGAGGAAAAAAATCAACAAAAAACAACAAAAACAATTGTTTACAAAAAACCCATGAAAACTGAGCAAATAAAACAAGAGACAATGAATGAGAGTCCGTAGGGGAAGAGGAAAAGTGACCATAGGAAAATCAAGTTATCATCTTTTCCTTGTGTAGCACAAGAACTGTGTTCACATAGCACAGATTCCCAGGATATGTAAACACTTTCCTTAGAAAAAAAGAGCTCTGTGCCTCAGGCACCCCAGAAGTATAGGACTGGAGAGTACCTTGAACACCAACCTTGCAGTCTGCTCTCTAATCCAGTTTGCTCAGCTGCCAGGTAGAAGAGGTGATCACCGGGAAATTGGTTTCCTGCTTATGATTCTCCTTATCTCCCACAGCCAGTGCATGAACCTCTGCAGTCTGCACTACCCCAAACCAGCCTCTTGTCTCCCTCCTCTACACCTCTAACAGATCCTGTAACAAGAACATGTTGTCTCCTTTTCTTTCCTCAGTTCTTAAGGACTGAACTTCTAGTGTCGAGGACATTCCTTTTTCAAAGGAAATCCTTTGCATTTCCCTTTGGTGCTCCCTATGGAAGGTAAGTGTTCTGTTGTCTAACAGCATGTTAAGCACGATTGTAATTTAAAGTACCTGCTTAGAAAGGGGAGCGGGAACTTGGTAGGGGTCATTCACTGCACCCATTGTCCTGGGCAAATTGCCTGCTTACTTTCTACTCATCACAACACCAGCTCCAGCCTCACCCCTAAGTCTCCACCACTAAGTTAAAGATCTTCAGAACCAAGAGATACTCAGTGCTTAGTACAGCAATTTCTGTTGTGACTAATCCTGCAGTTAGACACCTTTTCCCAGGGACCCCATTGCTAACACACAATCAGCTCCCTCTCTGCTTGGATCCGTGGCACGCAGTGGAGGAGAAGGCTGGGTGAGCTCAGCCTCAGCTGCTGCCCATGTAACACACAGACAAACCACTCTGTGGCGTGGAACCTTTCACCTGGGCTGTGCTGGGAAGAACGGGCTCAGCTAAGCATGCCAGACAGTAACTGTGGTCTGCAGGAATGGGACAATAATCTGTCAGCACAGTAAAACCCTCAGGTGTCCAGCCTTGCCATCAGATTATAGAAATTATTAACCGAGCAGTTCTGAGCCAGGGGGATTTTGACATTAAGGTACCACTTAAGACAATGAAGTGTGCACAGGCAAAGTGTACCTTTCCAAAGTGTAACCTGGAACATGAGAACTAACTTTACTCAGGCTCAATTTCCACCTCAGTCTAGGAAGTTGGTCTAAACAGATTGACAGCTGAGTCACTTAGAGCTATCTTCACAAGGAGCTCATCAATTTGAGTAAGCCATCAGCCCTAGGCTATAGCACGTAACCATCCTTGCTTTCACCCTCCAAAGCAACACAGCTGAGATCCGTGGAGCTCTGTGGATTTACATCAGTAATAGCAGTTAAGTAATAATCTCAGTGCAAGAAAATGGTTATGGTCCTGCTCCTGTTGAAGTTCATCCCAAAGCTCTCAGACATAGCCAGGGATGCAGATGACCTGGCCAGCTGTGCCCGTCAGCAAATGCAGAGCTCAGGAGAAAACAAAATTATTGTAGAGGAAAAAGCCCTGAGATGGATTTTCTCCCCTCCTACCTTCCCCCTCTACTCTATAGCGAGTCACTGGGATCTCACATCTGCTTATTGCTAAGCTGCCAAATAGCTTATCCCTAGGCCTGAGACTAGCCTGGAAAGGCTGCCACGTTCCAGAGGGCACAGCTCTCTGTGCAGGGTCTCCCTGTGCACATGGACTTGCTCTCCAGAAGGACACAGCGTGTGCTGAGGGGAAATGATGAAAGCAGCATAGAGTCTGTGGAAAAGGCAAGAGCAGAACCCAGATCTCCATACTCTGCACTAGTTCACATGAGACCTGTGGCAGCATTTAGAAGAAAACAGGGAAATTAAATGGTTTTGTGAACAAAGACACATTTTCAGGGTTTTCCACCTTGTGGCTTTGTCATTAACTTTCTAAAGAGGAGTTCTACAATGAAAAATGCAACCCATCCCACTGGTTCTCCAGAAAGAAGTAAGGCTGCAGTCACCAAGGGTGAAATCCTGTTTGCTTCATTTGTGGGTCTTAAGCACACAATAGGCTGTAAATACTGCTCAGAGCAGGTTTACAAGGTGGAAATCCTTTGGAGACCTTTTACTGCAGGGGAAGGAAGGTAAATATGCCAATGACATGAACAAATTCTAAATATTTAGTTGTTTAAATAAGTAAAGCTTTCACAGATTTTTTGGTGTTATTATTCATGATGTGCTGGGCATTGTCTAGATTGTGAATCAAGGCATGGAACCATTTTAAGAGGGTAGAAAATGACATTTAGGCTCAGAAAGGTGAATCAGTTTGTGTACTGAGCGCTGGTCCAGGCCTGCTTATCATTGGACAGATGAACTCCAATTACCTCAGTACAAAATGTGCCACAATTTACCGGGCATTGTAGCAAAATGACAAGTAACAAGAATAGAATGTGATTATTTTCTTTTCTAAACATGTTGAACAAGAAGGGGATCTCTGCCAGCAGTAACATCGCAAGGTGTACATGTCTCCAGGAAGGGGCTCAGCAAAAGGTGAAAATAAGCAGCTGTGCTAATTCATTCATGGCACATGAAATCAGTCTAGAAACAACCTGATTTTCAGCTTTATAAAAACACAGAACATTTAAAGTGCTTTGGTGAAAGTGATTGCTTGAAGCAGTTGGAGGACTAGAAAAAAGGCCACTGTAATCCTTTTGGGATGCAGCTTTCCAGTTAGCAGTATGCCAGCTCAGTGTCACCATCAGAGCTTCAATACAGGCTTCCTGATTTGATAAAAACACCATCCTATTTCTCTAAGACTTTAAAATGCCATTCAGAATCCAGTGTTTTCCCTGTGCCTGTGTCTGTAATCACACTGCATGATCTCAGAGAAAACACAGCTAACCAAAGATGGGCTGCTCTGACCTGAGAAACTGTCTCCGTGCATTTGTGCTTTTGTCTTGGCATTTTCAGCAGGGTACAATTAATTAAAATTCCTGATTAATTAAAATGTTTTGCAACAACAGCAGCAAAAATTGCTTGGAGAAAAGTCTGTGCAAAGTGAAACTGAAGCCTGGTTGGTATGAATACACATAGTGCCCAAAGTACAGTGTACTGTCATGTGCAGCCTGTCCCCAAAGTAAACGACATAGTGAAGGAGGAGGAAAGTAGAGGTTTGACAGATGATGACACAGGGGTGTAAAAATTTGCATTACACCCTGTATTTCCTCTACTGCCCGTGTCTCACAGTGCAAGTGCAAGGAAATACAGTGGCTTTCAGTACAGCTGGATGAATGCATGGCTCTGCCAAGGGATTAGGACTTGGCCAGTGCTCCTGCTCCTTGTTCTGACCATCACTGGCTGAAAAAGCTTGTACAAGTTGTTTTCCCCTTCTGGGCCTCAGTTTCCCCTCTGTAAAATGCAAACAACACCACTTCTCTATCTTGTGTGAAGTGCTATGAGAAGGAGAGAAAGAAATACAGTACAGAAAGAGAAATACACGCTAGCAAGTGACTCTCTTTCCTTTTGCCTTTGTCAAATCCGTACTATAACGGGCGCCAGCTCCGGTCGCTCGGAGCTGTGAGGAAATCTTTGTTGTGCTCTGAAAGCCCTGCAGCGGGCTGTCATTGTCAAAGCGCTGATGAATGGTTCCACTGGGGATCCTGAGCCTGCTCGGGCGGGAAAGCAGCAAGCTTCAATAAACAGCTCCTGCTATTGCCCAATCCGGATAATTAACACTTCTCCAGTTTTTTATAGGGAAAGTGCCACGTTGTTGCAAAGAACGCAGGGGGCCATTGGCCCCGTTCTGTCAGTGGAAGCAGCCCCGGCCCTGGCTCTGCCTCTCAGAGGGAATGCCCTCTTTGAAATGCCAGCAAAGGAGATGAAGTTTCTCCCCTTCCCCTCCTTTCATTTTTAAAATAGGGTTTCTTTGGCAGGCATGCCAAAGAAGGACTCCCACTTTAGCAATTTAAGGGCTACATGGAAGAAGTCACACTCTGAAAGAGCAATTTCAAGAAACATCTGCCTGCAAATGGTGCGTGTTCATGCAGCAGCTCTGTTCCTGGAGGGGAGGGGTGCAGACTCTGGGCCGCTCATTTTTAAGGTCAAAAATTAAATTTTACAACCTCCATACCAACAGGGCAAAGAGTCAGAAAGAGAGATCTCTTGTCTCGAGCATGATTACCAGAGCCCTTCTCCCCTGGACGCATGAGTGAGTGCAAAGCAAAATACTTTCAGGGCAGGATGACACATAATGACCACGCCACCATGGTCACTGGCTACAGTATGTACACAAATCTCAAAAAAATCTTGATTATAAGATGTTTTGCAGATTTTCAGGTGTTTACAGAGATGACTCATAAGAAACTGCTGCTCTAAAGCATATAAGAATTGCATTTCTCAAATCTCTTATACTGAAGTATGATGAACACACATAATGCTTTCTATTTGTATTTGGATTTTTAAGGTTTTTGGGTCCACTGTCAACTTCTATGCTGCTATGGAGGATGAGATTTAAAAAACAACAAACTCCAAGCCCCAGAATTGAGATTTCTCAAATTCATGTGCCTCCAGGGGCTTTTAAGGAAAATTCAGGAGGTATCCTAAGGCTTGCAAGAAGAACAGGAGTGGGAAGAGACTTTTGAGCATATTTCAACACTGAAATTATGAGAGTAGAGCCACAGAAGCTTAACATTGGCATTTATTTCTTTTTAAAGAAACAAATCACCAAGCTCAAATTGATTACTATTCACAATTATTTACTGCACTAGAAGTCTAGTTATGCTCACTGACTGCTCCAAAATTATGGCTATCAAACTGATATGAATAATCCTTTTTGTTTAAAAGATGACCAACCCTATTTCTTCTTAATTTCAAATAATATTTACTTAGATTATGCTTCAAAGAGGGACTGGGATTTTTTTGTTCCTCAAAATCCAGTAGGTAACAGGTTAGGAGGCTCTCAGACCAGCACAGTGTCACAGCACTGTGCAGTGTGGAAGCTCAGTGAATTCATTTCCACCAAGATTCAAAGAAAGCAAATATTATTTCCTGGGAGCGTAAGTGGCCATGACAAGCAGTCCTTCCAACTCAGAGAAGCACCAGCTTGTTCTTCCAAATGCTACTGAGATCACTGGCTTTTTACTGCTTCTTTGTTTAAAATTGAGTGGCGTGACATGCATCCTACTCCCTCCTCCATAGGCTCAGCTTTGCTATCAGCTGTGCTTTTCTGTGGGGCAAAAGGGCCACTTGTGGAGAGTTACAAAACCCAGAAGCACTGAGTGAAATAACTTGAGCATGTACCTTGAGCTTGTTTAAAGGCAACATGTTTTGGAGTAGTGACTAGGATGTGGAGAAAGGAAGGGATAGGAGACCCTCTAGGGTTGACCTCTGGCTTGGCCAACACTCTGCCAGATGCAGAAGGCAGTCCCTCAACCTCTTCTCACCCCAGTTTCTCCATGTGTAAAATGGAGCAATGATACCAGTGTCACCTGTAAAGTGCTTTGAAATTCACTAAGCAAAATGCTCTGGATGGATGTTGTCACTTATCCATCTAGTATTGCCAGTGCTGTTGGCTTAAATGAGCTCATACTTGTGAGTAAAAAGTATACATAGGCAAAATGCTTAGCATATTAAAGGAAATAGTTATATAATATTAAGCATAAAATAATATTAAATATTAATTTCTAAAATATTTATATAACATTAGGCCATATTTAGGGCTAACAGCTGGTTGCAGAACAGAAAAACTGATTAGCACAAGCAAATATTAATTAAAATTACAGTCTGTATTCACACACAGGTTTTCCTTCCCATTCTGTTCCTCTGCTTTTTGATTAGAAAATAATCATCACATTACACAGTATTTTCCTCATTAAACTACAAAGATCCCTTGCTTCTTTGGCCAATTACTGCCCGTGTACAATCATCAGGAATCAAAGCATGTTCCAGCTCTGACCTAATAAGCCATCTATGCAAAATCTAAGCTCCACATTTTTTTTGGCACTACAGCAATTCTTTTTTCTTCACCCCAAAGCAATCAGCACTAAACAGGACCCTTCCTTTCTCAGGAAACCACGAACCGAAATTGCACGGGCTAGGGGCTGCCAGTCTCGTCCAGCTTTGCTGGTGGCTTTGTTTTATCAACAAACCCCAAGAATCCTTCTGCACTCTGCTTGGGCATGGGGCTGGCAGGGTGGGTGGCTCCCAGGACACAAGGAGAAAGAGGAAGCTCTGGGAGACTGGAAGAAATCTGCATTTTCCTTAGGGCACATCCTGCAGACAGGGCCCTTTGTTCCTGGAGGCTGGTACCCACTTCTCACCACAAACAGATCTGTTCCTGGCCTCTCCTTTTTTTCTCCTCTCAGAAAAAGGCCATTTTCAGAGTTTGTACTTCTACATCCACCCCCGCCCCAAATCTGTGTAAGTTATTCTCACTTAAACCAATTTTGCTTTCCCACTGAGTACCAAAGTGTTGTGAGTTACACTGCGCCACGCTGCTCACGCCTACCCAACAGCCATTTTCTGACCAATTTTGTTCTGACAAGCATCTTAACCATCCTCAGCTTCACTTATGAATTTGGCCTAAATTGGAAAATAATATACTGAAACTCTGCTATAAGGAGTACATAATTGATACCTACCAGAAGGGGGATATAAGCTTTTCTCTTGTTTTTCAGGGAGATGGAGGGAGAGGTGCTAGGAAGGGAGCTGTTTGCCTGGAGATTCAGCTCCTGTTTTCTACTTCCTCAGCTATCTTACAGAAGCCAATTAGCAGTGTCTGTTCATCAGTGTGATTCTATTCATTGAAACTTGTTAATAAGCCCAGAATTAGTTTTTCTTGTAAAAAAAATGCTTCAGTGAAGAATGACTTCAGAGTGGCTTTAATATGTCTACTTGCCTAGGAATAATTAGGTTTAATATTTGACCAGTCGTTTAGGAAACCTTGGTGAAAGGTCTCCTAAAGTGTTTCTCAGTCTGCTCTTTTTCCATGCATCACCCGCTGCACGGCCACCCATGTACTCCTGCATGATCCTCCTGCTCCTCTTTCAGTAATGTTTCAGTTTCTTGGCCAATTTTAGTAAATCTAGTGGAGACCTCAGAGCAACTGAGCTCCTAGATGAGTTTTACAAGGTGTGGTGGAGGAGAAAAGTGAGAGCACACCTCTATGCAGCAGGCACCATCTCTGTGCTGGGTGTAGAGCTCCTAGTGTGATGGGATCTTGCTCAGGTTACAGCTTGCTTGTGCTCTGTCAAATCACTTTAACAGAGCTGTCCTGATCCCTTGCTAACTTCCACTGGGTGGTTCTCCATGGAGAGCCTTCCTCTGTCACTGTGAAATTCCCTAATGTAATTACTGCTAATCAGAAGTGTGAAGATTCTCTGGGTCTCAGGTGCACAGCAAGCAGTGCAGCCAACTTGTGGAGTACAGACATGTCTTTGTTTAAGTGGGCAGAGAAAGTGAGGCACACTGCAAATCCTGCAGCATGTCAAAGCAACTGAAAGCCCCATGAAATGTTGGGATTGGGTCTAGAAGCTGTGTAATCCCTTTGAATTTTCTAGAAAAGGCTATGGAAAATTTTGTGATGACAAAGGAGTGGAATTGGCCTGTTTCTGCTGCGATTCATCTCACTGTAGAATGTGTGGCACCTGCAGCTACAGACTGACCCAATGTTTATTTACAGAAACCATCAAACCATCTCTTGCCATGTGCTCAGATCTTCCAGCCCAAATTAGCGGTGGCTCCACTGCTCCAAGTGGAACAAATGTCAGTGTTGTGTTTCACTTGGTCTCCTGCTGCTGCTTTATTTTATTTTGGGTCATGCTGTCTGTCAGGGAAGAAGCATAATCCTGATTTTGTGAGGTTCAAGTGAGCAATTTCACTTTGAAGTTGAACAGGCCATTGCCAAAGGGTTAATGACTGTCTTTATCAGTATCCTGGAAAATTGAATCTTTCTCCCAATGACAGATCCTAAGGGCATTTTCTGGCCTGCATAAACCAACACGTATCAATTGCTGTCCTTCAGTTGGCTCAGCAGTGCAGGCACTGAAGGTGTGATGTCCCCTGTGTGACCAGTGCTGGCACACCACAGCATCCTCTAAGCTAATTCACCATTCTCAGGCACTGCAAAGGCAAATCATTCCACTGCTAGAAACCTTGGCCTCTAAAAAGCAAACCCATCAAAAGCATGTACTGCTTGTTTTAGATTAATGGGATGCATTCCAGGCCTATTTGTTCTTGCTGATCAATGCTTTAAAAAATACATCCTTGGCTAGGTGTGCAGAAACACATCATCAGCGAAATGAGCGTGCGATAGAACAAGTCTATCTGATGCAGAGGAAATTTTGTTAGCCCAACACAATCTCAGAATAGTTAAACAGAGCAAAACAACTTGCATTTGTGCTCAAATCCTGATGATGTTTATTTACTAGGACAAATATAGCTGAGGGTAGCAACTTATCAACGCTTGCTTTATTTCAAGAACAAATTGCTACCATGGAACCAGACACTTGATGTTTCCCTGCTATCGCCCAACAAAGAAAGCTCGCTTTACTGACTCGGCTAATGACCAGCAAAGTCACCTCACGTGGATTATAAAAGTAAAAAGGACAAAAGCTCCAGGATGAAAAATAACAATTTCCCTTGCTTGCTTTTGTGATCAAACAGTAGGGAATTCACAGCAGAAAACTCTGCTTTGAAATAGAAAAATAATAGTAACAGTGAAAATAAATGACAAGGTCTTGGTTCTATTGGGCTTTAGTGAGCCTGAAAACCTACAAGTTTTGCTGCTGGAGAGTGTATGAGGATTCATTCAAAAGTCAATAATCAGCAGAAACGGATTAGTGCCTTCCAATAACTATTCAAACTACAAAGACAGTAAAAGGCTCAAGCAACATCCATTATGTTATCCCTTTATACAGGCTCATGGCCCTGAGCTTGACATGTATCATGTTTACTATTATGGCAACAAAGAAAATCTAATCAGAGCAAAACCAACAAATAATCAAACAGCACCGCTGGATAAAATCTGCCTTGGTACTTTATGGATTGGCTAAACTGCTGCACCCCAACCCTGTTTTCCTAGACTATGGAATATATTCTTGCACTGCTTGA
Organism: Anthoscopus minutus; assembly: GCA_013399455.1. NCBI lineage: Eukaryota > Metazoa > Chordata > Aves > Passeriformes > Paridae > Anthoscopus > Anthoscopus minutus. Next base: position 169,935 of record VWYI01014803.1, on the reverse strand, counting down.
CAGCATCTGCAGGTGTGCAGCAGACTCCTGCATGCAGCACTCTGCATGTCTACCCTTTGGTACAGACTTCCCATTTCTGGACTGACCAAAGTCCAGAACCTCCACACCTCAGCTAGGTGAGAGCAGACCAGGACACTATCAGTTTGTTCTATGCAGGCATTGAAAAACAGGTGTGATAAGAGCTGTTCCCCACGTTTTGCAGTGCCCACAAAAAGATTTACTTAAAAGATTCATAATGTAAGAAATCAACCGGAAATGGAAAGTTCAATATCAGATGAAATTGGTTTGGCTATCTCTGACACAAAATATTTATCTACTAGGTTCCCAGAGATGTCAAGGTCTGAATCAGTTATCTTAGCAGAAATCTAAGTTTTAAGTTCTCTCATTTTGGGTTTGAAGTCACACTTCATTTGGGCAGCAAATGCCATTTTACTGCTGTTCCTTATAGCCACTGCCCCTTCAACTCTACCGTTGATATGTTTCTAGGATAAAAAAGATAATTAAAAGTGATCTGCATGCTTATGCATTCTTCTCTTCATGCTAAAATTTATTCCTAGCTGAAAACCTCAGAGCACTTGGTGAACTGGTTGGTGGTACCTGGCCCTCTGAATCTACCTTAGCAGCCACCTTAACAAGATAGCAACCTGAATTTAGTCTTAAGCATAAACAAGGCACGTGCCAGACCCTACACTGAAGCGTGGTGCAGGCTTGCAGGGTACATTTGGTCCTGAGGGCTGATCTGCAGACCTGCTGCATCTGGAGCCTTGCAGCAAGGATATGAGGCAGCATGGGGAATGCCAGGTGGTTCCATGTAGAGGGCCACTGGATAGCTCTTGGAACCAGATGTCTGTTTAGCTGGCAGAAATAAACCTGTTCTTCCCTCATGGGCTTGTGTCTTGGAGGAACTGCCCTACAAACCATTGGTCCAGAGCAGAGTCTGATACTTATGTCTCTTTATTCACTTCTTGGTTTATATTTCCAAGACTTTTCTGGGAAGATCAAGCCCATGAAGAACACTCCCTGTGGGCAAGGTTGGGATGAATACATGATGAATGTGTCACATAAAGCTAGGTTAATGCTTCTGTGACACCTCTGAGAAAACCTCCTCCTGGTTTCCACACCTACACTGCTGCTGGTTCAGTGTTTAATGTCAAAACCAAATGCCTGGTTTTCTTGACTTTTAAGTGAATTCAGTGTAGACTGGTCACTGCTCCAAGGGGTTCCAGTAGTTTGTCCCTTGTTCATATGGCATCTCTCAGCGGGGGTAAGACACCATATGTCTCCAGTGTCTAGGGTCTAGGAAGACATGAGGATACTACACCAGCTAGCCTCCACTTGAATGCAAACACATCACAGGGGTTGTTACAAGTTGTGTGATACAAAGGTCAGACTACTTTGGTGTCAACCAGAAGCAGCAGCCCTTTTTGTAATGGTGTGGAGCAGTCTTGAAAACCAGCAAGCAGTGCCTATCAATGCAGTAGGGTAATTTGTTGTCTGCAAACAGACTGGAGGGACCTCTTGAACTAAGGCAGCCCACAGCAGGACAGACGGTATCTCTAGAAGTCATGAATCTCAGGGAAGGGGCCTTGTGGAGATCTGTAAGCTTGAAAAACTTGAGTCCCTCTGTCCCTATCCTTATGTTTTTGTGTTAGAAAAGTCAGAGGGGTTGGGAAAGACAGAGGCTAGATCCACCTTAAACACCACCAAAGAGATGCAGACTAAAAGAAAAGATAAGCCCAACAAAGGTACTTGCTGAAAAACCAACTATATCAACAAGCCCCAGCTCCTGCAGCTTGGTGACTACACTGCCCAGTGACTCCTTTTCATAAAGGGCTGATTCTCCTCCCTTTCAGAAAACAATGTGTTCCACACACTGAAATAAATAACAGCCCCTCACCAAGGCCCCAGCAGTGTCAGGGGGTGTCAGGCTCTGCTCAGCAGATAACAAAGGCATCAGCATGGAGCCAATCTCCTCCTGCCATCTCAGGCTGCCCTTGCTGCACTGAATGAAATTTTTCTCCTAATGGAAATGAAGAAAACCTCCAGTGCAGATAATCCTCTGTTATAATGGCTGTACATTTGGGAGAGGGGCCAAGCAGTGTAAAGAACAAGCCAAATCTCTTTTACTTAAAGCCTGGCCTGAATGTGATAATGTAATGACTTTGATTGGGATGTTTCAAACACCATTCATTGGGATTGACTTAGCACATAGATGGTATCAGCCAAAATAATTAAGACGGAGGAATTGAACAGATAGGATCAGCTGACTCCTCCTTCCCAACAAAGCTGGTATCCTTTAGCAAGTAGTGGAGAGGACTACTTGGTTTAAACACTGCTTAGTCCAACCCAGCCAGCACCCTTTCTCTTCCATTGCCCTTTGCTTTGCTTCCATTGCCCTTCCTATAGAAGGATCAATAACTTTCATCTTAAACATAGGCTGAAGTCCCAGGGACCATCTTTGCAAAGCCAGTTTTCCTGGTTATTTTGTGCCTATCCTCCACCTGGCCACTGCTGATCACACTTTGCACTCAGAACCTAATCAGGATCCCACTGAAGTCCTTGGGATGATTCATGTTCATTTCACTGGATTCTGGATCCATGAGTTTCTTTTAGCAATGTAGGCTTCCAAAAGCGTGGTAGCCTTGGCTGTTGTTTGAAACTAGATTCCTAGTATCTGTCATAGCTAACTATTATTTCTGTTTTACAGAAATAAAACACAGCTCAGACTCTGATACTACATGCAAGCTTAAAACAGCTTTCAATTACTATTAGCGGGCTTTAAAATGGGATTGTGGTGACAACCCTAAAGAAGCAAAATACTTAGGGGAGAAATTAAGCTATTGGAATGACTGGTTATATTGAACATGTTCCTCATACAACTGGCAAAGAGCAAAATAAAGCTGAAATAAATTGATGATGACCACATTCTGAAGGAATTTATCTTTATCTTTATCTTTATCTAAGATAATCTTTATCTTAAAAGAGAAAAGAGCATTCAGCTTCTCTGCTAAAACAGCTTTTGACACCAAGCATTTGGACACCTCTCCCACAAACCAGTAGCAACCAGAACAACCACAGTAGATCACTTTCTATATCCCACACCAGCATAACTGAGGGCAGAAGAAAAAATGAGTGCAAAATGTCACCATTTGGAATTTAATATATCCAGTTAGAATCATTCTGATGACTACAAAGGATGGAAGGCAACAGAGGATTATATTCATCATCCATTTCAAGTCTTCTAAATAAACTGAGACCTTTAAAAAAAAATCTAAAAAACCTCCCAAACCAAACCAAACAAAAAAACCACACACACACACAAAAAACCCCACAAAAAAACCCAAAAACCAAAAAAACCAAAAAGTAATCAAAACCAAACCAAAACAAAAACAAACTGAAAAACTCATACATGGGACAAACTTTGGAATGGTTACAAGGACAAGATCTATTGTTCTGGTAGAAATTTTTACAAGCCCTGGGTATATCATAGAGCAATATCTGTATTTGAATGTTTTCATCTTCCTGGTCATCTAATTATCCCCTTCTAGGGAGGTAATTTATTTTCTTTATTGTCACCTCCATTCACTAGGTTTAGAGATGAAATCAAGATGCATCAGCAGCCTTAAGCAGGGCATCAATACTACTTTGACTTTTCCTTCTCTTCTGTTTAATTGAATTTTCATTTGTATCTCCTCAGTTGTTTCTCCTCCAAGGCCTTTCCCCCCTCCCTCCCCCCTTTTCTCCACTCATCCATATAGATCATACACGCACTTCTGGCAAGCACCAGCTGCAAATACGAGTTCTTGCGCATCTTCTACTTTTAGAAAAGCACCAAGAGCCCAAATAACACCCGTGCTTGTTCTGTGAACCTTGAAGTCTGTTTTCAGAAAGACCACTCTCTTTATTAACTCCATTGCTCTCTCAAAGACACATGTGAGACATGGAGGGCTGCAGAGCTATGCAGTTGTCACTGCAGTGCACAAAAAGCTGTGCCTGGGTTTACAGTCTCTGTTTTGCTGGGTCAGCATAGCCAAACAGGACTTTGTAGCAGCATTAAAAAGAGTTATTTCGAGATTTCTCCTCCACATTCCTCAAAAATTGCCCTGAGCTCCTGGCAGGCCAGCACGCCAAACACAGTCCAGCCACAGCTTATCCACTTTGATTTGTTTGCCATCAGTATAATCCTTCTTTCAACTTCGAGCCTGCTTTATTAGCCACATTCACTAAGAGGGATCTGAGATGTAACATGTGAAATCTCCCACCTTGAAATGGGTTTCTCCAACCACTTCCTTGCCTTGTGAGGAATGAACCTGTCTGTAGTTGAGGATGGTCTCTTTTGCACTGGATATCTTCAGTACAGGAAAACACACCAACTCTTCCATCCAAACTTTGGTACAAAGGCTAGAAAAGATACAGTTCCTCACAGAGATTCACCAGCCATACTTACTACTCCAGCTGAAAGTGATAAAAACTCTTCTGTGCAGAGAAGTGATCAAGAGAAGCAGGAGAAAATTTCAGACAAAATTATCAGGGCATTGGAGAAAATTCTTTAATGTAAAAACTATCTGCAGTTGAGTGATACACAGTTCATATAACAATTTAAATACTCATGTCTTTAAGTCATTTACAAGTAGACCATGCAGAATACTGAGGAATATGTAATCTAATAGAATTCTGCATTAGGACAGAAATGGACAGAATGACCCTTCCATGATCTACTCCATCACTCACTGGTATGATTTCTGCTTGTAATTCATTATTCTGAAGCTGTTTACCATTTTGTCTATAACAAGGGCAACTTCCATCAATGAGTTCTTGAATGTGGAATTCCTGGCTTGTTATCAGAGGAAACCAAGATTCTCATTTGAATATTCACTTTTCTTGCTCTTGTACATGGTACTTGATCCTTCACTGAAAAGTTGACGTTGTCTTGTCACTGATGCTCCTTCAATCTGGCATAACCTGAGAGATATTCAGGGTATGTTTTGCTGCTTAGTGAAAAACTACAGCACTTCAGTCATTAATAATTAAATGTGAGTTTGCAATTGGATATGAGATCTGCTTCTGTACCTATGTAGGTTGGCATTTATTTTTACACTCATCACACTGCTGTTGAATATATACTGCAGGAACTTTGGGCAAATGGTTCAGTGTCTCTTAGCTTATGGCAAAGACCACTACTCACAATATGTGTTAAGGAGGTCTTCTAGGAGAGAATAAATCAGACATTAAAGAAAGCTTGCTTGTACCTGAAGTTGAATTGAAACTGTTTCTCTCCATTTCCCCTGTGTTTTGATGTTGGCTATGGAAGGGTGTATTTTAAAAATGAAAAGCACATTGTATCATTATGCCTTTTAACTTGTGGAGTTCTGAGTCCTGCTTCTTCAGCTGCCTTTAGAAAGTTAAGTCTTTGAGTCTTACCATGAAAAGAGATGCAATTCTGTATCTCCCTTTAAAATGCAGCAGTGACCTCTGCAAACCATCTTGAGCACCAAGGTTGGGGTAACCACATCAATGACAAGCTTTTAATGCAGGCTTCAAAATTTGCTCCCAATGACACGGAATCTGAAAATGTTATTCAGCACTCCTGTGATTAGGATTCTGTAGCATTTTGGCATGTCAAGAGGGAAAGTTACCTTATAAATGACAAAGACTGCGTCTAAGGCTGAGGGAAAATAGAAAAGTCTCCAAAGCCCAGGACAACTAAAGCTTGTTACAAAACCAGAGTGATCATTCTAGTGTGAAGCAAACCTGAGCTTTGCATTAAAAATGTAAATGTGATTGAAATAGCATAACCAGATTAAATGGATTTGACCTCTAGAAGCACGAAAGATGGTCTAAATCAGTGAAACAGCAACAAATGGCTGCACTTTCCTTTTCACTGCGTTATGCATCACAGGAAATTTATTTAAAACAACACAGAAATTTCAAGCCAGTGAGAGATTTGCATTTCTTTTACAAGAACTCACAGAGAAAATAAGGCTGGTTTGGGAAAAAAACACCCATCATTTAAATGCCTAAAGGTACAGAAGAACTTAGAAACTACTTTTCAATCTTGAATGTGACTGATTTACCCTCAAAAATTAAGCCCTAGCACACAGAACTAGCCAGGAGTGACTGAATCCTTCCATACAAGCCCACATCTCAACCTTCAGTACACTGCTGCCTCAAGGGAGCATTTGATGGACTTCTCGGGATTTTTTTTGAGTTATGTTAACTCATATCAGTGCCACAGTCTGGTTCACTGCACTGCCATACATCACCATACAAGTGCCACCATACAACCATAGCTGACAGGGACAGAACCACCAACAAAACAAGATGTTGGTAAAACCCCAGCTTAGGATTTCAGAAGGCTGGCAGTAAAATGCTGTATAGAATAAATCAAAGAAGACAACGCTAAGAAGCAAAGAAACAAACCAAAGTGGTGAAGTGGAATTAGAAATAATAACCAAGCAGTCACAGCTAAGCCTGGCTTTAAAAAGTCTTGCAGGGAAAATTCTGCTAGAGCTGTGCAACACTGTCCCTCTGGTTTCCAATTAGAGAGGTAGATCTTTAGTCAACATTGAGTAAGGTGTCTAATTTGGATTTTCTTATCATTGAATAACTTGGGGTAGAGGTTGCTGTCCAGAGCAGAGCTACCATCTCATGTAGGCCAGGCTGTACAGGTCCTTCTCCTGTTGAGTTTTGAAAATCTTCAGGGATAATGACTCTCCCCTTTCCTGGGTCCAGTTCCACTTTTGCATCAAACTCTCCATGAAACATTTTTCCTTATATATATTTCATCTTAATTTCCATGAAATGCTTCTAAGTTGCCTCTCATCCTTTCACTGTGTATCTCTAAGAGTCTGGCTTCACCTTGTCTCTGGCCCTCTTTGGGTGGTGGAAAGAAGCGGCAAGTTCTTCCTCAGTTTTCTCTTCTTCAGCTCCCTCAGCCCTCCCTTTACCTGACCCGTGCACCAGCCCCAAATACTCTGGAGGGCTCAGTTTATCAGTGATTCACCCCTTGATTTAGGAGATCCAAAGCTGAACATGACATTTCGGACGCTGCTTTGGGAGCACCATGTAGAGGGGTGAACAGGAAGATTTAGTTCCAGATGATTTCACATGACTTCATTTCCTGAAGTCATTAAATACATATAAAATTCTACAATTAAATCTTCTCTTCCTAAAACCAGTGGTTTTTTCTTCTCCTTATACAAGTAACACGGCAAAGAACTGTAACTGAAATGAATTTTAAAGGTGGTACCTGAGAGCTCCTCTGGTAAAAGACAAATGCATGTGGCATGAAAAAGCCCACCACATAAGAATAATTTTTTCCCTATCTTTCATTTTCCAAAAAGTGTAAGAAACAGAATAATATTTGGACAATGATTAAATACACAAAGTGACACTAAAACTGGGTGGCAATCAGCACAATAATGACGTGGTCTTCAGCAAAGCTCAGGTGTTAACCCAGCTCTGTTCAAGGCTGTTGATGTTGATGAGCACAGTATTAGAACACTCCTTTGTTCTGGGGTTTGGGGTCTGAGCATGAATAAAATGTGAGCTACCTCCTAAACTTAACCACATACAGATAATTTGGAAGCTCTGTAAGTCCTGTGGGCTCACTGCAGCAGTGCTGAGCTGTACAATTGTCACACAGCTGCAGGGCTGCTGAAAAGCGACAGCGGAGAGTTAAGCACAGAGTGAGTCTTCAGGAGGATCCAGACAATCATTCTGCTGAATGAGGAGGATTCTCTGGGAGAACAAACTGAGCAGGATGTGTCTGAGAGCTTCAGACAGCCTCTGTGCTGCATCAGTATGTACCTGAGTTAGTGAGGGGGCCACTAAAAATGTTATGATCTTGGTTATTTAAAAAATCTCAGTATATTTATCCAGTTACTTTAGAATTTAAATACACCACTTCGGCTAGGTTTGTGTCATTGTTCTGGACACTTTGTAAGAATTTTTTTCCAATTTTTTTTTACTATTTCAAAGACAATGAAGGAGTAGTGAATAAAATCAGAATTCAAATTTAATCCTGTGTACTGTATATCTGTTTATGCCAGCAGATCTCACCTATTTGTTTGATCACAGATGGAGAAATCAGTACTATTTGATCTCACTGATCAGAACTAAAAGTACTAGTGTAATAATTCCATTTTCATGCTGTCACGTAGAAAAAACTTTATAATTTGTTCAGTTAAATATGAATTTCAAATAAAGAGATTTCTTGAAAGTATCAGCAAACAAAAGTAGTAGATAAATAAAAACTTAGATAGAAAAATAAAGGCTAGATTCTGAATTATTTACTGAACCATATTAAAATTACCAATCACTAATTTTTTACCATTTATGGGCTCTCTTAGTGCTTGTTTCCTCTTCATATGTTTGTTGTCGTTGAATGTTTTTAATTATTAGCTATGGTGAAAGACACTGAACAGACATCAATATCACCACAGAAGATACCAAGATTTTGATTTCCTGTCAGTACCTGGGTTCCCCAGTGCCAACACTGGCTTTCCTCTTTTCTGCACATCCCACCTCCCTGCAGAGGTAAAATCTGGCTGACACCAGCAACACGCTTCCAGAGGAATTCTTATTGAGCACAAAACTGTTGCCAGGATGAAGGTATTGGGAGCCCTTCCTCTTTTCTAGAGTGACCCTGATGCCATCAGTCAGTGCTGGAGAAATGCCAAGCCTGGAGCTGGGATTTGGCACCACACTCTCCTGGTTGCTCCTTACCAGTGTTTCACAAGGGCTCAGGGCACGCAAAGAGATGCAGATAACGAACCACGACCATCAGCTCATGTATCTAGCATTTAAACATCTTAAATGCACACATTAAGCAGCATCAGGTTTCCTGCTGAAGAACTGGCTGGACAGAAACCAACAGCAACAAGTTAATACAGCACCATGGCTTTTTTCTTGAGTTGTAAAAGCAGGAGGATATAAATTTATTGTACCGCTAAATTGACGAAAACAAGGGCATGCTTCTAGGAGCTTTCTGCTTTATTTAGTCAACATCTTCTCATTCATGTGGAAAATTTTTTCCTATTTGGCTAAATAATTAATTACCAAAGAGTGACTGGTGATTAATGAACACTATGATGACTTTCTGAGGTGTATATTCATCAAGACAATTTTCTTTCATCCCAGTGATTTGTGCTGGTGTTACTGACAAAATGTGATGATAAAGGCTCTGAAGTGTCTGTGGTAGGGGTACAGATACTCCAGTGAGAAAAATCTGTCTGTTTTAGAACTTAAAGGAGGTGAGACAGGGTCCCCACCTAACCTTGGGAAGAAGCATCTATCATCTGGGCATCAGTGCACCAGCCTGGCAATGAGGGACTAATTTCTTATTCTCCCAAGAGCCCTGTAGTAAGAGCTCTCTTTGGCCAGTGGAAAGAGCTGGTTTATTTGCAACAAGCTAAACCACCCTGTAACCACCCCTGCTGTAACACCCTTTCACACTGCTTAGAGATGTAAAGAGGCTGTGAGTAAATAAAAACAGATTCCCAAAATATACTGAGTCAAATACTCAGTTCTGCACTACTTAAGAAGCCAAGCTGATCATGTTACATTTAAAAGTCATTATGAGAATGGTATTTCCCTCCTGTGGATGAAGCTGAGCAGAAACCTTCATGCTAAGGAGGAGCACGTGCCCTGCCATGCCAACCATTTAGAAGCACAGGAGAGGATGACAAATTCATGTAGCCTTATCTATTGCAATCTGAAATTAGGGCATGTAGATCCACATTGTGGTGCCCTGGAAGTGATTTTAAGATTTCATCATGAATTTTGGAGACTCAGAGCTGGTCTGCACCAGTTCCACACAAATTCCTCCAGAAATATACACATAACACTATTTCATTGAGAGACATCAAAATGAAATATTCTCCCGCCTTTGCTGTAAAGACAGGAGCTGGAATACAGCAAGGTTCAGCTGTAATAAATAAGGAGCATTTTACTGGCCGTGAGGAAACATCTCTGTATCACTGTGAAATAGCACACACCACAGCTCTAGAAATCCACCTATACAACTTCTCATTTGTTACCTAGATAATTCTGCTTAACATCCATTTTGTGCATTCAACCTTTCCTATAGACTTTTATTCAATGCTTTAAAACTGGAGCTACCAACTCTAATCAGCTCTAAGAGGGTGAGAATAAACCACAAAATTCTGCTAGGAAGAAGTATACATTTTTATCACTTAAGTGATATTTTCCTCAATAGAGGCCCATTCTCATCTCATTCCCTTCTGTAATGATTTCCAGCTGATGCAGAAATATTCCAAGTCTTGTACCAGACTGTTATGGTGTGTACAAGTTGCTGTTGATTATGCTCTTGTAGAAAAGAGCATTTAATGCAAGCCTGACGTTGCTGGAATCTCAAAGCATGTTGAGTCACTGCTCTGCCTTTCAGACTGTTTTAAGCACTTGAGGGGTTATGTTTCAGAGGAGGGACATGCAGAGAGACAAAATGTCCATTGCCAGCCTCCCTGCCAATGGGGTCATGAATTCTCTAAAGAGGATATTTTCTCTTGTGAAAGTGAAAGGCTGCTGAACCACTCAACTGTAGATATCCCTCATGGCCACCCAATGGAAACATGAATCTCCCCACTCCTATCCCAAGTAGCCTGACACGTGCCTAAGAGAAGAAAACCCTTTTGTTGCTATCAAACCCCGTATTTCCTACCAGCATTGGATCCTTCTTCTGCTGAAACCTGCTCCAAATTTTCCTGGAACATCTCAATCCTAAATAGTCAGTCAAGTGCTCTTGGCTTTGTCAGAGATCACATCTCAAAGCACTTACTAGGATCAGTATCTCCCAACCTTTTCCCATAAGCAACTCCTGCAACATGAACCAGTAGAATTTCTGCTGAAAGACTGCACAAGTTATCTTGTAACAAATAGAACAGATGATAAATTGTCTTTGGCTCCTGAGAACACAAGACCCCACAGATGGGCCTGATGGGGAGAGGAGGGTTATTAACAGCCATAGCTCAAACTCTATATTGCAGGAGCACCCTGTGCTACCCATCCCTCTTGTCTCTCTCTCAAGCTAGTATATTCCAGCTCCTTTGTTTTAAGCTTATAGATTTTATACTCAGATAAAAGGTTTGTTGGTGACCTGATTTTTGGTGACCGAGCAAAGCAGGACATGCCCAAGAACAAAGAAAAACAAAGTAATTTCAGCTCTGCCAGTCCTTTCCTTTCAATGTCAAAAACTTTATTGATTAGCAATTGGAAAATAGGCGTGATGTCAGCTTATTGCACAGTTTTCTGGGTTCCCTTCTGAGGGCACTCCTCAGTTCTTTCTCAATTAACGAGAAATCTGGGAAGAGTAAGCATTTTTATTGGTAACTTAAGAAATGCCTCCATCAAGAGTTTTATTCTAATATCGCAGTAAGTACACAATGATTGAGTTTTGGATTAAAATACTTTATTCTCCTTTTTTCTCGGCACCAGAAATCCATCAATTCCTTTGCTTTGTGCTACTCTAACATTTTTCAGCCTTTTGCCTTTTCTGATTTTAGGAAGATTCTTAAGAGCATCTTACAATCAGGACTGCAATCCTCCAACCTCCCATTTACATCTGTCATTTTCCTGAATGGTCTTAAAAATAAAATAAGAATAATTCAACTAACAGTTAAGAGAAATTTTTCCATTAGGCAGAGCATTTCTTCAGCATTAGAAAAAAATGTAGCAGAAACCATTACTATTTTCCTCTATGAATAAAAGAAAAAAAAATCCAAGGCAAGAAAAATGGCTGTAGGTTTAAAGTGCCAATGCTTTCCAGATTGTTTTGTTTCCTGGTTTTGGTTTTGTGAATGAAGCTTAGCAACATCCAGGATCCCATCAAGTGTCACGCAAACATTTGAAATTCACCACATCTCATAAAACCTACAGATTGAACAGATATCATCTTCAGTGTAGGAAGAACTTGGCCCAAAGTCCAGTGAGCTCAAAGAGAGGATTTGGGGTCAGTAGCATTCAAATTGATTTGAATAAAGTGAGATTGCTGGTTTCAATATTGCTGGTGCTAAAAGGTATTGGACTTCAAAAGTAACCAAGCAATTGAGATGTATTTGGTTTCCTCACCTTCATTTGGGATGTTTTTTATTTTGCTTCCAATTCTTGAGTCCTCAGGCTAGCATAAGGTATTTTATTTTTTAACTTTTCTCTGAAGTGAAGAGAGCTGGAAGTATTCTTTCAAAAACAAAATACATATCTAAGCAAAGACCATCTGAAACCAGAGCTGATCCAGTCCTTGTGTGAGTCCAGGCTCCACACAAGTAACTTCAGGCTCTACACAAACACACAAATATCAGGAGATTTGCAATAGCACCAGGAAAAGTGACTAGACTTTTAAATACCCTATCCACTTGAATTTGAGATTTTGGCAATTTTCACCTGCTGGAGCTCCTCTTTAAACCAATGTAATAAATAAAGGACCAAATCCCATCTTTCACACCCAGTTGCACTCAGGGTGTAAGCACAGACTTCAGAGTGTAGAGGATGGGTCTGTCTGTGCACTGGGTACAGCTGCTGCCTTGTCAGAAAAGCTTTTTGCCTTCTTCACTGCCAGAGCAGGGGTTTGCAAAATTGAGCTCTTGGACCCTGCACACACTTGCCACATGTTTTCTGGCTGCATATCCACCATCTTCAATACTCAGTTGTGATTTTGTATCCTGCAGATCAGGAGAAACCAAGGGAGCTTGATACTTGCAGAGGCAGGCTGTAACTCTGAAAGGGGACTGAAGAAAATTTGGTAATTTTGAATGTGCAAAACATTTGTGACTTCCTGGCTCTTACTCTCCAGCAACTTGCTCCTGCCTTGGCCATCAGTGAAGCACTTCTTCATTTCACTCCTTCTCTTGACCAGATCAAACAGAAGAGCCAAAGAGTGCCTTGACCTCCATTATTTGTCTCTTTTTCAGTCTTCACCCATTTTGGTTATCTTTCCCATAATCCCCAGGTAAGCACCCTGGAGAACTCACATCAGGTCTGAAGTTGTATGCCAGACAAGTGGGAAAGGACAGACTGAAGAGGAAAACCACAACCTTCTTTCATTTGTTATCTAATTCATTTGTCAATCTAACATCTCTTACAACTGCTGGGTTAGCCAAGCCACAAAACAAAACAGATCCCTGGTTACATTTGTGCAGCAGATTTGTCTCTTTCTTCTCAGCTCATTAAAACAACTGCTTTCATCTCATTACATTGCTAAAACATTTCCAATAGGACTAGATGTGTCATGTCAGAATATGACAGGCAAATTTCTTTTAAGGTTTTAAAACTGGGTTGGAAGAGGAGAAGCTATGCAGTTCACTGTTGTCACTGAAAGATATTTTTACTTTTATGAGTCCCTAAAACAAGAAACAAATTAAGAACTGTCAAGGAAAAAGAAAAAACACAAACCCAAAATGTATTTCATCTTGCCTTCTAATATTGTTACTGCTTTTCTCTGAAATCTCTCTCAGTCTAGTAACAAGAACCTTAAATATAAAAGGAACTACGGTTGTTATTTTGGCACAATTAGAAATCCAAAAGGAAGGAAATAAATGCTGAAGGCATGACTACCTTTGCAACTACAAGCCAAAATGAACAGCCTTACTTTTCTCTGTTCCCAGCTCTTATTCTTCTTGCCTGGTTCAGGGGCAATCTCCCTGTGCTGTGCCACTGCAGATTGTGGAACATGACACCCACAGCATACAGGGATGCAAGAAAGCAACTGTGAAGGTGGGGAAAAAAGTTGCAGTGAGGGGAGAGCCTCTCCTACAGCAGGCTCCAATGGGATGATCTCTGATGCGCTGGCAGGAGACCCTGCCTTGCCAGGGCAGGTAACAGGGCAGGAACTGCCCAGCTGCCATCCCAACATCGCAGAGCTGCCCCAGCAGGCAGTTTGCTACTGGTTTCACTGCAGGCTCCACAGCCCCACAGGACTCTCCTTCTTGCTGGGGTCTGTGTGCCACATGCATGGTGCCAAATCCACACCCAGGGCAAAGGGCACTGGGGTGGGTCTTGGGAGAATGACACAACTTTATTGGGAAGGCTGTAGCTCTTTCCCCTGCTTATTGAAACCCAGTTCAAATACTGCCCAGGTGCAGCCTGTCACTGCCCTACTTTGGGTTTAAATCACAGAAATCCTGGAAAACAGCAGGAGAAAAGTAAGGATGAGGATGGCTCAGCCTGACCTGGTGCTCTAGTGAGGTTCTTGCCTCTGGGTTGCCAGCTCACACCACGATCAAACAGTTCCCAGATGGAAGCAGAGCAGAGTGGGGCTCTGCACCCAGTGCCGCAGGGCAGAAGAGCTGTGCTGGGGAGTGGGACAGACCATGAAGATGCAGTTTGCAGCCCTGTCCCTGGGAACATGCTGCAGAGGGAAACAACTCGGTGCTGTTAGCCCCTGAGGGGTGAAGTATTCCTGGGGGAAGGGGCTGCAAGTGTGAAATCACTATGGATTTGAGACACAGACATGCAGCAAAGAGCACTCAAGTGGGTGTTTGCAACACATCATTTCATTTCAATGGCATTTGGCATCAAATTGCTGTAAAACCAGTGGGCGGGGACTGCTTCTCACTGAAGAAGTTCATTAGATTATAAGTAATTTGGTTACACAGAGAGCAAGTAGAACCTGGGGCTGTTTTGAGGGGCTTTTTGAAAAAGGTCAGAACAATATATCAGTCGGCTGTTGGGACTGATGGTTGCTGAGGAGAAGATAGTAGATATTTCAAGATGAGCACTGCACACTAGTGTATTTTTCTCCTGATTGTATATTTCCATCCTTCTCATACTTTACATAAAAGCATTTTGTGAAAACTGGCACAGCAGAGAAGCCTATCAACTGAGTTACTACCAGCACTTCTGGTGAAGTGGCACACAGCTGCTCTGGAGAACATGCAGGACTGGAAGCTCCAGCATCTTGTGAAAAGGACTGGACCCAGCTCTCTACACCCAGCTCAGCAGTGGACAGAAGCTGCTACTTCTGCAAAAGCAAAATCCAAAACCATATCCCAAGCCCCAAGATTTTTCCTGTGGACAGGTGAAGCCATGTCTCCTCTGGAATGCCACACCTATCGCTAACCCCTCGTTTGGAAAGGTGAAATATTGCCCTGGCTCACCATCCAGAACAGTGGCTGCTGAGTAGGTGGCAGGACCTTGTTTTTGAAGTCATGCCAGCTAACTCAGCCTGTCTGTGTAAGCACGATTAAACACTGAATTCCCTGGAAGCCTTGTGCTGATGGCAGTGGATGGTGTCCCCACCCGAACAGTCAAACCCTGCTTACCACTGGACCGTTGCATGGATTTAAGTGTCCTGCTAAGCAGTAGAGATGGAGATATGCTTGGTGTCCTGCTCCACTGGGGCTTCTGATGAACAAGCACATTCACCAGAGCTTTAAGTCCCCACAAAAATATCCTAGAATAACATCAGTCTCAATTTCATGCTCCAATCCAGATATTCCAGAAAAGAAGATTGTAAGTTCCAAGTTCTGCATGTGCTTGACATTTATTTGAATATATAAGGTTTAAAAAATGTTTACATGCATTGCACTCCTACATCATGAATTTACGGAGATGGGGTGGTGTGAATGGAAGATTAATTTCACTTGTCTGGTAACTCTCACCTTCTAGCATGGATTTCAAAGGAAAGCCCCAGCTTTGCTTGGTTAGAGATGGTTTTTAGATTAAGCTGAGTGAAAACAGAATCTGGTCACAGCCTGATTCTGAATGCTGTGGCACACTCTGGAGTCTCATTGGCTTGCATGGCACAAACATGCCTTTCAGAACTGTTCCTCTGACAAGCTTGGCTCTGACCCTTCATTTTGAGGCATGGGTAAAAGTATTGGGACCGCAGGAAAAAATACAGCAAAATTAATCAGCCAAGGTGGAATAGTCAAAGTGCAAGGCTTAAGGGTTAGCACCATGGGTGCTAAGAAAAGTGTCATTCTAGTCTGTGCTGCCACTGTTTGAGATATACATTCCAGACTCCAGTTCCACCTCTCTGTTATTCACCAGTACCTCTTTTTTGGCTCGAGAGCACCCCACTCACCAGCTAAAAGCTATCTCTAAATATTTCACTAAAAAATGTAATTTACAAATCCTTATCTCCATTCTGGCTACACTCTCAAATTACTGTAATTTCTACTTATTCTCCTGCTACCCAACATTTCAAGGATTAACTGGGCAGAGTGTAACCTCTTCTAGTTCTATGTAACAATGTCTGCTCTCTGTTCCTTTGTCTTAGTGTTCTCCTATCTGTCTATAAATTCCTGTGCTTGTTTTCAAGGCAATACCCAAGTGTGAAGCTGCTTTAGCCATTCATGAGGATGAGATTTATTATCTAGAAGCACACCAATAATACAGTATTAAAAAAAAAAGCAGTCTCTTTCATCAAAATCTAATGAACATGCGATTTAATCTTTATTAAGAATTCATTAGGTTCTCAGCAAGCCTGTCTAATGGAGCTTGACCAGGTGAAATGCTAATGCCTACATTATATTTAAATTAATTTTCAGCAATGTTAGTTTCCCTGTGTTGTTCCCTGCACATCGCTCTCCCCAGCGCCCGCGGCTGCGCCGCTCTCTCCAGATGCTGCTGCCGTGCTCATAGCAACACCGCTGTCCCCACCCCAGCCTCCACACACTTCACTGGAGTTTCCACACTCACAGATGCCTCCCAATTTCCAACACTATAAGCCCATCCACCATAGCAGCTTCCTTGACATGTCCATATCAGCTGCAAGCCTAGAAAGCCTTACTTTGAGTCCTTTAAATGAGATATATATATATATATATATACACAAACCAGGTATATTTCAGTCCTCAATTTACCAATCTAGTCCAGCAAACAGGTTTTTATCTTGATGTGATTTGCTTCAAAAAACAAGAGCTCTGCTCTTTAGAAAACAAGACTGATTGTATGCTTATTGTGTAGCCAGTGTGGTCATTGCCTGCCCTCCTGCCTATGGGCTCTATGTGTGCACTCTGCTGTTGTAGTTCCTCCAGCCTCTGCCTTCAACCAAAACCCATCACCCGCCATTCCAGCATGCTTCTGCAGAAGCAATTCCTAGAGATTAAATAATTTATTTGTGTTCATCTGCAGTGACATGCCTCCTGATCCACCTTTTGCACACAATCAGGAGCAAACCAAACCCACTCCACCCCAGACCCAAATCAAACTGTGGGGGTGGAAGGGGGGAAAATCCCCTTTCAAACAGTGAAAAGGGATAATCTGAGCCTTTACAGAAGTAGGGTACGCAAACATCAGTGGGGAAAACCACAGACACCACTGTGCACTGGAGGCGACTCTCCTCACAGCGAGACCTCCCAGCCCCGCAGCGCCTTGGGAAAAGCACTGCCTCAGGCGGGGATGATGGTTTCATTGAACCCCCGAGGGGTGGGCGCAGCGGCCACAGAATTGATACAGAAATATCCGGGTCACCCGCTAAGCCATCCTGCATGGAGGGGAGCTGGGCTGAAGGCCCAGATCTGCCCCCGTGGTGCACACACATGTACGCGCACATGCACACCTACATTTACACTCACGCACTCACACTCACACACACGCACACTCACACCACACACGGGGCGGCTACGGAAGCTCAGGGCAGCAGCCTGCGAGGGGCGCGGGCCCCTTTGGTTATTCCGGAGCCCCTTAGGCTTCTCCTCGGCCCCTCCGGAGGCAGCCGAGCGCGGCGCGGCCGCCGCCGGGAGGAGCCGCGCGGTGCCGGAGGGGCCTCNGGCGCTGTCCAGCGCGAACCGCCTGAACGCCGCGCCGGGACCCACCCGTCGGCCCGCACAGCTCCGGATCCCCGCGCCGGGACCCGCACGCCGCTCCCCGCGTCCCATCCACACCCATCTCTGAGCCTCTTTCCTCGCTAAGCAACCCCGGTCCCGAGGGAGCCCCTCCCAGCCACGGATCCCTCTGCAACCACCAACATCGCAAAGCGGCAACTGCTCCCAGCTGAAATCCAGACCCTGAACCAGCGCCCAGGCTCGTTCCGTGATGGCGCCCGCCTCCATCCAGCCTGTCATGTTTGTAGCGGTGGGAGGACGGGGTATTTAATTGTATCTTAATTAAAAATAAAATTAAAAAAAGGTGGGGGCAGAGTAGTCGCACCATGGGTGTACCTCCACCCCCTATTAGCCTTCCATGCACCTGCTTTCCTACGGGTGCATTTACACGAGCCACGGGGATGCTTGGAAGAGACCTTGCGGTGGGGCTTTTCACTGCTGTTTATTACACGGTTATATCTAATTAAACAGAAGAAGAGGGTGTGGGAAGCCCCAGCGACGAGCAGCGTCGAGTACCATAGGGAGATCCATATCCCAGAGCATCAGAGGTTTGAATGAGATGAGCGGCCAAGCTCGTCGTTCATTAATTAAAAGGAGAAGGTACAAGCTCAATAAAAGGGGCTTTCAGTGATAGGGAGCCTTGGTTTAAATCCGCAGAGCCGGCCGATAACACCCCAACAATTAAGCTTAACTGACAGCGATTCGCTTCACGGGGACATCTGCGCGGAGGGGGAAGGTGGGCTGCCGGCCTCCCTCCACCGCCGCCGGGGGCGAGGCCGCGGGGCGACGCTTCAGCACCAGCGGGCCCTGGACAGCGCCGGGAGCGGCGGCGGCCCCGCCGCGCTGTGCCTGCGCGGTCCCCTCAGGTAAACATGGCGCCCGCGGCCCTCGCTCACCTCCGCGAGCCCCCGCCCCGCTCTCCCGCTCCGCACCGCCGCTCACTCGCTCCCCCCGCGGGACTTACTTCATTTGCTTCACGATGGTGCTTTTTCCCGACTCTCCGGCTCCTGTTGGAAGAGAGATGAGGTGGGATAAGCGCGGGGGAGGAGGAGGAGGAGGAGGGGGGCTCTGAGGTGGGGATCACTGCATCCCACTGCAGAATGATGCATGGGAGGGAATGGAGGGCCTGGTAAAATGGACTTTGCCATCCTTTCCTCAGGTGGGGAACACAGAGCCAGAGCTTCCCAGCCCCAGGGCTCTCTCCATCAGCCAAACAGGGAGTTACTGGTGTCCCATAGGGATGCCACCACGAGAGCCCTGGGTTTAGAACCTCCAGCTGGAATGGAGTATGAGATTTCCTTCATTCAAAAGAAAAAGAAAGTGAGGCAGAAAAAAATCCGAACATCATCAGACAAATAAGTAGAAAAATAATGCAATTCTGTGCTGGCACGTAGCAGCAGGCTGGAACATTTTAACCAGCTATTTTCACTG